>QANY01010359.1:500461-678830 GCA_003255025.1 Datisca glomerata | reverse complement strand
ATATATATAATTATCGATTATTTGTTTAATTATCAATAAGTGTGACAAAATATCTAATTTGTGAAATTAGATAATAATTTGAATCAACTAAATATGTTGTTGATGAAATAACAGATAAGTGAGTTGATCGGGATAATCACATATATTAATTTTGAATTAACTGATATTTAGATATTTTTTTGATTATAATAGATATTTAATTAGCATTAATTTTCACGTGTCAATAACTGATTGGGTATCAGAGATTGACATGGACTACTGCAGTGCTACATGGCACTACAACAGTGGGGGTGCAACACTGTAGTGCCGCACGGTACTGCAGTTGCGCGCAGTTGTAGTGGGTCCCACTGCAGTTGACAATTTTACAATTAATTATTGTTTCACTTTATCCCTAAAAAATCTGATACGTCATTATGTATAAAATTGACAGATATTATTCTAATGACTTGATTTAATGAATGAGTTCATCGGTTCATCCAAAATTGAATTGAGAATATAGTTGGTGTTAGAGTGATTTTTCTCTGTGATTAATAGTTAATCAAAACTCTCAAAGAATAATCATAGCGTTTTTTTAGAGAATCGTCTCACAAAAGTCATTCTCAGTAAATTTTTAGATCTCATGTGTTGAGTACATCTAGAGACAGAACAAGTGTATTGCAATATCCTACGTGCCCACATACGTCCTAGTGCGTTGAGGATTGACTTGGAAGATCTTGGAGCCTACTTATCATTGTAACGATATCGTGGGATGGACGCTTGATATAGACTACAAGAGGTATTTGATTTCTAATTTTATATGTTGTAGATTTAATGTATAAATATATAATGGATCATGATTGATTGAAAAAGATTTTTCAATAAAAAAATTATTTGATTATCGTGGCGTTGAGCAAGTTTTGTTTTATTAAAGGATTTGATCTTTATTAAAAGTTTAATTTTTAAATAGCCTCGTGCCACTCGCTTCTACTGTGCACGCGCCAGGATAGCCAACAAAATGTTCATTGCACTCCCAGCGTCCACCATGACTCTCCTTAGCAAGCAGTTGCCGACTTGTATCAAAATGACAAGAGCATCATTGTGATGCTTCTCATGCTCCAAGTCTAGGATCATCGAATACCAGTGGCGGATTCTCGCTGACACTTGAGGATTCTTCTAGGCGCTTTTCCAGCATATGTTTTTACAGTAGATCTTTCTTTCCTTCCTTGTTGTCCCTTCCTACTCTATGAATACAATAACCATGTCGACGATGCGGATGGGTTGTTTCTCGTTATGTCTCTTGTCTTCCCCGTGATTGTCCTTTTCTGTTTCCCACTTCTGCTCTTCTTTTTTTATGAACTGATGGAGGTACCCATGTTTGTTCAGTTGTTCGATGTAGTCTTTAAGTTGGAAACAATCCCTCGTGTAATGTCCATTGCTCCTGTGAAAGGAGTAATATTTTTCTATATCCTTGGAGCTTGGTTATTTTGTAAGTGGGGTCAGTCTCTTGAGCCAAGGCTTGTCCTTGATCATATCTGGGATTTGGTTCACTGGTATGGTCAGTAACCTATAAACCATATCTCTCGGGTGTACCCTGTCTGAGTCCTGCCTTTGATACCTCGTTCTCTCTTGCTTGTCGTTTCTCCCATCTTCTCTTTTAATTCCATCATACCTTTTCATTTCAGATTTTGAACTTCTTTCCCGTTTTCTTGACTCATCAGTCTCCCGTTACGCGGCCTTCAACATGCTTCTCTTCTTTTCCTCCAGAGTAATGAAGGTTTGTGCCTGCTGGAAGGTTCTGCCATGGATAACAGTTTCATTTTAGATAGATATTAGAACAAGGGTGAGTTCGGGTCTAACCCCTGCCTGAAAGCCAGTCTGACAACTCGATCATCGCAACTCTCGACTTTTACCATTTCATCCTTAAGTCTGTGGTGTCTTCCTGTAAAGACCCCCTCTCTTAGTGGAAATTGTCAAAAGATACTATGCAACTTCCATGACTGTCCGATAGGTAGAGTAATGTTCTTGGAAGACATAAGACATAACAGAAAAAATAGTAATCAAATGTACATGGGGGGATTGATACCATTTCAGAGTTGTCCCGTCCAAAAAGGTGGGGATCATCCTACACATCATTTTATCCTCATGTTGATACAACGCCATTACTTGTCTGAAACGCCATGGGTGGTCTATGGGGTGTGTTTCCCCTTTGTAACATTTAAATATGAGGGCCACGAACTTTCTAGGTACGGGTGCTGCCAGGATTGCAGGGCTTAACGGAGTTTGAGTGAGGGATTCGAGGTCAGTCTTTCCTGTATTTTCCAAGTTTCTCATCTCCATCATTTTCCAGGCCAATAATTCCTCCACCACCTCTTTCGTTATAGCCCGGGACCAGATAGCTTCTCTCGTAGCCTCCTTCACACGGTTTTGGGATTGGACTTCTACTTCTTCCCATTGTACGTTTCTATTGTCCTTGTGGTTCTCCTGTTTGACATCTTGCCTACTGCCCCCGAGTGAATTTCTCGTTCCTCATTATTCGCCCTTTGACTGACTTCACCACTTGTCCTTGCCAGTTCTTATTGAAGAGTGTTGATCTGGTCCTGCACAGTCTGCCATGCACTATGCAGTGCCTCCATGTTCCTCCTTTCCATTTCTTGCATTATGTTTATGATTGTCTGTAGCATTTCTGTCGGTGGAGTTGGTTGATACACATGATCGTTTCTATTTATGATCTCGTTGTCTAATTCAGGGCTACGCTTGATCTGGTTCTAGGCATATTTAGTGCTTCTGGGTGGGTTTCTCGAGTTTTTCTTTCATCTTTCAATGCAAGCATCAAAATATAAATGAATTTTTCCTCCACACCAGTAGAGTCTCATTAATGATTAGTGATAAATGACCATGATATTAGAAAGTGTGTGTGTGTGAGAGAGAGAGTAGTCAATACACTGAGTAGTTTTTTTAGTTGTATTGAATTGGATTGATCTTCTCATTTATTACCTAAGCCCTTATATAGGTCACCTGGTGTAAATAGAATAACAATTTTGACAATAAAATAGTGAAAATGAGGGGAATGATCATCCCTCCCATACAAGAGGAGAATGATCACCACCTCCCCTATATTTTTGAAGGTTTTATTACACCTATAAGATCTCACTCATACTTGTGGGATCTATTGTCAGGTCTGGACCTCTTCACTTCATTCATTCCTTTCAATTGTCTCATCCCTTAGTCTTTCAACCGTCAAATCAGTCACAGTCACGTGATCTTTCTCGTGACTCAAATCTCCTTCTCCCCGTTCTCGCGCGTCGAGATCTCCTCACTGCTTCTCGGTTGATCTTTTTCGTCCATGTGGCATAGTGCAAGTTTCTATCTGTTCAAGACTAATTATAAGCAAATTGACCTGATATATCTTTAATTAATTTTTTTTGTAATTTTAATCACCCGCTTCCTGATGTGTCAAAGCGAATGCCTTTCCTTTATTCCAGTTGATTGTTGTGCTATCGTCCTGACCTTGTTTGTTCAACGGGCAATCCTTGAGATAATGCCCAGTTTTCTCACACTTAAAGCAAGCATTAATCTTCTGATAACACTGTCCGACGTGGCTTCTATTGCAAGTGACGCAAAACATGATGAAAATCTCTAACTTGTTTCTTTGCATCTCGTTGTTCAAAATGGTCATCTCAAAGCTTCCTCTTCTCTTGCGACGAACGATCATTCCACGGTAGCTCTCTTGGTGGAAGATTCTGCTCCAGCAACAACGCTACTTTAACCACCGCTGTGTAAGTGGTATGCTTGTGGAGTGACACAAAACCCTTTATCTCTGGACGAAGTCCCCTTTTGAACGTGTGAGCCTTCTTGATCTTGCTATCACTGTAGTGCATGGCGTAGCAAGATAATTCCTCAAACTTCCTCTCATAATCAGCAACAGTCCTATTACCTTACACAAGCCTAAGAAATTCGGCCTCCTTACTCGCTCCGATGGTGATCAAAAAATACTTCTCGAAAAATTGCTCCTTAAATCGATCCTAAGTCACTGGATTATGCACAACATCATGAGCTCTTTGGTGAGCTCCCACCATTTTTGAGCTTCTCGCGTCAGCATAAAAGTTGCACAAATAACCTTTTGAATCTCGAAACACATCATAAACTAAAAAATATGATCCAACCTCGCAATCCAATCATCAGTTAACAATGGATCAGTCGAAAGACCGTCAAATTCGAGCGGGTTCAGCCTCCTGAAGGTGTGGATCACTTGCATGTCGATCGTTGTCAACTATTGCGGTTGTTGTAGTTGAGCTGGACCAGTCATCGCTGTTTGGCTCAACAACTCCAAAAATTCTTGAAACATTTCGATCATAGTTGCCGGAGGGTTCGCAGCAGGATCCACTGGTGCATGATTGTTGTTTCTCGTAGGGGGAGTCATTACTCTACCACCCACCAAAATTCAAGACTTACCAAAAGCCTAATCTTATTGCGCAAATATAACATATATGTAACAGACATGTCATAATGAAACTAAAGCACATCATACTGAATCAATAATTAAAACATACATATCATGCGTGCTTTGACTTGTAAGGTGATGGAGGAGCCGAGTGAGTGACATGCCATATTTTTCACTAAGAAAAGTCTAAAGAATCTAAAATCTTTGCTTTGATACCAAACTGTAACGTCCCGATCCCCGATGGTTAAATATACGTGTAATTTCATAATTTTTGAAATCCCCAATTTGAAACAAACCTCAATTTTGAGAAAATTCCCAAATTGAAATTCTTACTTTATCCATGATAGAAAAACTTTAACCTTAAAGAGCGGAAGCACTAAACTTATCCATGATCGGAATCTTTATCATTAAATAGTGAGATCGATAAAATGTCTTAAATGCATAGTTAACAAAACCTCGAAAAACTAAATTAAACTCTGAAATAAAGTCAAAACTGAAATCATTAATTCATGAAGCTTTCACTCATCATAATATAAAATAAACTACTTAAATAACTGAGTTTAACAGAAAACGTTTTCTCAAGTTTTAAATCAATCATAAACTAAAAATATAAATTCCTCTAATTCAACTGGTTATGGCAGTCTTCTGCTCGCCATCACCACCTGTATCATAAACAACTGTGGGGGGATGAGTGAGTTTTAAAATTATATATTATCAAACCCTTTTAAAATTTAAAAATCAAACTTTAAAATAAATCATACCTACTTAAAATAGTTTTACAAAAATTACAAATAATCCATTTTTAAATCAAAATTTAAAATCATATTGCCTTTTAAATCAATTTTATGAAAATACTCATTTATGAAGGGTCGGAATATTACACAGAGGTTGAGGGTTAGGGTAGAGAGAGAGAGAATGAGTTTAGACTTCAAAGAGAGGGAGTGCTTGACAGAAGAGAGAATGAGTTGAGAACTTGAGATTGGGAGGGACTGCTTTGAGAGAGAAGAGATAATGGGTTGAGAGAGGGAAGAGAGAACGTTTGAAAGAGAGAATGAGTGGATAGAGAGACGGTGATAGGATGGGAGGCGTAAAATGAAAGTTAAAGATTTAGGGTTTGTGAAAAATAGGGAGTATATATATAAGCGGTTCGGTGCGGTTTTACCCCAAAAACTGCAGACCGAACCGAATATCATATTTTTTACTACACTAAAACCAAACCGAGTTGAATATAATACAGGAGCCGACTGAACCGACTCGGTATGGTTCGATTTGGTCTATTTAATCGATTTTACTTACCCGTACCATGAACTATGAAGAAAAGGAAATGTAAAAGCTTAATAATCTTAGGCGGTTTATATTCTTTTAGTGGGTAGTTAGTGCATTTAAAACTTGGAGCAAAAATAAACCAAAAGATAGAGAATTGTTATTTGAAAAAAATAATTACCTAGAAAAGGTTGTGTGAAAAGAAAAACTGTTCGGGTATATTTAATATACCACACACGGTATATGTCTACTAAACAAATGCTATAACTAAAGAAATAATTACGATGAGTATATAATATACCGTGTGTGGTATATTTAATATACCGTGTGACTAAATTAAAGCGAAGAAGATTGAAAATCTAACAGAGGGGGTCTATTTGATGGATCATGATAGTTGAAGGGTTAATAAGAAAGAAGTCAAAGTTGATGGAGTCTCATTAAGACCAAGATTGAAGGGCTGTCGTGAAATTAACCTTTATTTTTATGAATGGAATTATATTTCTTGCAATAGCAAAAAGAAATCGATAAAGATTTGAAGAGTCAAGAATCAATTCACTTATCAAAATAGTCATGTAAGTTTCTTCACCACCAATTACAAAATGACAGTTTCTTGGACTAAATCGCAAATCAAATTGAAGAATAAAATTGAAATCAATTATAAGGGGAACTCTAGGCCACAGAGAGTACGAGACACTTTGATCATTCTCATCATTCCGATTCGGTTAGTTAAGATTTTTCAGAACCAAAATTTCAGATCGATTATCAGTTCTGTGTTCTTAAATGATCCGAACCGGAAATAAACACAACTATGAGTTTCGTAAACAAACACAACTAGGAGTTTCACAAACGCACTAATGTAAATCAAATACACATACAATTAGGAGTTTCTCACAAAAGCACCACATGTAAATCAAGGGATATCCCCATACTGATAGTCACGAGATCATGACCTTTTGTTCGAACTAGTGACCTAAGGAGAGCAAATCCCAAATTCACAGAGATCATTTACGTTACACCCCATCTCTTCTCCACCATCTCTATACCTCCTCTCTCCTCCTATCTGTCTAACATAAACTTAAGCCTCATAAAAAGCCCAAAACCTGATAGTGTGATTGGGCCGGCCCTGGCCCAACGAGCTTTAGCCTAACTTGAGCCTAATTATTGGGTTTTCACGGCCGATTTGATCATAAATTATGCTCTAATTGGTCATTTTGATATTCCCCCCACTCTTCCCTCATATATTTAATATTTACCTTATTTTCCACTATTTTTTCATCGAAGTTATACATTCTATAATCTCTAATTCTCAGTTCATGAACTCCCATTTTATTGTTAAAAACTAAGCTCTTAATTTACAAGTTCTCAAGTCTCAATGTTTCAAGTGCTCAATTTCTTATTTATGCAAGTTATTAAGTTTCAAATCATCAACTCAAGCACCCCAAGTTTTTAAAATTTAAGATATCATATTAGATTACACACTTAGGTAATTTATAATTTTAGTTAGCGATTGTTACATTACCTATTAGTTTCTAATTTATAACATTGCTTAATTAAATAGTTATAATGACATATGAAGATATCAATATTTTTAATATGGAGAGAAAAATGATTTTTTTAAATATAAGGAGAATGATGTTCGATGAAAATAAAGATAATTTTAAATAAAAATGATTTTAATAGTCTGTCCATCGGGTAGACTCGGCCAACCCGATAACCTACCATAAATTCAAGTCTATAGACCAAGCCTGGACCTCCATTTCAGATTGAACCAATCTGATCCGACCCACCGCAGGATAGGGTCGGGGCTAGGCCAATGCCAACAATTTTGGACCGACTACCCTGACATACACTCTCTCAGAATCGATCTCTTAAGAACTTCCATCTCACCTAGCAGTCCGAAGAGCGGCTTTTTGTTCCTTGCGTTTGTGCTTGTGTTGTTTGATTATTGTTGTCTATCTCAGAGAAATTTAGTATAGTTTATCTGAAGATACTAAATCGTTAAACCGACTCGAACCGACAGTAACGGTTCGGTTATTCTGCTTTGATCGGTTCGTTAACAACCTAGCCTAGAGGATGATGATAAACTGTATCAAAATGGCGGGAGATTTTGGCGCCATTATCATCCAAAAACCATTATTCGCGGCCATTTCTCCATTTAAAGCCAACCCACCTCCCCTCCGCTGCACACATTTCAGCAAACTCTGTGAGGCGTCTAAGTGCTTTGCTTTTCCTCGATTCTTCACGATGACAGAGACGGAGATGCAAAACCACGGCCCAGAAATCAAAGAACCATCGCCCAAGGTCCCAAAGCTTCTTCACCAGAACGGTTCTGCTGTACCATCTGGGGAAGCCGCTCCGCTTCTTAAAGTGGAGAAACTCTCCGAGAAAGCTGTTCTTCCTTCCAGAGCCTCCGCTCTCTCCGCTGGTTACGATCTCTCCAGGTATACCTAACACGCTATTTTCTCTCTGTTTTTTCCTCCCACGGAAAAATTACATTAACGGACCGGTTGCCGATGGCTTTCCATTTTCCTTGAAGTGCGGCGGAGACTAGGGTGCCAGCAAGGGGAAAAGCCCTGATCCCTACAGATTTGAGCATCGCAATACCTGAAGGAACATATGCTCGTATAGGTATGTGTTTCTTCCTTCTGTTGGAAGTTTATGTTCCTTCTTTCCTCTGAAACGAGAGTATTATTTCGTATGTAGCGCCGCGATCTGGCTTGGCATGGAAACACTCGATTGATGTGGGGGCTGGCGTGATAGATGCTGATTACAGAGGACCAGTAGGTGTCATACTGTTTAATCACTCCGATTCAGTTTTTGAGGTGAAAGAAGGGGATAGGATCGCACAGCTGATAATCGAGAAAATCATGACGCCTAATGTTTTGGAGGTGGAGGATCTGGATACAACTGCCAGAGGCGCTGGAGGATTTGGATCTACCGGAGTTTGAGCTCTACAATGGCTTCCCCCACTCCCCCTTTCTCAATCTCTCCTCTCTTATGTTGGTAGGGTAGTCTATTTGTATTTGAACATATGGTGGGAGATGGTTATTATGTCTAGCAATGTGAAATGAAAGAAGAGAACTTCATTTTGTGTATTAGCTTTCCCAACATTTGCAACATCAAATTTGATACATACCGTTGTCTAGCTCGGCAAAATCAAAGGATTCGCCAAATGGTAAACATTATCAGCATCAAATGATATGAATGGGTATAAAGATCCTCGAGTAAAGGAAACAAAATCGGTTTTCACAATTACCTTGTTCTATTGCAGTTGGGTTTTCAAGCTAAAGAATATGGCAACCTATGTTTGTAAATACATCGTATACATGATAAAGGCTTCAATATTCTGCATACAGGTTGAATCTTCAACTGATAATTGCAATTATGCAAGTTATTTTTCAAATAAAATATTTAAAGACTCTTGAATTCATTCATATCCATAGGCTTTGACAGTAAGAAAGTGTTGTCCAGGACACTTGTTCTGTAGAGGGTTTAACATTATGTAATGTTTATTATATTATATTTGTTAAAATACACGAGAATAGTTGTAAGCTTTTCTTGCACCAGCCAAAGCAGTGCTGGGATTATACAACTGATATATAAGGATGGTCCAGCCGGTAACCGGGAAAAAGCAGTTATATCCGTGGCAGAAGAGTGGGAAAATCTGCAGGAATATCTGAACTTGCCTGTAAAGGAAAAAAAACATATTCTGAACTTCAGAATTTGAGAAGCATACGAGAAATTATTTAACAAGGGATAAAAATCATTTAAAGAATAAATAATTTTATAATGATTAAGTAATTGATTAAATTTTTAATGATTAAGTGGTGTGTCAAGAATTTATAGATTGGTGGATTCTTGAAGAATTGCTACGATGGTGGAAGTCTCTAAACTATATTATATTTATTAAATACTTAAATCATCAAGCGGTTTTTAAGCAGACGCAAACTATAATTTTAACAGTAGTTCTCCCCCAATAGGTAGATATGGTAATAAATAATTGCTCCAACACTAACCAGCAAACACAAAGTATTGCTATGATGTTTTCTATATCATTACTTCCTGCATTTCTTTTTCTGAGACTGCTTGATTTTTCCTATGCCCTCAGAGGGTCTTTCATTTTTTTATACAAATTTACTTGAAAAATAATGGCAGAAAGAAAGATAATGAGCAATTATATTTGTACCTCTAAGTATCTGTGTAACAATGTTGAGGTACTGAAGTTAAAGCCTTCGACAGGTTCTCCTTTTGTTCGAGAGACTTGAAGTTGCTTTCTAACATGAGAAGCCAGGGACTACATTCACAAGTAACATAAATTAGCATAATAAAGCACAGGCAAATTGCAAATTGCAAATTGCGTGATAATGAGGAAAGGCAACAAAAAGGCCAGATAACAAATGCGAACGTTGTTTCCTTAAAAAAAACTCACCTTTCCTAGCTCCACTCCCCACTGGTCAAAAGAATTTATACCCCATACAAAACCTTCAACAGCGATTCTGTGTTCGTAGATTGCTAACAACTGGAGCAGACACAATTAAGTTTGAAAGCAATTAGAATGGGAAGTCATCTTGCCAGAAAAAAAGTAGTTCGAAAGGCAACTTAGCAGAAGCTCATCTGTTCTTCAGATTACAGAGGAAACAGTAGGTATTCTTGTTCATCATTATAATACAAATGCATAGGACATCAGTTAGATAGGAAAGAAACTAGGGGTGTTCAAGGCTCGATTCGGTCGGTTATTTGGGCAAAAATCGAACTGAACCAAAACTTTCGGTTCGGTTGTGTACCGAGCCGAACCGTGAAGGTCAAAAGAACGGTACCGAACCTACCGTGAGTTTCGGTTCGGTTCGGTTCGGTTCGGTTCGACATTGACAATGTAAAAAATAATCCACGAAAATTATAACATCAAACCTGTGAACTTTACATATCTTCAAACTAATATTTCAGCATCAAAATTAGGATTAAGACATTTTAGAATCTGATATTATAAACCCCAAAACAGAAATATATTCCTTACATACATCTACAAGAAAAATCAATACAAATTGAAATTAAAATCTGTTATCACAAACCCTAAATCAGAAATAATCAAGCTTAAATCTATTATTACAAACCCTAGATTAGTAAAAATAAACTTAAATTCTATAATTACAAACCCTAAATCAAGAAAAAACACTTACAACCTACAATAACAAATCCTATCTGCAAAAACATATTTCTTACATCAACCGTGAGCAGATCTAAGGGTACGATGAATGAAGCCATCCTTTTAGGGTTCAAAGATGCAGATCTGATTCTGAAGGTGAGAGCACATGAACGAAGCCATGCTCTGAGGGTAAGAACAGATCTGAGGGTGAGGGTGCGAGCAGATGCAGATCTGATGCTGCGAGCAAATTTGAGGCTTTGAAGCAAATCTGAGGGAGTAAGGCTTCAAAGCAGATTTGAGGGAGTGAGGTTCGAAGCAGATCTGAGGGAGTGAGGGTTCAAAGCAGATCTGAGGGAGTGAGGGTTCAAAGCAGATCTGAGGGAGTGAGGGTTTGAAGCAGATCTGAGAGAGTGAGGGTTCGAAGTAGATCTAATCTGAGGGAGTGAGGGTTCGAAGAGAAGAGGGGGAAGGAGTGAGTTAGAAGATCAGAGGGGGAAGGAGAGAGTTAGAAGATCAAAGGGGGAATGAGAGTTAGACGAGGGGGAATAAACTTTTGCGTGTGAGACTCTCACAGTGAGAGGAGAAAGTTAGATGAGGGGGAAGGGCTTCTGCGTGTGAGAGGAGAGAGACGAGGGGGAAGGGCTTCTGCGTGTGAGAGGAGAGAGACAAGGGAGAAGGGCTTCTGCGTGTGAGAGGAGAGAGACGAGGGAGAAGGACTAAAGGACTAGGGTCTATACTTAGTGTATATATATAGGATTTATTTATTTATTCATACTTCAGTTCGGTTCAAAATCACATGATTTTTCAAACCGAACTTGCAGTTCGGCAGAAATGCCGAGCCGAGCCGAACCGAGGTAATATATATAACTGACCGAACCGACCATTTTAGGTTCGGTTCGGTTTGGGACAATTTTTAAAAGAAACGAAACAAATTAAAGAGGCTCCAACTATTCACATGACTTGCCAAAGGGAGCTTTTGACCATAGATGGTTGGATTTGAATGAATTTCCTTACATTTCTTCTACTTATGATTTGCATTTCAAAACTCAGAATTCTCTATGTATAAAATCAAGCTTACTAAATCCACCGCCACAATAATTATCTGGACACTAGCGGATGTATTCTGAAGTAACTTAAAAAGGTGTCAAACATTTGCGATCCACCAAATCTACAATTTTTATGCATCAAGTTCTTGCTATATATATCTCAAAAGGCGTTAAAAAGAGAAACGATCTTAACAAATGTTACTCCCTACACATTTTTTTATGCATAACAACTTTAGCACATAGCAAAGTGTCTGTTTCAGATCATAATAAGGCAATCAGAAGGAATCCGTTCAAGTTGATGCATCAGTTACATATACACCATACAGATGCTTAGTGAACACGAAGATTGCCAAATAGATTATAAATCTAAAGCGCACTATCATCTGAATCATGTTATCATCAGGCCAACTTGCGAGGAGGAGACAATAAACACAGTAAAGGATTCCAAAGTGAAATAAACAAAGCACAAACCTGTCCTATATTATAAGCATCTAATGAAGGAAGCAGAAGGCTAACGGATGAACGATTGCCACTGAAAGTCTGTACGAGAAGCTGCCACAGTTAGGAGATACATCCACATTTAAACAAAACCTACAGAAGTTTATGTAAATCACCTTGTGAGGAATAAGATGCTGCGGAACATTCTCTTTATGCAACTGTTCAGGAGTCTGCAGGAAAAAGAAGAGAGTTGGCGACGAGTAAGAATATGCAGACCGAGAGACAGCTCTGTAAAATTGCCAGTTATCCCAAAAGCTTAAGCTCTTGAGTTAAGACAAATTTATATATTTGAATTAATTCCTTAACACTCTCTCACCTATAGGCCTAAAATTTTTTAATGGGCGTACAACGTGGACAACCAATTTTAAATGGTGATGAATGTTGTTGATGCGCGGGTTTGAACTCAGGACCTCCCGCTCTGATACCATGTAAAGTTGTCAGTTATCCCAAAAGCTTGGCTATGGGAAATTTATATGTTTGAATTAATTCGTTAACAAGTTCATCATGGGTAAGATGCAGAACTGATCTTGTAGAAATAGCAAAAAAGTTCACTATTCTCTTTTCCAGAAGTAAATATGCTTATCTTGGACTTACGGAAAAGATGAAAAGATGAAGATGTCAACGGCGGACACAATCAGTTTCTTCAAATTGTCAATGAAAAGGTAAGAAATAACAGACACAGCTATTGGAGATAGCAAAAAGGTTACCTTGCCATAGGCCAGGGCATCTGGCTGTGCAAAGAAGTTAGACATGAGCTCATCATGATTGCTCACAACTTCACCTGAAAGACAAAGCCATCTCAAATTACAAACTGCCTGTCACGGAAATATTTAATAAAGCAAAAGGTCAAAAATATGTTAATTACCTTTCAGGTAAACTGGTTGCTGACTCTTCACAACACCAATAAAATCGCAGGGAATAACACGCCCCTGAAAATTGCAAACCAGTGGAGTAGCATTGATTACACCGAAGCATACAGCGAAAATGATTACACAAATTTTGTTTTTGTTGTAACTTAACTTGGATTTTTTTTTTAAAAAAAATCGCCTTCTTTGGGAAAAAAAGAAAAGAAAAAAAAGCGAACTTTCTGATGTAGAAAAGGGGAAGTGATCGGAGAAAACAGAGAATGGAAGAGAGGAAAAGAGAAAATCCGTCAAAACACAAGGAAAGCTGAAATAGTTTTGAAGTACATAACTTTGAAATTACCTGATGAATAAGTTGGTAAAAGCTGTGTTGACCATTGGTGCCTGGTTCACCAAAGTCAATTTCACCGGCCTCAAAAGGAAGTGGCACGCCGTCAATGGATACCCCCTTACCATTACTCTCCATGCTAACCTAGTAAAATATAGAGCTTGCAGGAAATTATAATACGGAAAAAAAAGCAGAAACAATTAAAAAGATAGTAGCAAAACAAAGACTATACATGCCTGCTGAATGTGCGGGGCAAACTTTTCCAGAGCTTGGGAATAAGGTAATATGGCCTGAACATATAAATTATAGTAGTTTTCTACTAAGATGAGCACCACAGAAGTGAAACTTGAAGCTATGTAAGACACTGTCTTAATTAATTAGTTAAAAATCTGTAGTACTCACTCTAGCAGGATGTCCAAGAAAAGAAACATTCCATACACTCAACAAACCCAAAAGCACCTGGAGAAATAATACAACAATATAATGCAGTATCAACCTCTCAATCTGGAAAGCCATAAATATTGAACCAAAAAGAATAAGAAATTATGACAAACATGTCATTAACTTTAGCATCAAGCCAAGCCAACCCACCCACCCCCAAACGCAAAGGAGAAGAGAAACAAGAATAAATATATTAGAATGGATATGAAATAAATCAGCATCTCTGAATATATTCGTTAACTGCATTAGTTGGCTTCAAGCCTATTGCACACAAGTTCAGTTTCTTATAACAAAAAAGCCAATTGCACACATGTTGCCTACAGAATACTTAAAAGATATTTCCAACCAGTAGTTAAGGACTATGATCACCAACAGTATTATCTCAAAAGTCAATACTTACAGGAATATTGTTCTCAAATGGTGACGAATAGAAATGCTGATCAATACTGTATGCCCCCTTCAAGAATCTATAAATGAGAAACAAAAATCTTCTCAGGTCAGGTATACACATAAAGGAGCTCCTACATTGTATAAAAGATAAAGAACGAAGCATTTATTTAAATGTTTGTCAGAGTTCTTTTTTTACAGGATCATAAATTTTGGATCTTGGCAAAACCACTATTTTTATATTTTGGGGATACGAAAGAAACTATATTAATCTGTTCAATACAAATGGACATCATGTTTATTTGCCAATTTTCTTTTTTTGGAAGGTAACATAAAAATATATAAACAGAACCGCGAGAAAGGGTAAAAAAACATCCTATTGAACCATATCTAAAGAGAGTCTACACAGGTTGTTGACCCAGTGTTTTTCAAAAACCAACATAGGAAAAACGACCCAGCCACTTTCTTAAAAGACATATGAACAAAAAGAAAACTTTACAGTTAAGACTTTTCTATTCCTTCAAAAGTTCTAAGATTTCTCTACTTCAAATAACTCAAAAAACAGCCAAAGGAATACAATTTCAAAAGGCCCTACTACAAAAACCACTCTTTAAGAGCTTCCATCCAACAATAAAGTCCTCTACAGAAGATGGCATAGAGAAACTAATGAGGACTGTATCCATAACTTTTCCCCAAATGCCCCAGGAAAAGGAAAAACTGCGGAAGATGTGATTATTAGATTCCTCAGCCTCATTTTACTTAAAATGAACCATCCTGATGATTGTTAACGCTCATCACAACTAAAAACTGCTAGGAAGCAGAAAGAATTAATAGAAATCCATTTAATTTTCATTGCCCGATGCAGTTTTCAAAATATATGATAGAACCTGTAAGTACGAAATTCAGAAGTAATGTAACAGTATCTAGTTATCATACTTTTCAACAACTGGGAAACCATATTGGAGAGACAAAGGCAACACTCCCACAGCACTGCAAACTGCAATGACGATTCAAACCAAGCATCTTACTTTACCTCAAGTGCCTATTAAAGAAAGTAAATAAAATTTCTCTGAATCCAGACTGGAGAAAAAATTACCACTATATCGCCCACCAACCCAGTCCCAAAATGCAAAGGCATTATTCGGATCAATACCAAACTTTTGTACAAGCTGCAGAAAAATATAACAGAAAATGAATGACGGTGGATAACCCTAGGGAGACAAGATATCAGATATAGATATTTACAGTTGCAGGCCCACGACAAATTCATGAGGGAGAAATTAAAATCACTTTACCTAGGCATTTGCAATTTAAAAACGAGAGTGCAGTGATTATGATAACCAAGATGATTTGACAAAGTCTGCCTCAAGGACAGTGAAATTATTAGAAGAGTATGCAAACCGAATGCGGTGTAACCACACACTAGTCTCTACCATTAAATAAGAAAAGACGTTATAAGTGTGGGAAACATTAGATATGAGCTTTATATGCGTCTGATGGTACAAAGAGGTAGCCGGGAATGATTAAGAGCATTTGCAAAATATATCTAGCATTTCCCATTGAAAATACGTGCAAGCAGATAGAACTTTGGTGCATAAACTATGGTAGATATGAATCATCTAAGTGCAGGGATAAAAGAAAATGATGATACCATAAGGTTTGTGCTAACTGCCACCATGTGCTTTGCAACTGCAGAAGACCTGTGAATAGAGATATTTATCATGAAAAGAGTCACACACACTCACACAGATTCCTTATGGAAGCAGACAAAGTTGATTCTTTTGAAATTGCAACATTATAAAGAAGGTAGCTATTCAACAGTCAGCAAGAAATTGATATCTCTATTAAACATTTTAAGTTGCCATTCATTTTTACATTGGTGAACATACTCATTATTTGTTTAAAAGTTATGCAAATAAATATATAAGTTATGACAAGTTTAAATCTAACTTTGTGACTGTAATGGGTAATGACCATGACGGAAGTGAATAGGTGTCTGTTGTTCACACTCCTGTGCAAAAAAGTCTCATTTCAAATTTCCTGAACTAATTATTTTTTCCAAGACAGGTAAACAGAATCACATAATTCAACCGCTTTGAAATCATTGAGAATGATCTTTGACACCTCACAATACATATAAAATAAGTCTTTTATCCCCATGAACTCAAGTTAATAAAATAGACATTGCATGGTAATGTTAATCATTAAAAGAAAACAAAGAAAAGCAACTACGTGCAAAATTTCATTAAATTGGTCCATAGGCATCAAGCACGTCCAGGATTAAGACGATGAAGCACCAAACTTCTGAAACAAACAACTAGAGACTAATATTACAAGAAAACCACACCTACCCAAGAGCACTAGAAATCCATTCTCTAAGTGTCCGAGCATTCAACATTGTTTCAGCTGTAGTAAAGGTCTTTGAAACCACCACAACTGCAGATATCAAAATAAAGAATAAGGTAAGAAACCCTTGATATGCCTAGAGAATAATTAACGCTGTTGCTAAGAAAGATTAAGTTGAAATGATATGATAATTTACCGAGAGTAGTTTCAGGATTTAAACCAGTGATATTTCTGGCCACATCTATGGGATCAACATTTGCAAGACTGCATTAAGAAGCAAAAAGTAATAAGGTTGGTTTCTCTTCTAAGGAAGATGAAAATCAAAGTTGAAAGCTGAAGCCTTAAAATTTCATGTCACACGGCCACACTGCCAGCAAGTAAAAGACAGTAAAAGATAGATATTATAATGCCTTTGTAGAACTTCCCCACCCCCACCCCCCAAAAGAAAAAGAGGGGGCAAAATAACATGGAAGGTCTTGATAATAACTTTTTATGATGATATAACAGTTAGAAAGCCCAGCCCGATCACTCCTTAAATCCTAGGTGTTAAAGAGAGTGGTACTAGAGCCTTATAACTAGCACAGAATGGGCAAGTCTAGGCGAAATGAGACAACATTCCAACACACTCTCCTGGACTACAACACGGTAGCCGAATTAAGCAACATATCAAACAATTCGAACTAAGCGGACAAAGAACCGAATTAAAGCCGTACAAACAAAGACCCAACCAAGCTCTGATATCAAGTTGGAAAGCCCAGCCAGATCACTCCTTAAATCCTAGATTAAGGAGAGTGGTACTATAGTCTTATAACTAACACATAATGGGTTAATTTAGGCGATGTGGGAGAACATTCCAATAATAACAACAATGACACTGAAAAGAATCATAAGATCATGGTGCATAATTTCTTACAAACGCAGCTGACGTCCTCTGGCACTTTCAATAGCCTCTGGATCTGAGTCATCACAAAAAGGCCAAAAAACACTTCAATTTTCTTAAGATAAACTACTAAAAGAATGACTGTCTGGGACCAAAGATTGGTATAGAGAAATAAAGCACACAGTAGGCTGGAAATATATGAATCAATATTGTAACCTGTTTGGAGAGCAGTGTGAACAAATAGAGGACCTAAGAAGCTGCCACCAATACCAATAGCAATAACATCCTTTAGTGCTCTTCCTGTGGATCCAACCTACCAAAATTTTTCTATCAACTAAAAATTCAGGCAGTTTATGCTCAAACTTGATGATAAACAAAACAGTATATTACCCAAGAGCCACTGCGGACTGTCTCAGAAAAATCCCGAATCTTGTCTAGAACGTTCCAAACATCTGGGACCACATTTTTGCCATCGCTTTTTATCACTTTATCCCTTGGAGCACGAAGAGCAACATGCAATACCGACCTATTCTCGGTGCTGTTTATCTAAAGTCCAGAAAAGATGGAAAAACAATCACATTATCGCAAAATCATAACTGCAACACAACTTATCCTAAAAGAGGGAATGACAGAGGCAATTTGGTAATTTATGCAAAAGAGAAAAAGGGTAAGAGGACAATGTCTTCATAGTTGACTACTTATTGAAATACGTGGTCCGAAACCAATAAGTACAAAAGTGCCGATCCTTAAATTATGTATGCTTGATTTCAGAAGATAAACTTAAACTTACACGCTCCCCGTTGTACATGCGGTCAATTTTTCCTTTCAGTCCTGCAGCCTGCATTTGCATAACGCAACATTGGTAAAGAATAATAATTCCGCACCCAGAAGAGCTTGATAGCTCAGACCCACCTCCGCCAACTTGTAGAGCTTTTCCACGGTTTCAAGGGTGGCACGTTGCCGAGAGTAATCCAACAGTATCCCATCGTAATCACTACAGAGGATATAAACATCATCGGACAATGCAATGTCATAAATTTAATCTTAGAAAAATTTGCGTGCAACAATACAATGAATTTCATCCGAAACAACAAGAGTATTCATCATACACAATCAGGGATTGGCATCTCCCAGCATCACTCATCAAATCACGTAAATGGGTCTTTTTTATATCCTCAACATGGGCCTGCAAAATTCAAAATAATCTTATTATACAAAAGTTAGAAGCTTTATACCATCTTCAGTATCATTTCCAGCTACCTTCAAGTCCTTCCACGCCTCGGTGTCGCTAATTAGAGGGGAAGAAGCCATTTGAAATCAACAAGGAGCCTGCACCAAACAGTGTTCCGGAATTACGAGGCATTACAAATTAAACACTACACTTACACATTAGAGATGTTTAATTACACCGAAACAGCTGGAGGAAATGAAATACCCAATTCTTTAATAAACTAATCTTACATCAAGGATATATAAACCTCAACCCCATATAGATAGGAGCTCTTAATTCCCCTCATAAGCCGCAAAAATGGAGATTGTAAAAAAAACATTAAGTTCGATTTTTCTCAAGAAACAAGTACCAATTTGGAGAGACAAATTTTGACGAATAGCGGAATAAACAAATCCAGTAGAATTCAAGACAATTGAGAAAGGAAGTGTCCGAATAACAAATCAAACATCGGTTTCGAGTTTTGGATGAGGATTGAAAAAGACAGGTTTTATCTGAAATTCGCTTACTCTGAACGCTTGACGGTGGTTATGAAAGCAAGGATGATCGGATTAGATTGGAGATGGATGCAAAATGTAATGTTATAGGAAACAGCAAAAGCAAAGTAACCTGGCTACCTGGCTTCCGAGTGTCACGTGAGTGAGAAGCATTATCCCCGCCTTTTTTTGGCATGAAATGGGCGGTGGTATATTCTGTCATTCTATGGGCTTGCCGGTAGAAAAACTACTTTGACAACGAAATGTGACGTTCAGAAAACGAGAGGAATAAAAAAGTGTTCCGTTGCCGGGAATCGAACCCGGGTCTCCTGGGTGAAAGCCAGATATCCTAACCGCTGGACGACAACGGATTGATGTTAATCCCGCTGAATTTATTATTTATTTACTATACTCTATTTTTTTCCCCTTGCAAAAGATGCGTAGAGAATAGAGATAAGCGTCGATCAGAATACCCGACGGGAACATTATACTCAGCGAACCCCTTGCTGAATCCCCCTTACTGCATTTATAGCGGAGCCAAAGCTCATGAACATTCGATATGAGTAGTCTGAGACGTAGAAATAACACCCCTATGAAGGTTAGTGTAATAACTCGAACTCTTATTCAAATCGCTTACCACCTTAGCCCAAGCCCAGTAGTCCACCTTTGGGTCCAATTCTATCATCGTCTTCTTAAAACAACATGATCTTTAGCTAATAATGTTATGCATGTATAAACATACCGCATGATGCAACAATTTTGTATTTCGTGTAAATGGCTTGCCGTTGTCATTTATGCAGAATATTCTTTTTGTGCTCTCTAGAGAATGTCATCAGTTTAATATTAAGATAATGATCATTCTACAGTACTGGTCGAATACCAATACTAAAATGATCCTACCATTGGATCGGCCCACCATACATGATCCGCAATATTCCGTTAACAGATAGATTTCTTTGAGATAATTATGTTTCCACTAAAAGAATTTGTAAAAGTGGTGATCAAACTATTTAACGATATAATTCCGCTCCATACAAAATGATGAAAGAAAAACTGACATGGTTGAACGTATTCGGTTTCACTTTCACTCAAGCCAAGATGCTTGAGGCTTGCTTTGGAGTCTATTATTTTCATGCAAATAGAACTAAACTCTGATATAATGTCCTATTCTTAACGCTCCAGTTTGGAATTTTGCTTGCTAACCGTTCGGTCATAAGTTCTAAGGTTTAATTAGATTGGTAAAGACATAGAAAACAGGGATGAAGAGCTTAGAGTGAAGTTCTTTCGCAAGGAGAAAAGAAAGACAAGAAAATGGTTAAAAAATAACCAAGGATTTTTGTATTTTATCATTCTTCCTGACAAACATTTTTTTTTTCATGGTGCTTTCTCCTCTCTGGTCTACTTGAAGGTGAACTTGGATCTAGTTGTAGACTCCAGTTGCATCAGTATGCCAATAGCTTCTCTGCAAAAACTTCCATTGATGAGTGATTTAGGCTGTAGCGACATATGGTTATTGGCTATAGAACATTGGACTATACCCAATAATATAGACCACATACAGCCAAATCCAACGAAAAAGCGACATCCTTTAACTACTGAATCACCGTTATACTTTGGGAAAAAATTACCCAAACTTCTTCCATATTTTACTTAAAATGAGACAAATATCATCTTTATTTTAAAAAATCACAGGGACTTCCATTATTTTAACATTTCATTGACAACTAAACCCAAAAATTATCTTTTCTTACATTAACGCCATTAAAATAAATTTATTACCAGATTGTTTCTTGTTTTTGTTAACGGCGAGTGTTTTAATCCAAAATCATTTTCAGATTCTAAATCGTCCTTTTCTCTTCTTCCAAAATCATTTTCCGATCCAAAACTATTTTTGTAGAAAATGGTCAATGATACTTTTGCACTATGAAATAGAAACTATCGATTTTCTAATTGAGTAGACCTAAGTGACATTTTACAAAATAGAAGAGGCCTTAGTGTCATTTAAGCAAACTAGAGGAAGGTTAGAGAAATTTTTCCTTTATACTTTTGTTGTGAACTTGTCGTTTCCTCCTACTGGAATGGCTTGTGCATCAACTGCTGTCAAAATTTGAGGTACTGACATACCTCCAGAGATGACAATTTCTGCACCAGGTAAACAAAATCTCAAATCACCATGGAATTTTCATATACTTGAAAAGGATGTTTCATTCTTTTCTGTCGAAAAACATACCAATTCCTTCTCGCACAGACAGATTGGGCCTAAGAATATCCTTGTAACTGATAAGAAATATATCTCCAAGGTAGAGATGGTTGGAAGGAACATAAACACAGCAGAGTTCTTCCTCACCCTCACTTCTGTGAAGAACAACAGAAGAAGTGATGAATCCAAACGCATATTCTCCTATACGCGGATGCCTTATGATAGCCACTTCCTTGAAGGCATTAGAGCTTTGATCTGTGCATTAACGTAAAATGTTCTCAAGCTTTAAAACCTGGAAACTAAGACAAAATTCATTTTCTTAACTTACCTGGTGATATAGCTGCACTTATTTGTTTCGATGCCGCATAGATGTAGCTTACAAGTGGCATTTTCTTGATGAACCACTCCCCGAGGGTGAGAACGGAAGCTCCCAACCATGATGACATGAAAACGCCAGCTAAGAAGATGAAAGTAATGGAAGTAACAAATCCAAGACCTGCAATTTCACAAACCAGTAAAATAATCATATCAAAGAGGTTTATATGTTTGGAAAAAGTTAGTACTGAGGATGCCTTCAAGGAATGTTCCACGAATGCTTAATCTGCTGGGGAAAATAAACATTCGAGAATGGGGTTCTTAACATCTGCTAAGAAATTTCAGGAGTTCATCAATAAACAAAATTCTACTCTTCAGCATCTTCCCATTTCAAAATGAAAAGGTTCTCTGGGGAATCTACCTTCAGAACTAATTTATTGAATAGAAGTCAGTTCAAATTTCAATCCCAAATTATCTCTACTTCAAATACAAAAAAAAAGGATTCTCCTTCCAAATTCTTGCCAAAAAGTAACTCTGCTCCCCCTTGGCAGAAAACTTACAAAGTATTAAGAAAATCATCAGGCGTCAAACTTCTATCAAGATAGATTTACTTTCAAATCTTTGCAAATGGCATCAACTTAATTTCAGATGGAATCAAAATTTTCTGAAAGAGCATTCCTAATATCATTGTCATCCCCATAATTTGGTTCAATCATGAGCACGCTGATCAACTCAATTGACTTGTTCAATGAATAAAAATTCATGGGGATTTGCGAACAAATGGATCATAATATTGGGCCATCAAGTTCATCAGAGATTCAGCTCTGGTCTCAGTAAGATGACCAGTGATCACTGTGTCAAGTTAATTCGGTCGCTGGTGTATAGATATAGCGGAACAAAATTAATTAAGATGCAGTTGGCTAATATAGCTAACTATTAATCTTACCAAAGATGTTGACCGCTAAATGATTATAAATTGGGGAGAAGAAGCCATCAACAAAGCCAACGAAACCGCAAGTGACGTAGAATGTAATGGCTATTGGAAGAAGAATGACACTGCAAGAATCACGTCATCATCAATCATCTTTTGATAAAAAAAAGATCTCGAAGGGGTGTTTCATTTCTTGTTTTGTCGTCATAAAATTAATGGTAAAAAGAACAGCAGTCAGCTCAGTCATGTTTAGGCAATCTCGTCGAGCCCCCCTCAGTCACTAACTATTTCATGTACTTAATCATTATTACAACATAACATATATTATATTTCTAAGCTACAAAACCGGCGATTCCTGACATTTTTTGTGCCCAATACCGACGGTTCCTAGCATTTTTTCCTCATTTTGGTAGTTTTGTTATTTTTTCAGCGTTTTTGTCATTTTTCAACAAGTATCAAGTAAAATAATTTTTCCCCACTACATTTAGAAGAACACCTTGAAGAATGTTTAATTTTGTACGTGAAATATTTTGGTGTACTCCTCGAAGAATGATTGATTTTGTATGTGAAATATTTTGGTGAACCCCTCCTAGCATGATTGATTTTGTACGTGAAATATTTTGGTGAACCCCTCCAAGAATTATTGATCTTGTACGTGAAATATTTTGGTGAACGCCTCGAAGAATGATTGATTTTGTATGTGAAATATTTGGTGAACCCCTCTAAGAATGATTGATTTTGTACGTGAAATATTTTGGTGAACCCCTCCAAGAATGATTGATTTTGTACGTGCAATATTTTGGTGAACGTCTCGAAGAATGATTGATTTTGTACGTGAATTATTTTGGTGAACCCCTATAAGAATTGTTAATTTTGTACGTGAAATATTTTGGTGAACCCCTCTAAGAATAATTGATTTTGTAATAAAATATTTTGGTGTAATCAATTGGCATATTTACTCACCAAAGCTCTCTCCACTCCAAGATTTACCTATCTCGACGACAAGCTTCAAGTCAAGGTATCACATTTAAGCTTGAGGGGATGTTGAGATAATACATGACAACTCAGCAAGCGAGTAAGCATGCACTGCTGACTTAATTGAAGATAGTTATTAGCCAACTAGGATGGCAGTTAGAATGCTTTAGCTTGAATATGATCAGTTGTTGTATTGTTAGGTTGTTTACTATATGTTAGTAACTTCCTTACTAGTTAACGAGTAATGAATGTGTAATCTCTTTATAAGCTGCATTGTATAAATAGTGGAGTAATATACAGAACTTAGTATGCATTATACAAGGCGTTCTTTCTCCTCTTTCAAGATCATCTTCTTCTTGTCTCTCATAATCTTTCTTTCTTAGTTTTTGTATATTGTTTCATGCTATCTTCTTCTTCTCTCTCGTAATCTTTCTTTCTTAATTTTACAAATATATATTTACAAAACAATTTATGATGAATATAACAATCTATTAATGACAATAAACGATCATTCCAGTAATCCAACAAGAAATTATTTTATTTTACATGATAATATTAGATTTTAATATATTTAATTTTTTTTATATAAAATCATAAATACTAAGTGGGAACCATTTAAATGAACTCAATAACTTGTAATATATACGACTTCTAAATTTCTTTATTTTTCGGTTTCACAAGCTATAAAAATCAAAAGAAAAAAATTAAAATATTGTAATGGCAATAATCCATCTTTCTCCTTCAAAAGACCTAAATATATATGCGTGTGTTTGTGTGTATACTTATATGTATATATACCTAAATATATATGCGTGTGTTTGTGTGTATACTTATATGTATATATACCGTAAATGTCAATAAATTCATTCATTGTGATCGAACATAATTAAAGAATTTGATTATGTACATAACAAATAATAAAAGTAACAATTGTCTAAAATGAGATAACAGGCAGAGCTGATAAGTTAATGTTGCTTTGCTATTAAAAGTAAAATACATTAATATAAATATAAATATTTATTTTACTCAAATTCAAAATTAATATATATATTCTAAAAGCCAATAGATTCATTTATTATAATCAAAGATAAATAAGGAATTTTATTAAGAATCAAAAATAAAAAAATTAATAGTTGTGAGAAAACATGTAGAGTTAATAAACAAATGTCCTTTGCCATATAAAATAAAATATTACTACTTTATTTCAAGTTAAACTAATTTAATCTATAACAATTTATTATATATCAATATATTTCTAAAATACTATTAATTTTCTTTGATTTAACTACATTAGTTTTGATGTTTGTTCGTTTTTTGTTATATTGTGATCGTATCTTTATCATCTAAATTTAAAAGTTTACAAACTAGAATAATTGATAGAATTATAATAACTAACGAAAGAAAAAAAATGAACTACTGTATTTGCCCAACTACGCCACACTACAAATTATATCTAAAATAATTCTGCTCTTTTGCACAAGTATTATTCATTTTCTGTATAATGTGCGTATTGTACATTTTATACAAGAATCTGTTATTTGATCGTATTTACCGCATTTTGGAAAAGTTCAGAGACATTCAGTGTAGTATAAAACAATGATCTAGCTAGCTATATCTCTAGCTTAAGAGATTTTATTCCTCTCAGAAGTCCTGCTGATTCCAATTTCCAACAGATACATCTCTTGTTTTGTATTTTACTTAAACTCCAAAATACAATTTGTTATTATCCTTTGTCACACATCCAGTACTGTCTCAATCAATTATTCATGTATCCTAGTTTATTTTTTTGACATTTTCCATCTCTCTCTCTAAACCAAGAAATACTTGGATTACTTGACAAGTGTTGCGAAAATAGAACCAGAAAGAAGAAAGAAATGGGTTGTCAATGACTCAAATTACGCCTAATAGGGTTTCCTAATTATTTTTCAATTGTAAATTAGTCAACTTTTCTCAACGGTTAATTCATGAGAATGTGGAGGCTGTTTGGTCCTATGCCTTGCCATTTCAGCTGGGCCTTTAGCAACCTACATAAAGTTGTGGACTTGAGGGTTTACAAATGGCAGTAGAAAAGCTTTCTTCAAGACTTTTTTAGGGATCCAACCAAAACAAAAGGCAGAGAGAGAGAGAGAGCAAAATGAGGAGCTAACGGGTGAGATTAGAATTTTATTGGAAAAAAAAATCTTCTCAACAAGAAAGTGCCAAAATTTTATTGGAAATGGCTTTCCTGGCTAAACACTAAAACAAGACAAACACTGGTACATTTTGATTCCTGTTTCCAAAAATTTTATCCCTTTGATATTTTGTCACACTCACCTTGCATTTTAGACCTCCTTTTTGTATACCATTGTAAAATAAGGATGACTCTATGGTACTCATTGAGTACCGATACCAGAGTGATCTACAGTGACCATGTGGAGTAATAAAAGGTCAGATCTCTTCCTATAAAAAAATAGAGTTTTACTTTGAGAGAGAGACACAGAGAGAGAGAGCTATAAAAAAACCCATCTTTTATCATCAATTCACCATCGGAACAATCAGCCTTTTCTTCTATTCCTCTTCCTCTTCTCCCATTCTCTCCCAATCCCAACTTGTTGGAGAGACAGAGAATTCAAAATTAAATGCAATGGCAATTGAACAAACTCAAGACCAAAACCCATTAGTATTTGATGCCTCAGTTTTAAAAAACCAAACCAACATACCCAAAGAATTCATATGGCCGGATGAAGAAAAGCCTTCCAGTTATGCCCCTCAACTCCAAGTTCCAGTCATTTATCTGAATGATTTTCTCTCAGGGGATGAAGCTGCTTCAGTGGAAGCCTCAAAACTGGTTGGGGATGCCTGCAAAAAGCATGGCTTCTTCCTTGTGGTTAACCATGGCGTTGATGCTGAATTGATAGCAAATGCTCATAAGTATATGGATGATTTCTTTGAATTGCCATTGATTGAAAAACAGAGGGCTGAGAGGAAACTTGGCGAACACTGCGGATATGCAAGTAGCTTCACTTCTAGATTCTCCTCTAAACTACCTTGGAAAGAAACTCTTTCCTTTCGTTATTCCTCTGACAAATCCTCTTCCCATTCCAACCATGTTCAACTCTATCTCTCCCACAAATTGGGTCCTGATTTCAATCACTTCGGGTATCGATTTTTCTCCTTGTTTTTTTAATCCAATCTCTTTCTCACCTAAAAACTCTTTTTCTTAATATAGAAAAAAAAACATTCTTTTTGTTTTTCAGAAAATTGGTTTTAAAATTTGTAAAAGAATATTATAATTTCTTCTATTTTTTTTATTAAGATCGACTATTTTAAAATTATTACGCCGTGGAATGAAGTTTTAATGGTTTTCATCTCTCATTTTGTAATACTTGAAAACGATTTTTCCAGAAAAAAGTATAAAAATGACTTAAGGTACCAATTTTGCTTTTTTTTAACTCATCTTTCTCACTGAAAAACACTTTTTTCTTCAAAATTTAGAATAATTTCATTATTTTGTTTTTCCAGAAAATGGGTTTTGCATTTTGTAACATAATATTTTATAATTCAAAATTAATGGTTTTATTCGTCTGATCTGTTATATTTGTAATCAATTTTTCAGAAAACAGTGAAAGCAAACCGTACGCATTTAAATGGTTTATAATATTTGAAAATGAGTTTTCAGAAAATAGCGAAAGCAGTACACATCTTTCTAATATACTTAGTGTAATTTGTTAATTTGTAGGAGGGTTTACCAGGAGTACTGTGAGGCAATGAGCACTCTGTCACTAAGGATCATGGAGCTACTAGGAATGAGCATAGGGGTTGGAAAAGAACATTTCAAGAACTTCTTTATGGAAAATGATTCAATAATGAGGCTGAATTACTACCCACCATGCCAAAAACCTGAGCTCACCTTAGGAACAGGCCCTCATTGTGACCCAACATCTTTAACAATACTTCACCAAGATCAAGTGGGTGGCTTGCAAGTTTTTGTGGATAACCAATGGCATTCCATTTCCCCAAATCTCAATGCCTTTGTGGTCAACATTGGTGACACTTTCATGGTAATTTTCCTCTCCCCTGTTTTTTTCTTCACCTAAAAACTTGAGAAAAAAAGCAATTTTGTTTTATCTTGTAAATTATCAGTAATCTTACAAGTTTAAACTGTTGGATTTAGAAATAAACTATTTCTTAATACTCCCTTAATTGTTAGACTCAGATTACATTAATCCAAACAATTAAATTTGAACATTTGAATTAATTCCCTGATTATTGTTTACAGGCTTTGACAAATGGGAAATACAAAAGTTGCTTGCATAGAGCAGTGGTAAACAGAGAAACAACTAGAAAATCTCTTGCATTTTTTCTATGTCCAAAGAATGATAAGGTGGTAAGGCCGCCTATGGAATTGGTTGATACTAAGAGTCCAAGGATATACCCTGATTTCACATGGCCCATGCTGCTTGAATTCACCCAGATGCATTACAGAGCTGATATGAACACCCTTCAAAGTTTCTCTACCTGGGTTCAACAGCAAAGCACCTGAAATTGACAAATTCTATGCATAATCTCACCTCTTTCTGGTGCTTTTCTTTCAGAAAAACACTTTGATCAAGAGAGTTCAGAAAAAAAAAACCAGCTTACTTTCCTTTCTTCCCCTTTTTCTTTTAAATTTTGGAAGTGGTAACCATCTTTAAGTTATGAGGTTAACTTGAGAGAAAGAGAGGTATAACTTATAAGTAACCTTTTCAAAGTTGTATTTCATTTTATGTTTCTTTCGTTCTTTATAAAGATTAATTTCAATTACGCCCCAACCCCAACATTTTCGTTAAATCAAATACATTGTTAGGAACGTTGGGGTATTAGGCTCTCAACCACAACTAAAGTCGTGAAATGAAAATGAGACAAACGATAGGCAACTCGTAAAATGATTATATTATGACAAAAGGATTACAAGAATTTCTCTCTTAAATAAGGAGAGCACAATAGACAATACACTCTCTCGTATAATAGGAGAAAACACACATTCGCTGATAAAAGTGAAAAACAAGGAAAGACTCTAATATTTAGGAAAAACTTATAACTCTATATCACTCTCACTCTTGCTCTCTAACTTCTCTCCAAGTTGGATTGCCAAAATATATTCTCTCACATATATTTATAGCTGAGAGAGGTGGTGGAAGAAGCTTGCAAGCTCTAAAAGCTCCTACTACTACTTGCTTCTAGCAAGCTCTAGAAGCTCCTTCTACTACTTGGTTCTACCAAGTTGTAGAAGCTTGCTTCTAACAAGCTCTAGAAGCTTATTCTATTACTTGCTTCTAGTAAGGGGTCTTTCTCCAATGCTAGAAATAAAATTTCTCAACATTGATACTAGGATTGATCCTGGCCATTGGATCTGGCCAGGATAATCCCAACCGTTAGTTTGATTTCCCCATCTTGTCTTTACAACCAGCTCAACCGGTAACCAAACATCATCTCCTTCAATTTTTCTCTCTCTTCTTTCTTCGAACAATCCACAAGCTCCCTTCTCTCTTTTCCATTCTTCCTCATCCTCTCTTCAACCCAAAACCTAGGTCACGTGGTCTACAACTCGGGCGATTAGCTTCCCTCGGTGATAGCTCTTAGCAAGGTCTAACCGCTACAGCTCTTAGCAAGGCCACACACATAAAGATTAGCTTCCATTGACAACGTCGATCGAGCTCTCTTCTCTAGCCCTAGACTCGTAGAAGCTTTTCTCATGATTTAGGGTTTTGGTTCAATAAGTTCGTGAATCCTTCAAGTTCAACGATAGTAAGGTATGATCGAGCTCTCTTATTTAGCTCTAGATCATTTTTCTTCCTCTTGTTAGAGAAGTTTTTGGATTTGAAGGTTCATGGAGGAATGTTAGTATTTTTAGGACCTCTTTTGTTAAAATTTGAAGAGAGAAATGTTTTATGTTGCTACATCAACTGAAAAACATCAATTGGATACCCAAATTTTGCTCATTCTTTTTCTGATTCAAGAGTTCTTTGTCATTTTTGCTGGATTTTTGTTTTTGTTTGGCTGTGGGGGGGAAATGACTGATTTTTTTTGTTTTGTTTCTATGCTCTATCATTTTGGCTATTTATTTTGTTTCTGATTTATTTGTATTTTGTATGCTCCTTACTTAATTTATAATGAATTATAAAATTTGCTAGATAGATTACTCACTTTAAATGATTTGATCGTTAGGTTAAAATTTCAGTCATCATGGTAAGAAAACAGGATAAATTTTGGGAATATGGATTATACTTGTGGCATTTCTAGAATGATTTTTATTGTAATTGATGAGCTTTGCTTTCATTATATTTTGGTATCTTAATCTATATTTGTAAGTTCTTTATCCAAATTTATGCTGGATTTTTCAAAAGAATGTTTAAGACATGTTTAGTGACTGAATTTCACTATATTATATTTGCCGAAAAATACTCCATAATTTGTGTCGTCCGTGAATTAACTATCTATGTTGTTTTCAAAAATGGTATGCCAACATCTGCTTTATTTTAGTTATTCGTAACATGCTTTCAAGCTAGAGAGATAGCTAAAGAATGAAGATGTGAGAGAGAGAGAGAGCTTTATGGGGTTGTGGTAGCTTGTCAAGGATTCCAACTAGATAAAGACAGTGAATAGAAAAGCATCTTATTGGGTCCCTCAACGATGAAAAGAGTTCTATATTTGTAGCTTGTCTAGAACATGTTTTTAGTGTCTTGTGCCTTTCAACTTATTGGTTGGGCTGGAGAGTATTGGCATGGCTTGTATTATAGTTGAATAGTTCTATGTGAGTGTTGTGAGCTTAATGGGCTGAACATATTATTGTTTTCACACATATTATTGATGTCACAAAGGTAGTCTGCTTGCGGTTTTCATTCTTCTCTTATTTCTCATTTACATTCTCAGTAGTGGTTGTTTTATATAAACTCGACATAATCTATCTGCAACCAGAAGCATACTGTTTTAGTGTTTTCTCATGAAAATTGTAATTTGTAAAGGTGCAGTGATTTCTTGGGCCCAGTTGGTCGGACGGACAGGTATTGAGTTCCCAAAATTTACTTTGACATAAGGTTAATTGCTCATATCGAAATGAATATCTTCTTAGTTGGAAATTTCATACTTTACATATTTCTTACACTAGATCTAAGAAAATATGAATGGATCTTCATCTTTGTTAGACTGAAATGCTAAAATGATTATGAATTTTTTACCATATAGAGGCTATGCATATTTTTTTGGTAATCTATGTAGAGAGAGTGATATGGATGTTCTTAGTTAGATCTATTTTGTTTAGCTAGTTTTGTTAAGTTTGTTTATTTTGTATAGCAGCCTTGTTGTGATCGCTCAGTTGACATATGTAGATCATTATGAATATATCTATGATGACTATAGTTTTATAAAACAGTAAAATATATGGTTGTAGAAAAGTTTGGTATACTAGTCGGGTTGCCTTTGTATATGAACGATTTATGTATTCCAGTGACATTTTTGTGTAATGCTTCTTTACTTCATTGTTTATGCTTTGGCAAAATGGTTGAATTATGTTCATGTCTTAATGTTGTGGGTTGCTCTTAAGAAATAAGATTAATATTTTGTTATAGTTAGAATAGATTTACTTGTGAACATAACATTGGTTTGAAATTAGATTTTCACCCAATTATAAAAGTATCCTTATTTTTTGTAGTGAAACCTTTTGATTATTGGTCATCAATAGGGAAGACTTGTCGACAATGACAAAGTTACTTAATCAAATGGAACTTTCTATGATGTAGACTAATTTTTTATTTTTTGCCTTTTTCATGTTTTCTATATGAAATATTGTAGTTGGGAGGAGATATTATTTGAGGTTGTTTTCTTTCATGGAAACTATGTTATTTCAGGTGTATGCTTGTTATTTTAGATGATTATCATTGTTCATGTTATCCTTTAAGCAATCAAATAAAAAGAAAAGTCCTACTTTAGAGAAAGGGAACTACATGATCAACATCATTTTTTGTATGATTATAGAGATTTTCACATTTATAGAGTTTTTAACTAGGTTACCTATGTGGTGAAAATTTACTAATATGATTCTTTTAACATGATAAATTGTAAAAAAATTGGAGAAGAGCATGTTGCAACTAGATCAACTAAGTTTCTTACATTCTTTAAATTCTTTACATAATCATATTTTCGTGAAATCTTGCGTCCATTTTCGCAAGCCATTGACATTCACATCATGTTTATCTTTTGCAGTGAGATTCTCATTAGACATTCTGGCTTCCATGCTAAATGAAGAGATCTAAAGACTCTTGGTCCAAAAAATTGGCTTGGCTTATACCTTATAGACTTGTTTGTCAGCATTTTGACATTGGAGGCTCGTCGTACGTCGATGAGCAACCGATTATATTTCTTCCCATGTTTTTTGTTGTGAGTATCTACTACTTAGTATCATCCTTATTTTCGGTTTGTATGTATCTTGTGTATCATGTTTTTTTGTGCCACTGCAGAGTCAATGTGTTTCAAAACTAGTAGAGCTTCCTAATTTTGTAAGAAAACACAAGATCGTGGATAGATATGTGTCAAGGTTTGAGCTAGAAACAACGATAAACAAATTTAATGTAATTAAGATATTAAATGTTGACTTAATATGATTGTGTAAATGTATTTTGTAATCTAGATTTGTATTCTAGTATATGATGGTCAAGATCATTGGTTTATGGCCAAGATCTCCATCGTGGACGAGGAAGTCACTATATGGGACACCTTGCCAAATGTCTGACTTAGCGCGGGACAGACTAAAAAGGTAAAAAAGGTTGTATGTTCTAAGCCCTCATCATGACTTGTAATTTGTCTTATAGCATATGTGATTTGACATTGATTACCTTTTTATATTTTGTGAATGAAATTATAGTTAGAAGGTATGGACTTGATATTTGGGCCTAAGCTCATATATTTGTTTCCCCCGCCAATAACCTTCTCTTCATTCAAAATTTCAAGGCCCCCCAATTGGTCACCCAATCAAATGAGTAAGTTCATTGATCGTGAATTTGATCGGGCTCCCTTCACCCTTTAATGATGCACTTATTATTACGTTTGTAGGAGTGATTATGGTATGGTCTTGAGATATATGGATGACATCAGGGCATGAATTATTGTCGACTATGGTTTACATTTTGTTAAACTTGAGAGCTTTATTTTTTGTTTGCTATAGTTTCGAGTTCTCTTAGTTCTATAATTGAGAATTTTTTGATTATTTTAGATTTGATCATTTGTGGTTGTCATGACTGGTTATTTGTTAGAGTTCCTTTAGTTATGTAATTGGGATTTTCTGATTCTTCTACACTTACTCGTTTGTGGTTGTCAGTATTGAATTTGTTGAGGTGTATCATAGTTTTGGTGAATATTCAAGCCTTAGAGCATCTCATTTTCTGTTTTGTTTTAGTTGGGAACTTTTAGTTATGTAACTGAAGACGAGTCCTACTTTAAAGCAAATGTTTGGGAAGAGGAAAAAAATGAAGGGATAGATAATATTGTATTACATTATTATGTCCTAATTTTTTATGTTCTTGTTCAAACACTCGCCCATTTTCCATTTCTGAGAAATTCAGTGAGCTAGAGGTTATTGAAGAAGACAATAACGAGGGTGCAATAAATTTTAAAAGGGGATATCTTTGTATGCTTTGAAATTTAATGCTTCATCGTTATTGTTTTCTTCAATAACCTCTAGTTCATCGAATTTCTCAGAAATGACAAATGGGCGAGTGTTTGAACAAGAACATAAAAAAATAGGACACAATAAATACGCTTGTCTTGGCTGAGCATCCCTCCAAGTAGACATTATAGTGACGATAAATAAATTTTTGTAAGTTATTGTGTACAAGGATGATAAACAAATTTGTATATTATTGTGTACAACTATAAGTAAAAGGATTTTTGTAAGTTATCGTGTATAGTGATGATAAATAGATATTGCAGAATTATTTTGTACAATTATAAATTAACAGATTTTACAGAATTATTGTGTATTGTTATAAATAAGTTGATTTATAAATATTTCTATATTAACATTCTCAAAAAACTATGAAAGCAAGTTAATACCAGAATGTACATTTATTACGGCGGGGGATATGAAAAATTATACCAGTATGGTATGTTTGTGTTATACATAGGGTACTCACCTTGTGCGTTGAATGGTGGTGGGTATGCATATGGGTCGAATGGGTATGCAACTTGCACATTGAATGTGTACGCACCTTACTCATTGAATGGGGATGCACATTGTCCGGAGACCCCTATCGCATGTGCACCTTGCATGTTAGATGGTGCTGGATCATCATTATTATCGTCCAGCATCGCGGCATGCACATCGCTCTGTAATTCTGGACATGTTCGTTTGGTATGTCCAGTGTTCTTATAATGGCCACATCGATGGATGGTTGGTCGTGCTTTACTCGAGCAAGCACCTTGGATGCCCTTCGTCTTCACAATTACCGGGTCTTCATGGCCTCTTTTAATCTCTACACCATCCCCGTGCTTCACATCATGTTCCTTGGTGACCTTTTCATTCCACAAGGTCTCATATTTTGCACAAAGCATCCCAACCTCATCCTTGGCTCGAGTCGACTATTCATTTGACTTTGACATAAAGTGAGCAAGTCTTTAGGCAGCTAGTTGGATCGAATTGTACCAAAGCAATATTATCTCATCTGTATCCAGATGAGAATGGCTTGACCCGGTTGGTAGCATATTACTCTACACAGTGATTCACCACTGGTCCAGTATGCACGTGTTTGGGATTTGTTGCATATGTTTTGTTTTCATAATAGTATACATATGCCAGTACGGTATCCCCACTGATTCAAACTTGCCACAACTGCACTTGAGCGTATCAAGTTTTTGGTCTCGTGTCACTAAGTATGAGCCATTCGTCACCCCAAACTCCACCAACCAATAATTTTGGGCCTCCCCATCATGTGTCAGAGCACAAACTATAAATGACACTTCACCCATGATCTCCTTACGCACATGTTTAAATAGTTTTTGTGTGAACACATTTGCCACGTGTTGCTCTATTGCACAGAAGTGAGTTTGAAGCACACGTGTTTCATTTGCCAACTTGAAATCATCCAACCTCTCCTCGTGTTGAATACATGCCAACGCCCTATTGAATTGTAGTACAAATTCAAATAGTTTAGATCGATGTTCAACAAATCAGTAGATATACATGTTCATACCTTTAAATTGTTGCGTCGTTCTCATGAAAGCAAAGAATTTTACGTGTTGAAAGGTCTTTTCCTAACGTTCACGCTTCGCATACATCCATTCTACCCATTTGTTTCGCCTAAGGTTGAACGACTATATCAAACAATCTCATTCCTCTTCGAACTCCCCTTAACTAAGTACATCAAACATGACTCTCTTAAATGCCTATAGAAAATCCGGGTTATGCACGTTTGATTGCGCATTCCATTCGAGATGCCATGCACAAAGTCGATGATTTCAATTGGGAGGACCATCTTGATTGCTTTACGCATTACCTTATTGCCGTCGATAATGATTGATTGAGGCATTTTGTTTTTCATGGCATCCAAGAAAGTCCTCACACCCATTGATAGGTTTCCACAGTCTCATCAACCTATAATGCGCAACCAAATACTATGGTCTTGTAGTGATTGTTCACGCCAAGGAAAAACATGAGCAGTTTCTTGTATGCATTCGTCATGTAGGTTGCATCGAATGCGAATGCATCACCAAAACATTGATAGTCAACTTGGCACAACGAGTCTGCTCATAACAAATTCGCTAGATGATTATCCATGTCAATGTTGTATTTTCAATACATATCTGGATCCATCTCCAATTTTGCAGTAAAAAGTAATAGCTGCTTCTGAATCAGTTTTGATTACTTGTACTTTTCGCTACTTCTCCATCTTATTGTAGAGATCTATCTGTAAGAACTCCACATTTTTGTAACCACTTTCTTAGTCGACCATGTAATCAAACACTTGGCTTAGCCTTACACCAACATTCTACAATCATGTTGCCCGAGCCATGTCCGCTTCATTCACTAATCTATTGGATCGAAGAAAGGGCACGTCCTGTGATGAGGCGGTGGGATGGTTGTGCTTAGCTTCAAAATCTTTAACGACCTATTTTTTCATCTTCTTATCCAAGTTCACCCTAAAACAAGCACAACAATCCACCCTTGTCAAGCCTCTTGGTTCACTCTTGGTGTCCTATCTGCCCATATATTTATTCTTTTGAATTCCTTCTTTTGAGCAAACTCATCTCCGTAGCATAGTTTCTCCCTCAATATTCTTGCGTTTATCATCTTTTCATACACTAAACCTAACATCAGTTGCTATGTATAGTAGAAATGTTCGGCCTCTTATAACGTAGTAAAATTTTCACCAATAACATTCATGATGACTTATCATTGAAGATGTTTAATCTTAAAAAAAAATATAGAAAACTCAATATCAGGATGTTGGGTCTTTGAATATGCTTAATCCTAAAATAAACTAAAGATAACTAAACAAACATTACCTTTTCGGTGTAGCAGATCACTTAGTTGGAGATGAAAATTGGATAATCCAAACAAAGAAAATGAAGGAGCAAGTAAGTGTATTTGAAGTTTAGAGCACTTGAAAATTAGTGAGAATGTGTTAGTTGAGTGAATATATGATTTTTAAGGATGGTTTACGAAGAGTAATTACTCCTATTAATTACACAACCACCAACCAATAATTTGGTCAAACTAGGCGATTAGGAACCAAACGCTACTGTGGTGGTCCTAATCGCCTATAGGTCAAGCGAATCACCTGTAATAACAAGTTTTGGGGGCTTGTTGATGGCGATTCGCCATTCATGAATGATGTTTGAGGCCTGTTGATGGCATTTGGGTCACGACCATCAGGCCCCAAACGCCATTCATGACCTGCGATTCTCCAGTCATGAATGGCGTTTGGGGACTTCTGATGGCTTTCGGGCCCCAAACTCCTTTGTATCAAGCATTTGGGGCGCAACCATCAGGCCCCAAATGCCTTTCATGACTGGCGATTCGCGAGTCATGAATGGCATTTGGAGACTGCTGATAGCGTTTAGTCCCAAAACGCCTTTGTGTCAAGCGTTTGGTCACAATACTTCCTATTATGCATAAAAAAACCTGGATGGAAAAATTATTTTTTATTTTCACCAATAAAATGTTTGGATAGATTGACAGTTTGTAAACACGAGACGAGCTATAACATAAGAGGTAAATCTACTCTTCGCAAAGTCCTAGTGGATAGATTGACAGTTTGTAAATATTATCCTTAGAATCTAGTTTCAAATTTTAACCAATGATTTAACAGAACCTCCCCATAAATTTTAGAAAACACACATATTAATTGCATATTTATACCCATAATATGTGAAACGCGTGTCATGCAATGTCACGCAACTTTGAAAAATTTAGAATAAAAAAAATTTAGAATCCAATCCAAACAAACTTAGAATCTAAAAAAACATAAAATTCAAACAAACATAGAATCCACCATATTTATATCCATAAAAAGTTCATATCAACTTCGACAAAACTTCATGGTGCAACTTTTCTCTTTTTCAACAAAGTGTCATCATGTTCTTGTTCCGATTTAGTATCCTCATTGGTGTCATCATCATGGACGTCTTCACCATCATTAACTAAATCTTCACTATTGTCATCATCTTCATCAACTTCATCATCATCACTCTCATGCCTGCTTGCTTAAGTTTCATATAAGTGCAAGCAGCTTTGTAACTTCGCCTATAAGTGTACATATTCAGTATATTTTGATTTCAAACTAAAAAATAAATAGGAAAACATCGTAAGTTTATAATTTTCTTATCTTTTTTTTCATTGATGCTTTGGCCTTTATCATCGCCTCACGTGCGCTCAACATTTTCTCAAATAACAACTTGTGAGACTGCCAATCATGCGCATCATGCCTGCCACGCATGCCGCCGACACCTACATTATCCGAATTGCGCGTTAATATGATATGAAATGACTAAATAATAAATATTAACATCATAACTCACATAATTGATTTCATCAGATGGAAGACCATGGACTGGAACATCATTTGGAATGTCAACCAACTCACTACCACCATCTGGGAGTGGTAATTGAATCTTCCATGATGGTAGTGAGATGTCAGCCACTCTTATATCATCAACAGTCGCTCTAGCCGACTTTGACGCTCCTGGTAATGTGTGGTTGTTGCGGTTGTTGGTGTTGCTGCCTATCCATAGTAGATTATAAAATTACATTGTATAACAAATTGAGTAATCTCTTATATTAAAAAACTACTTAGAGACGTTTAGCACCTGCGAAGATGAAGATACCCCGTCATAGGTGTAAGACAACCACGTTTTTTGGAATTCACCATAAATATCTTCCCTACCGCCATCTACAACAATGATAAAGTGTATTGCTTTAAAACCAAGACCACCAGACAGATCCTCTCTGGTGAATGGTTGGTCAGATAACATTGAATTTTGGGGTCTATATGGGATGTATGACACCTCAATTCCCATACTCTACCGTGAGACGCACTCACCCAAGTACCATGCTCTTCCAGCAGGTCCTTGCAGCAAGATTCTCTTGGTGGTAGGAGGTATACTATTAATGCAATAGTCAGGAAAGTTTGTACGTTGTCCCCAAGGGTACCAATTGAACTGCAGGTTAAAAAATAACTAGTTTGTCAATAGAATATTAAAACACATACCTCATTGGGCCTCACATATCGAAGTTTAACATGGAATTCTTTTAGGCAGTGACCAACATCCCTTGTTCCCAACTCAATGTCTATCCAATGTGTTGCCCTAAAAAATATGTCTGAACCACCGAATGGTCTGCTCAGTGCCAAACATGGAAAGTACTCACAAGCCCATATCTCCCATGCTCTCCAAAAACCCCTTGTCCCTACAATTTTGCAGCAGCATAAAGAGTTCATATTGCAATACAATATGGACAACGCCAAACCACCCCAATTATACTCCCATATCTCTTCTATTTTTTGTAAGTTGGAGAGGAAGTACAAATAAACTTTATTACTCGTGTCATAAAAAATAGTACTACCCAAGAGCACCAGAAGAAAGACTCTCGTTAAAATGTCCTCCTACTTAGGAGTAGTACACTTGTATCTAGCATAATTATCGAATATCCATTGATAAATAACTTTTTTCTCCAACTTTCGATAACAGTTTGCCAACTAACTTTTGCATAGCCTTCTTGTTCTTGTAGAGTTCCAAATCATAGTCTAGTTGTCGACCGTCAACTTTCAGGCCAATTATCGCAGCAAAGTCCAATGAGGTCGTCATCATTTTTAACACTTCATCTATATAAAAGGTGTGGGTTTCATCCCACCATTTCTCGGTCAGACTTTTCAGTAGGATGTGATCCATCTACCCATTTTTCAATATACTTATAAAATAACTAAACCCGTAGGCATCGACATTCCTTCTCATATTTTTAGGAAGCCTATTTTACCATCGAGCTACTAGTGTAGTGTTTCCAAAACCATGAATACCAAGATCATTGAACTCAGTCTAAGGAACCAAAATGTAAGTATGACTCAGCGAAAAAGGTGTGTGGAGAAAAATGTACTATAATCCCTATTGTGACATTTCGTCGAACACCTGACTGACAATAAACATACACTATAATTTTTCATCCAAAACATATATCGCTACCAATAATCATACATTTCTAGAAGCATCATATAAAAACACTCAACTTTCAAAATAATTCAAGTATCTATTTGGTGTTTTAATAATATAACTAAAAAGATTGTTAAAGAAACTTACATTTTATCCTTGGATGGTATATAGCATTTCATCGAACATGTTACGGGCATTCATATAAATATAATATAAACCTCAATAACTCATTTTATCAAACACCTTACGGACAATGAAAAAATACATCATATAATTCATTATGACATTTCGTCGAACACTTTACGGGCACTCATGAAAATACTATAATTTTCCATCCAAGACATATAATTCTACCAACAACCATACATTTCTATAATCATCACATAAAAAACACCGAATTTGCAGAACGAATCAAGTATATATAAGGTTTTTTAACAATATAACAAATAAAATTTAAAATCTTTAAAGAAAAATTTACATCTTGTTTGCTTGGGTGAGATATTTGCTCCGTTGGAGCAATATGAAGAATATGGCTACTAAGATTTCGATTCTTTGGATGAAATCTTTTCACCCCATAACCAGTGGCGTCGTACAACCCTTTCGAGACGCTCGAGCTCAAACTTGGTTATGTCATTATATTCAATGTTCCCTCTATAACTTTATGCTTTTCTCTTGCCATTATTGGTGAAAAATACAGTATTAGAAGGATATGGGGTTTGGGGTCGCGGGTTGGAGGGATTTGGCTCTAGTTTGGCGCGGGTTTTGACTCGTGTGTTGCGAGGGATGTGTTCAAAGAGAGATTACGGGTTTGACTCGTGTGTTGTAATGGATTTGGCTCAGTTTTGATGGATTTCAGGCTATGAAGAGAGAGATGAAGATGAAGATGAAGAAGAAGGAGAATAGATTTTGAGTGAAGAGAAATGAAGTGTTGAGAGGGAGGGGTATCGATTTTTGAAGAATAAGGGGGAATGGGCTTTTTAATGTTGGGGTTAATTTTGATAAGAAATAAGATTAGATTTGAAAATTAATTTTATGAGGATAAATTAATTAAAACATAAAAAGTTATTTTCCAAAAAATTATGGGATTATAATTATATAATAAAAAGGTTAAATTTCAAAATTTTTAGTGGATATACTTGATTTAACAGTAGAATCTGACCTTAAGGGTTATACGTGTTCATCAAATTGATGAATAGGATTTACCGACCATCATAACATCACGACATAAAATTATATTTGGTGAAAACTCATCTCGCTTGATACTTGTCACAAAAGCACAACAATATTATCAATGATAACTTCTATCGAGATTATGATTAAGTTTTCAATTATTTCAGGAATCCTTAATTAATCCAATCTAATTTCACATAGTAAGCAAGTATCATTAATGTTTGCTTTGAAAGAACGAGTTTTTTCTATTTTTATCAATAATTTTTCCGGTGTACGGTAAATAATTACAAAAATATCAATTTTAAGGAAAATTGTGAAGAATGGAGATTAGAGCCATATAAATGGCGATTAGAAGTGAAAAGGTGAAGATTGGGAAAAAGACTGGCGATCGTCTATTTATACATGGCGTTTGAGGACAGAAACAGACGATTGAAGCACTAAACTAGCACTTGGATTTAACGATGCGATTTGCACCTTCAGCATGATATTTAAGGGCTAAAATTAGGCGATTCGTCTATTAGGTATGACGATTAGGTTTTGGGTGTTTACCAAATACGTAGTGGTGTACAACAAATTCTTTGGGGGTTCACCAAAATTTAAAAATTCTTGTTTTGAGTGAATCTCAGTACGTAATTGGTGAAACTCAATACATATTTGGTGAACCCCTTCAAGAATTATGATTCTGTACGTATTTAGTGAACCCCACTACGTAATTGGTAAACTCAACTACATATTTGGTGAACCACAATACGTATTTGATGAACTCCTCCAAGAATTATTATTGTGTACTTATTTGGTGAACCTCATTATGTAATTGGTGAACCCCTAGTACGTATTTGGTGAACCCCTCTAAGAATTATTATTTTGTATGTATTTGGCGAACCTCACTACGTATTTGGTAAAGCACATTACGTAATTGGTGAACCCCAGTACGTATTTGGTGAACCCCTCCAAGAATTATTATTTTGTACATATTTGTTGAACCTCACTACGTAATTGATGAACCTCAGTACATAATTGGTGAATCTCAGTACATATTTGGTGAACCACTCCAAGAATTAATATTTTGTACATATTTTGCGAACCCCACTACGTAATTGGTGAACTCCACTACGTATTTGGTGAACTCCAGTACGTATTTGGTAAACCCAAGTACGTATTTGGTGAGCTCCTCCAAGAATTATTATTTTGTACGTATTTGGTGAACTCCACTATGTAATTGGTGAACCCCAGTATGTAATTGGTGAGCCCCACTACGTATTTGGTGAACCCCTCCAAGAATGATTTCTTTGTACGTATTTGGTGAATTCAACTACGTAATTAGTTAACCCCACTACATAATTGGTGAACCCCAGTACGTATTTGGTGAACCCCTCCAAAAATTATTTTTTTGTACGTAATTAGTGAACCGCCTTACGTAATTGGTGACCCCTAGTACATATTTGGTGAACCCCTCCAAGAATTATTATTTTGTATATAATTGATGAACCTCACTACGTATATTTATTGAACCCCTCCAAAAATTATTAATTTATACATATTTCGTGAACCTCAATACATATTTGGTGAACCCATTACGTATTTATTGAACCCCTCCAAGAAAAAACACATGTTACCTATTGAGTTTTGTGTGACCCATATTACTTCAAAAGTAATCTAAGAGCCATAATGGCCCAACATCAATGCCGGAAAATTATTCCCTGCATTGTAAAAGATCCCTCAAGCAAGTTGTAGAAGTTTGCTTTTGACCAAAGTCAAAATCTTTTTCCTTAAGCAAAATTGCTTTACAACGCAACATATTTCCTACTTAAAGCCATTCTTGCAATCCTTATATCCTCTCTACTTTGTCATTTCCATGCTTCTTATATTTCTGCTAGGCCAATAGAGGTTCGACACCAAGTAAACATTGTGTTGTGAACGGGTTTCATTAACATATCTTCTACGTTGTCTCTAGTATGGATTTTCTGTATATTCACACTTCCTTCTTTCACCTTTTCATAAACGAATGGATATTTGACTCGTATATGTATTTTGTGTTCAAGTGAAATGTTGGATTTTTTGCCAAGTGCAAAGCGCTCTAACTATCACAAAAATAGGGTTTTTTTTTCTTGTTTATGTCTAAGCTCTTCCAATAACATCTGTAACCAGATCGTCTCTTTACTAACTTCTGAAGCTGCCACGTATTATGCATCTATCGTTGAAGTTATCACGATAGATTGAAGTTTTAAAACCCAGCTTACAGCTCATCTAGCAAGAGTAAACACATAACACGTGCTGGACTTGCTTTTATCAAGATCACCTGCAAAGTCTAAATCAACGAAACCTCTGACAATAAAGTTTGGTCCTCCATAACATAATGCAACATTTGTGGTACCTTTGACATATCTCAGGATCCTCTTCACAGTATTCCAATGTTTTCTACCATGATTCACTATATATCGACTAATTGCTGGCATTGCTTGTGCAATGTCTGGTCTTGTACATATCATAGCGAATATTAAGCTACCCACTACTAATGCATATGGTACTCGAGACATTTCCATCATCTCTGCTTCACTACTAGGGCTCATCCTTGAGGATAACTTGAAATTAATACGAAGATGGGTAGAAATTAGCTTACAATTTTGCATATTGAACCATTGTAAATTTTCTTCAAATAGTTTTTCTAAGAAAGACAAATCTTCCTATTATTTCTATCTTGTTGAATTTGCATCCCTAGAATCTTGTTTGTTGGCCCCAAGTCCTTCATTTCAAACTCCCTAGCCAAATGAGCCTTTAAATCTTTAATATGATCTTTGTTGTTGGGGCCTGCTATCAACATGTCGTCAACATACAACAATAGAATAATGAAATCACCATCATCAAATCTCTTGTAATAGGCACAAGGATCTGGGTTGAGTCTATTGTATCCAAGGCTCATGATGAAGGAATCAAATCTCTTACACTAGCATCTCGACGACTGTTTGAGACCATATAGAAATTTTTTCAACGTGCAAACTAAGTTCTCTTTTCCTTTTTCTTCAAAACCTCCTAGTTGGAGCATATAAATCTCTTCTTCAGGTTCACCATGAAGAAATGTAGTTTTCACATCCAATTGCTCTAAATACAAGTCAAATGTAGCACACATCATCAGGAACACTCGCACTGTTTTAAGTATAACAACAGGAGAGAATATCTCGTTGAAGTCGGCGCCTTCTTTTTGAGAAAATCCGTTCACCACCAATGGCCTTTCTTCCTTGTGGTAGTGGAACAATGTCCCATGTTCTGTTCTTATGGAGAGCTTCAATTTCTTCAGGCATTGCTGCCATCCACATAGAAGCTTTTCAGCTTTTAATAGCCTCATGGAAAGTTCATGACTTTCCATCCTCTCTTAGAAGAAAGTATGCAACATTTTCCTCCATAATATAGTCTAAGTGCCAAGCTGATTCTCTCCTCTCCCAAGTCGACTGCCAAACATATGAAGTTGTAAACTCAGCTTGCACTTGTTCTTCGTGCTCTGGTGCCGCTTTGAAAGAATCTGGAACTTCTTCTTGATTTTTAATTACAGTAGTCTCTGGTTTCACTTGTGAAGTGCTATCATTTTATTTTCCTTGTAATTTATCTTCCAAGAAGATTACATCTCTGCTGATGAGCACCGTGTGGGTAGTGTGATCCCACAGGCGGTACCCCTTCACTCTATTAGCATACCCTACGAAAACACATTTTCTGGATTTTGGATCCAACTTCGATGTTTCTTGGGCATTATACATGACATATACAGAACTTCCAATGTATGTAAGCGAGAATAATCAGTTAGCTTGCCAGTCCACATCTCTATTGGCATTTTCAAATTGATTACGGTTGAAGGTGTCTGATTGATCATATAGCAGGTGGTCTTGATTGTTTTAGCCTAAAATGACTTTGCTAACGTGGCAGTTCTTAACATCGCTCTTGCTCGCTCCAACAAGGTTCTGTTCATCCGCTCTGCTGCTCTATTTTGTTGTGGAGTGTACACCATCGTGAACTGTCTCTTAATACCTTCTTGTTGACAAAATCTAACAAATTCTTCACTAGTGTATTCACCTTCATTGTTTGTCCTTAAACACTTGATATTTTTCTCAGAATCAAGCTCCACACGTGCTTTGAAAGTTTTGAAAACTTCAAACATATCTGACTTCTTTTTATGAGATACACCCAACATCTCCTAGAGAAGTCATCGATGAAAGACACAAAATATATGGCACCTCCTACCGATAGAATCAGTGCTTGTCAAACATCAGAATGGATCAGCTCCAAGATAGTTTTGGTTTTAATAGTAGAACTGTTGAACTTTTATCTGAGCTGCTTACTAATAACATAATGCTCACAAAAGGGTAATGAATCCCTTTTAAGCACTGGAAGAAGCTTTTGTTCTGCCAGTATCTTTAAACCTCATTCCGACATGTGGCCAAGTTTACGGTGCCACATCATCATAGATTCTTCTGCTGAACTTGCCGTCGTAACAGATGCTTCTCCCTCTTGTAGTGTTTCTCTTTTAAGCACGTATAAATTCACAACTATCTTTTCTGCTTTCATCACCACAAGCGTGCCTTTACTATCTTCATGATCTCATTTTGTACATGGGTTCTGTGCCCATTGCTATCTAATTGTCCCAAAGATAATAGATTTTTCTTTAGGCATTTCCATGTCGTACCTCCTGGATGGTGAGAACAGTACCATCATACATCTTGAGTTTGATAGTACCAATACTAGTGATCTCTAAGGCATGATCATCTCCTATGAACATAAACCCTTCTAAGATGGGTTCATATTGGTGGAACCATTCTCTCCATGGGGTCATATGTCATGTTTCTCGTGTGCCTATAAGCCAGACATCAGAGAACCTTGTTCTGCCTTCAGTAATTGTTGTTACCTCACTGTATAAAATCTCACCATCATCTGAGGTACTTGCTATGTAACCCTAAGCTTTTGATGACTCAGGACTTTTGCCTTTGGCCTCTTCATGCTTCTTAAGATGCCAGCACTCCCTTTTGTAGTGCCTTTTCTTGCCACAGTGATGACACTTGATGTTTTCTTACTTCTATAATTTTGATCTACTATAATTTTGACTCCCACTAGGGTCACGTTTCGTTGATCTCTCTCGTCAACATTAAAGCTTCAGCTTGTTGTGAACCTTCCCGTCTGTCTTCCTTGTTCTTGCATCGACTTTCTTCTTCAAGAATAGCTGCTGCAATATCATCAGAGACTAGAACTTCTACATTGTTGGTCAAATTGAAGATGAGGTGATCATACGAATAAGGTAGACTCTGAAGTAGAATTTTGACACGTTCACTCACCTCTATAATGTGCCCCAGTGCTGTGAGCTGTGAAACTAGAGTGTTTAAGGTGTTGATGTGGCCAGTCACCGAAGTCGGCTCCATCATCCGAAGAGTGTAACATTTCCTCTTCATGAAGATTTTGTTGTGTAGTGATTTGGCCACGTACAATTTTGTTATAGTATCTCAAATCTCTTTTGTTCATTTTCTCTGCCACGCTTGGCAGTACTCCATCGGCTAGTGCTAGGTGCAGATTACTAATAGCGTTGCCATCCATCTCGTTCCACTTGCCGTCAGTGAATTTAAACCCTGGACATGGGACAAACTTCCAACCCTTAGCCCCTCAATTAACAGTGTTAATGATTCATAATTACTCTTTATCATAGTTTATCTTATTCCGAAATATTTTAGTGTATTACTAATGAAATATAATGTAAAAAGAAGTATCTAGATAATTAACAAGTAAATATTTTATATCTGAATAATATATATATATATATTAATTTTGTATACTTTTTAAAATATTTTTAAAAAAAATTAATAAACATACAAAATAGCACTTTAAATATACTTTTATTTTTAGGAGCTACTTAATAAGTATACAAATTATTTTTTCAAAATTTTGAATAACAACGGATAAAAACAAAAATATATGTAAATAAAATAAGAATATAAAATTTCTATTTTTTTTTAATTTTACCATATTTATTAATCTATTTTAGATGTTAGTAATTATTTGTAAAATATAAAGTCAAATTACCATATTTATTAACCTTTCAATTGACATGGTTTCAAGTGAAACTGATCTAAAAGTATATAGGTGAAAAGTGTATCCTTTCATAAACTAAATGTGTGTGAAATTAGATAATACATATATAATTGAAAAATTAAATATATAAACTAAATTAGCCAATGGTTTGGGGAATAAAAATTAATTATAAAGTAAGTATAAAAGTCTTTCCCGAAATGTTGATAGAGAAAAGATTAAAGAAAACAGAAATTATAATAATTTCAAATATTTAATAAATAGGTTGAGCGTATTTTAGTAGTAAATATCAACTAATTATTTTACTAAAAGTTATTAATGTTTAGTTAATTAAGTTTCATTTAGCAATTCTATGAAGTAGTTGTAATTTTGCCAAAACATGTTTCTTCTTACATCCCGGCTTTTATGTAAAATATATATAGAGAGATATATATGAAGAAAAATGAGTCATATTTAGTATTGACTTGATGTTAAGAAGAAATATGGATTATGCAACATATCTATAACAGATATAAAAGTGTCAAAATTAAAAAATATTTTTAGACTATTTTGTCCATATATTTTCCGCACTAATGCTTAATTGTCATTCTTAATGACATATTGTGTGATTTTAATTGGTTATTCATCTATATATTTTGTATATACTCAAATTTATTTTCTCTGTCTAAACCTTCCCATATTATATTTATTTATTAAAAGATATAAAGAGATAAAATATTTATTTTAAAAAGCAATCTAATTTTTACTATTTTATTTTTAAAAAAATGATTAAAAAATACACTAGACAACATATATGAATGTACCAAAATGAGATAAATATTTTTGGACTAGTTGTTCATATGATTTTCTCACTAATCCTTAATTGACCTTGTTTATACAATGTGTGATTTTAGTTGGTTATTCAACTACATATTTTATATATCTACAAGATTTTTTTTAACATATTGTATTATATTTTTTAATTAAATATAAAAAGAGAAAAAATATGTATTTTGAAAAATCAATCTATTTATTATTCTTTTATTTTAAGAAACGATAAAAATGCAGTTGGTATAGAAATACATTGGACATAATAACTCTACTATCTTGTTAGGAAACAATTTTTTTTTTTGCATTTGTTCTAGATTCACTTATTCTTTTATAACATCGACGTTAGAAAAACTCTATGATAGTTAGTGCTTGCATATTAATTAAACTATGATTTTTGATAATTTAATGAAAAATATCATGACAGGGGAAAGTTTAAATAGTATTGAAATATAATATTGTATAATCAATCAATTTTTAAAAGTTACAATGTTTCTTTTACAAATTTACATATATGATTTATTGGAGTATAAAATTTCATTGACAGTCTATTATTGTGTAAGTTTCTTTATTTATTAGTTTTCAAATATTATTAAATATATTATAATACATATATAATAATCTAAATTATATTATTAAATATTATTTCACAGCACGTCGGTATGACTAGTATATAGTAGATTACCCATGTACCATTACCAAACTAACAGGCACAGACGTAGGAGCAACCGGGGGCAGGCGGGCAGCTACCCCTCTAGATTTATCAGTTTCTTTCAATTTAGTAATAAAAATTTATAGTAAATAAAAAATTATTAATTTAATCATCAGTAATTGCACAAAGTTTAAGAAAGCATCAAGGATGACATAGTTAAAAAAATACTTGACAAATTTTAAATAGGTGAGCACAAATTTCATTATAGATTTTTAAAATTCACAGACTTCGAATGTACATATTTTTGTAAATAATGTCATTAAAGCATATAATATAAAGATTTTATTATTAACTAATAGATAAGACACCTTTTCATTTAATGTTTATATGCATGTAAGTCAGATATTTTATAAATACCATGAAATTCCATTGATTATTATATATTACTTTGAACATTGTATACAAGAAGATAATATTTAAGGATAATAATAAAAATTATCCATAATTAAAATTTAAAGCTGAGATTTTTAATTAATCAATAATTATGGTTACAACTTATCACTGTTAAGAAATGAACAATCTTATTCAAACTCTTTATTTGAAGACATTGGAATAATAATACTTTATATAATGAGATTATATATGACTGAGTCGCTATAAAATTGTATATCTCATCGTATAGTTAGCAAATAAAGTATTTAAATTTGATCATATATAAATCCCAATCCTGAGTAATTAATATACTCATAAATTTATAATTGTATGCTTTTTTATTTTCTTAGTAAATGTTTGTATATCCCATTGAACTTAATTCATTATATCTTGTAAGCATAATGAAGTACATAGCAATGAATGTTAATGAACAGGATGAAATTCATTCCATAATTATGAAGGCACATGAATAGTTCTCTCGAGTGTGCTTCAGATTTTGAACAATATGTGCGCTAATTCATTTGAGAAGCAACATAACTTAAGGAGAAAGAAGTAATTAAAGAGATTAAAAAAATTATTTACCTAGCTATAGTTGTGAATTATGTATGGAGGATTGACTTATATGAGTGATTTTATTAATAGACTATTCAATTCTTTTAGAAATCAATATTTATAACTTCAATAATGGAAATTCTAAGTTCATAGTGGAATAACATTAGAGTTTATAAAATAATATATGAATTAAAGAGTTTAATTAATTATCAATTTTTATTGAAGCTTGAAATTATAAGTCTATGTACTACGTGACATCTTTGTGGACTCTAATTAAGTGAAAACATTGAAATGGAATTTCAACTTAACTTTTGATGTATTCAAAACTAATTACATTTATGAAATTATATTTTTAATGAACTAATTGTATCCTATTAATTGAGTTACACCATTCTTGTTTTTAATCTCAAGATAAAAATCGTGGTGGAATTACGGAATAAAACCATTGAAGATTAAAGTGAAAAAATAGGAGGGAAACATATACCAAAATTTGGACTTTTGAATGCCATCTAGGGAATGGATCATTAAATTGTCTTGGCAAATACTTATAGCCATGTCAACGGTAATATTAGTTATGTATTTAGGACCCTTATTACTTTCTTTCATGAAATATGTGAGGCATTTTACTTTAAAAAACATTTCAAGCTATATAATGTTTTCTAAAGAATTTTAAGTAAACAACATACTAACCAAAAAAACGACGGCACATCCAATAATTCAATTGCTTTTTACAATGAATTCTACAAGTTATTAATCCTAAGATATTTTTTTCTGAAAAAATATTACATATTGTAAATGATTTCATCAATTTCAATATGGGTCATCCACGATATTTAGAAGTGTAAGTTATAAATATTTATATAATTTTTTTAAATTGTTATTACCTATTTATTGATGCTAGGTCTCAATTTTGCATTATACACAAAACTTAAAAAGCTCATGAATGTATTTCCGGATGGTGGTTATTATCTAATTTAAAAAATCAATGCGATCCAGTAAGTGTTCGGTCCAGAGAACCTCAAACACATATCCCTTCATTATGACTCCAGCCGACTCAAGCCAATTCCATCTAAAGTTTTCATGCAATCAGTGTGTTATCGTGGGGATCATGTAAGATCATAGTTAGTTAATTTAGGGATGATAAAAATATAGAATAATATTCGGTATGGTCAAGATTCGATCAATAATACGTAATACGGAAAAGTTTAGATACAGATATTAAACACGTACTATACGTTTTCATTTAAAAATATCGGCACGTAATATACAATACTGAATCTACAAATAAATGATTAATACTACGAAATCATAGACAAATACAAATATTTTCTACCAAGTATATATATATACATATATGTGTGTGTCTCTAAAGCTTGACCATTTATTAACTTTTAAGTAAGTATACACCATCAATATTTAATGTTATTTTATCATTTCCTCCTATTTTAACTTAATACTAGTTTGAGAAATTATTATTATTATTATTATTATTTATCTGGATTCTAGATTTTGTCCATTCATGGAAGGTTAGCGTTTTGGTATTTTGTCATTCTCATGTTATTTAGAATATCATATTGTATAATTTTTTAATTTACAATATATATATATATTACGTTAATCATAGACTTGTTTGTTGTGGATTCAATATGTGTTTATTGCTTAGATGTTCGTTATATGTTTGTCAAGTGATGTAATGACATGTTTGAAGAAATTTTATTAGTTAAATTCGATGATAATGTTTCGAATCATATTTTATTGTTTCAGAGTAAATCATTATCAACGTCAATATCAATTAACATGTTTCTTGTATGAAGACTGTTAATATTTGATGATGCATGTTTTGAAACATATTTACTTGATAAATCTTTATACACGATAATGTTCATAGCATGTTGTTCTACTCATCAACGGTGTTATCCTTCTTCCAAACAGGGCGTCGATGGGATGTTTGTTCGACGTCAATGGCCATTTCTTTGAGGATGGAGATTTCATGAATAGTTTGAAAATATGGGAATGGATTCTTGATTTTTTTGTTGATTTTTGAGATTTGATGTTTGATCGATTAGTGATTTATCATAGTTATTTACTCAATTATCATTGGTAGATTTGAAATTTTAATTTAAAATCAATTAATTAGATGGTGGAGGTAACATGCAGTTGGGGGAGGCAGGATGATTAGTTTTTAAATTATTTTTGGTTTATATGGAAAGTGTAATGATCTCTTTTCTTTTCATCTCAGTTAATTGTAAATTTCAAATTTGAATCGACTTTCTAAATTTATCTCAGTTATTATGGAGGTTTCCATTTTTAAGGGCAACCACGACGGAAATTTTTTTATTTTAAAACTTTCATTAAATATGTTAATTATCAAATATTGAAATCTTAAATATATAATTTTGTTAACAGACTTAATTGAGTCATATATATCATCTATTTACTAATGGATTACGATAATACTCCTACAAACATCATATTTTAATTTATTAACATTTTTGGTGTTTATATTATTAATCCTATTATATAGGATTTATTTTTTATGATATATTGATTTAAGTTGAATTATGTTTAAGTTTTTAATTTAATATTTAGTTGATTGTGGAGGTGATTGATTCTATTAAAGGTTAGTAAATATAATTATAAATATGGTTGAAATTAATTGATAGTTATAATTTTTTTAATTGTAGGATATATCAATTAAGTATATTTAGATTGTTAATTTACTTGAATTAATAGATAGTATATTATATATGGACAATAATTTTTTATTTAAAATTATTAACTATTTAAAAAATTTACTATTTATCTTTAGATCTGTAAAATATGTTATTTCTTAACACACCTCTCCCAATATTATCTAATATGTAAAATTTCTCTAATTAGAGCATGTTACTATCCAAAATGAAGGCCCCCCAGAGGAATAAGCCCAGCTGGATGCCACTCCCTTTTTTTTTTTTCTAAATCCCACATTGGAAAGTGGAGATAAGTATTAGGGAGAGAATTCTATAATTATTAAGAGGGTAGTTCAACGAATGACACAGTGGACGTTAATAATCTCCTTATTCTTAAGTGTTTTCATTCGGAAGACAATTTACAAGCGAATGATACGTTTGGTCTTAAAAATATACGTATTTTATTATAGATATGCAAACGGACTATAAAATATGAATTTTAAAAATATATGTATTTTATGCAAACAGATTATAAAATATGAATTTTAATAATTCATTGTATAATATGTGTATTATAGGTGAATTAATTAACTATGCAAAGATGTGTCCCATTTAAAAGTTGAGTTTGAGAATCAATGTAAATGATGAGCCTATGAACTAGAGGCTCAATGTGCACACGACTGTTGGGAGGTTTAATTCACTAGTGTCTGAGTTGGAAGTTTAACATGTCCGAATTTCTGAGGTGGTGGCTGAATGTTCAGAGACATGTCCTCAGTTAAAGTTAGTTATAAAGTTTATTGAGGAGCCTCTTAGATGGTAGGATTTCCATACTTTGAACTTTATTTGATACTAGTGGAATATTTTGTTGTTATGCATATTTTTCATACTTTGAATATTTTGGATAATTTGTATTGATAATCTCATATTTTGAAATATTTTTTGAATTCATGAGTTAATGTTTGATTATTTATGTGCATTGTAAATGTGTATGATAAATATTGTTATGACTGTTATGAATGTAGTTGTTAAAATTCTTATACATACATGAAATGAAATTTTAGGAATAGTTGATGTAAGATGGGTTGTAAATTCATAATTTCTCACGATGGTTTTATAACTGTCACCATAGGTTATAGATAAAATGCAATGGTCGTAATAGATTGTATATAGCGACATTTTCGAAATTGTCACCATAGATTTATGATTTAACTGTCTTTGTGAAAAAATAATGTCACTAAAAACTCATGTCACGTTTACTTATTGATTTTGGATTATAAATCATATATATTTAGATGTGTATTATGAATCTAGTGTTTATCAAAAAAAGATTCAAAAATTTATGTGAGACCCACAACATTGTTAGATTTGAAATCTAAGTTTTTATGAATCTTTAATTTAATTAAAAATGAGATATTCAAAATCCAAATATAAATATTTGTTGGATTTAATGTGCAAAGTCAAAATTACTTCTTTTAAGTTATCACTCAAATAAATAATTTATTAATTAAATAGCATTATAGTCAACTTCTCTAATCTTTATAATCCAAATCATTTAATCCAACATAATTCAAATTTATAGTAAATATATTATTACAAATCATAAATCTAAAATCTTCAAACCAAATCCTTAATCCAAATTCCCGATTCAAATTTACAATCCAAAAATTTAGTAAATGTACGCTTAATTTTTTAAGCGACGTAACTCCGATGATTAACAAAACCATAGCAAAAGATACTACACGTATCTGTTGTGACGGTTTGCTTATTGTGACAGTTCAAAACATTGCAAAAGAGCAAAATAACTTTCGCATATAACCTGTTTTCTTGTAGTGTACGTATAAATGATGGTTGTATAGTAGCTACTATACAATACTACTGATTAATGTACATTAATGTTAAAACTTTTCGTTTATCTTTTATTTATTTAAGAATTTGTCACATTAAAACATATTTTGGATCCTTCCCTGCGAAGTAAGACTATTGAATTTTCTTAGATGTAAAGATGATCGAAATCTTGTTAAGTAGTCCACTTGTGACTGAAAAATGTGTCGACTTTCACTAATATATATGCACGTGTAATTGTGTGAAAGCATAACAAAACTCATGGATTAAGAAGTTGACTTAGATATTTCCTACCAATATCAAATACTTGTATTTGATTAACAAACAGAGAGAAATCCAATAGAAGAACTGGCCCACCAATTGGATGATTAAGAAGAAATGTAGTTGCAAGAATACACAGATTGACAGCGAGCTTTATCTAGTCTTCTTCTGCAACGTTTTTCCTTATTATTATTTTCCTTAATTTTTAAATTTGAATTACCCTTGTGTTTTAAAAAAAATTAAATAGAGATTTGGATGGTTCTGTAATAAAAACTTCTAATAAGGAAACACAACCTTACTACTATTGTCGTTGTATTTGTCTTTTTTAATGCTCTAACATTCTTATCATGATATTTTAATAATAGTATACGTATGAGTAGAACTATACATTTTACTATAGCTTAAAAAGAACTACACTTTTTATCCTAAAAAAGAATACCATAAAATATTCAAAAAATAAATTCTTGATTTTAGACATCTAATTAAGCTAGCAAATATAGCTATTAAACGTTGGCAGTAAATGTTATAAATTTACAGTAAATGTTTGATATATTTAATTATAAATTTTCTTCCTCTACGTAGAGACAAAAAAACCTTAATGATTTTTATGTTTTTTTAATGTTTATTTATTTTTAAGTCTTTTCCGTTAACCCTCGGGCACAGCCGCCACAAGTAAGGACAATGACAATCCCATTCACGTACAACTCTCTTACAAAAGGCACATCACGTGGAAACCCTTTTTGTTACTTTGTCTTGGCACCTCTTCTTTTTGTCCAAACACCTGCAAACCAAACATTTTCTCTTGTATTTGTTTTCTTCACTAGTAGACATTTTCAAGGATTTCTTTCATGGATACTCACTCGTCTGCATGTCCCTACACATCTATCTGTACCATTCTTTGTTTTCTTGCTCCCCCTTTTATTATTCTTTTAGTTTTACAATACACTTTTCACCCATATACTTTTAGATCAGTTTCACTTTAAACCATGTCATTTGAAAACTTTTAAACTAGAAAAGCAATAGGTTATCAATTTGATTAAGCATAGAAATTTTATCTCCTTATCACACAATTGGTTTTAATTGGAACTGGGAAAAGAGTATCTGATTCTTCTTCTCGGAACCAAACCACTGACCATTTGCAGAAGCTGATCTTATTCAAATAATGGGAATTTCACTTCTTATAATATGCAACATGGCACATGTGTGGTCTCAATCCATGTGTCCTGGTGCTTCCTTCCATGCAATCCAAATATTCTCTCTCTTGTATATTTTATTAAGGAAAGGACAAAATGTTGCTTCTTTCCACTAGTACGCTTGTGTTCTTATCAAAATATAAAGCATGATTATTACAAAAAAGGAAGGCAGAAGAGAAGTAAATTCCAGGACACCCTGATGTAAACACAATGTGCATGTATTGTTGAATATCAAGGTTAATATCTAGATTGGTAAATGAGTTTGTCTCCCAACAAGTCAATATTTTGGATACAATTTCAAGCCGAGAATTCCCAAAAAAATGTGGACTTGATAGAATATGTAATGTGGTAGAAAAATAAATGAAGAAAATTATGAAAACTGTAATTATGATTTTTCCACCGTACGTAATTTGTGTTTACAATTAATTAACAAGAACCTTGAGTCAAATCAGAGTAGTAAAAAATATAGATGTGTTAGAGGCCACTAGAAAAATGGTTTTCTAGGATGGTGGTGTAAGAATAGGTAGGATGATTGTGTAATAATTCCATGTGAAAAAATATAGTGCGGTTTCTTATAAAAATAATATGACGAGTGGTACACCTACCATCGTATTAAATTTGCAAAATACAACGGTGATTAGAGCAACCATCTTCAAACACCAAATACGGCAGTTGCATGCCATACTAACTGTCATGTTTATTTGTTGTTAATATGACAAGTAGTCTACCCCGTTGTATTAAAAGTGTATCAAATACGACTGTGCCTATAGGGCTCGTCGTAGTAGGTCATCCCTTATAATTTAAAACCCTTAGTTTATTTCTTCCTTAAAATGCGATGATGGGAGCGCCACCGTCATACTTAATGTTTAAATATAACAATGGCCCTAACATTTCCTATTTGTAGCTTAAATACGAAAGTGGCCCTAGCCACTGTTATAATATATCTCCTATTAAAGACGACAAGGCTCTGTCGTGTTTAAACATTAATGACGACAGTTGCTAGAGTCACCATCGTATTTAAACATTAATGACGACAGTTGCTAGAGCCGTCGTCGTCTTTACTATGCATTTTTTATGTTTTTCATGTGACCACGATTGACATTTACAATGGTGCATATATCCACAATCGTAATATATCATCAAATTTTCAACTTCCAACCCTAAAATATTAAATGCAGGCCTTCGTTTCTTTATCTTCTCCCCTATTTCTCTCCCTTCATTACTTTCTTCTTTATTTTTTTCTTCTTCATCCCCTCAACTCATGATCAAACTTACAACATTCGGTTTCTTCTTCATGCCTTCTACTCGTGATCAAATTTGGAAGGTAAGTTTACATTTTTCTCCCTCTTTATTCATTTTAGCTTTGTAGACAAAATGAGAAATGAGAGAGAGAGGCAGAAAGAGAAAGAGTGAGAGAGTGAGAGAGAGACACGAGAAAGATAGTGAGAGATAGAATGAGAGAGAGTGTGAGAGAGTGAGAGAGACGAGATGAGAGAGATAGAGACAGAGGTGAGAGAGAGATAAAGTGAAAGAGTGAGACAGAAAGAGAATGAGGGGAGAGTAGATGAGAGATAGATAGATAGAGAGAGAGACAAAGAGAGTACTTACGATGGAGGTAAACTATATTATTCACGACGGTTCCTAAAACAATTGTCATCTCAATTCCATGACGGTTCTTACACGAACCGTTGTGGATGTAGTTCCATGTATATTGTCGTGTAAATTAGCTTATTCATGATGGTTGGTAGAGCAACCATTGTGGAAAATCCACCGTCTAAAATTAACTATTCTTTACGATGCCCTTTAAGACGACGGTTACGCCATTGTCATCAATGATGTCATTTTCAAATGCATGTTCAATGTTACCACTTGAATTTTACAATCATAACTAGTTTAGAAAATTGTTACACCCCTCGATTGCACTAGAGCAAACAATACATTAGCTTGAAAATTACCTTCAACATTAGTTAAGTCTTCTGACTAATCTTCTCATTGATATATGATGTCGAAATTCTCTCTTAGGACATCATCTTTTCATCATATGATCCCTTTAAGATAGAATCTCTATATTACCCCCCTCAAGAACTAGAGTCATTGAACCATGAATTTCCATAACCTTATATTTATAGACTTTTCAAAGACCATATATTTCTTTTCTATGTGCAAGAAGTATGAATTTCTAATCCATTTTCTTAAAATATTACTCTTCTCATATTAGGTAACCTAAAATATTTTTTTAAATGTAATTATTTGAGCCATAATTTGACAGTTGACCAAATTTGAAATAAATAAGTCTGGTTGAGACTAGACAAAGTTCTCACCCAAAAATTTAAGGGGAAAAGTTTGGTTCATGAAGTTAAAAGATAATCTGAAGGCCAAAAGTTAAAGATAATCTGAAGGCTAAAAGTCTTGTAATTTAACTCTCGAGCAAAGTAGATGAAGATTTATATTTCAACTGTTGTAAACTCATAAAATGACTCGTTGGAAAAAAAATTGACGAGCGGAACAAAGTAGTATTCAGCTAGCTCACTTTTTATCATGTTGGATGAATACTCACTTTGGCCGAATGTTTTCATCAAGCCACTAATTCCTAGCATTTTGGTATTGAGATGAGAATTCATGTGATAAGATGTCGAGCCACACAAAGTCTCTCATTGAACAAATGGTGGTGGTGAGTTTAACAGTAAACAATTAGCTCATTTTCTTACATCTAAGGGCATTCATCACCAAATTTTATGCCCTTACACCCCTGAACAAAATGGGGTAGCTGGACATTTAATTGAAACTACTCTCAGTGTGATGATACATGCATCTGTCCCTTCTCACTTCTGGTTTCATGCTTTTTGCACTGCTCTGTATCTAATAAATTGTATGCCTATTTCTAAGCTTTAATTTAAAAGTACCTATGAATGTTTATTTCATAGTATGCCTGATTATACTACTCTTAAATGTTTTGGGTGTGATTGTTACCTCTTGTTAAGGCCTTATAACACAAACAAGCTACAAATCAAATCATCCCAACATGTTTTTCTAGGATATGTTTTGCAATCTAAAGGATACATATTCTATAATCCCGTTACTAATAGCACTATTACTACTAGGCATGTTATCTTTGATGAGGATTGCTTCCCTTTTTCTACTGTTAGACCAGTGGGTCAAACTACTCCCCTTACCCCAACACATAAATGATATACCTATTCCTTACTTACCTTTCTTCACTTCATCTACTACTGCGTCCCACGATTCTTCTCCCATTCTATTCCTTTGGTTGTCTCTACTAGAACCCATCAAGATAACATAAATAACAGTTTCCATATTACTCCTTCACAACCTATGATACCTATTCCTTCTATCAATGTTGACCTTCCTCATATCCAACCAAACTTGCCCACTAGTTCTGTAACTGATAATAATGAATTTGTTTCCGTTTCTACTATTGTTCTTGCTCTTTCTTTTGATCGCACAGGTAACATTCACTCGATGCAGACTAGATCTAAGCCTGGCATTAGCAAGAAGAGATCATATCTTGCTGCATCTCAACCTATTTCTCCTTATAACTTAGAAACAGAACCAACATCTTATAGTCAAGCTTCCAAATCTCAACAATGGAGGAATATAATGGTGGATGAATTCAATGCTCTTCAAAGGCAAGGTACTTGTCTTTAACTCTCTTACCTCCAAATAAAAAAAATTGTAGGATGTAAATGGATATACAGGTTGAATCACAATGATGATGGAATAATTGCCAAATGTAAGGCTAGGTTAGTAGCCAAAGGATTCCACCAACAACTAACTCTTCTTCATTTAGAAACTTTTAACCCAGTTGTAAAATCCACCACAATAAGGCTTGTTCTCTCCTTTGCTGCTCAATTATCCTGGCCCTTACATCAATTAGATATGAATAATACATTTCTTCACGGTACTCTTCAAGCAGGAGGTTTACATGAGTCCACCTCAAGGATTTATAGATTCAGAACATCCTAACTATGTTTTCAAGTTGCATAAATCCCCATATGGTCTCAAACAGGCTACTAGGGCCTGGTTTGAGAAGTTTACATCATATCTCTCTAGTATTGGCTTCTCTTCTTCTAATGCTGACACATCTCTTTTCATTTACAAATCTGTAACTTTTATTGTTTATCTATTACTTTATGTAGATGATATAATCATCACTGACACTAGTTCACAAGCCATAAATGATCTTGTTTATAATCTCAACATTGAATTTGAAATGACAGATCTTAGATCTTTCAAGCATTTCCTTGGTTTATAGGTTCATCAGCCTAATTCTGGCATTCAAGTGAACCAGCAACAGTATGTGCTCAACCTTCTTGAAAAGTCAGGGTTGACAAATTCTAAGTCATGCAAAACTCCAATGTCCATTAAGGTCAATCTGCATGATACCTCTGCTGCTCTTCTTCCAGATCCAACTACTTATAGAATGCTTGTTGGAGGACTATAATATGTTACCTTCACTCGTCTTGACATCACTTTTGTAGTTAACAAAGTGTACTGTCCTTCTTGTTTACATTTAGCAGTTGTCAAATGCATCCATAAGTACCGAAAGGGTACATCAGATCATGGTATTATGTTTCACAAGAGAAATATTTTCCGTAATGCATTTACTGACTCAGATTAGGTAAGAGACTCCATTGACAAGTGCTCAACTTCAGGTTTCATAATCTTTTTCGGCAACAATCCAATATCTTGGTTAGTAAAGAAGCAAAGTACAGTTGCTCGTTCTACAACTAAAACTAATTATAGAAGTCTTGCCAATACAACCGCTGAGATTTCTTGGATAAGACAAGTCCTTAAAGATATTCACATTCCCCTTAAGCAACCTCCTCGATATCTTGTGTGACAGCATCTCGGCGATTTTCCTTGCATCTAATCCAGTTTTCCATACTCGAACCAAACATATTGAGATTGATTACCATTTTATATGAGAGAAGGTGGTTAGCTACATTAGCTCCCAGGATCAGTTAGCTGATATCATGGTAAAAGCTTTATCTTTGAATGCCCTTAGCTCTATTAGATCCAAGCTGATACTTCCTTTACACTTAGCATCAGTTTCAGGGGGCTTATCAACTCATTATCTCATGTGCATGCTGTTCATGCATAATCACGTGTAATTAAATTATTTTAGTTAGTCTTTCTGTTTTGGTTAGCTGAGTCTGTTAGGCTTGCTTCTCTCTCTCTTGTATATATTCATCTCCTCTCCTTATGGTTATGGTTAAAAGGGAAATAATACAAAGGAATTTTTCTTTATGTGCAATCTCTCTCTCTTCTTTGTCTTACTTCTTCCTCTTCTTGATTTCATCTATCTCAGAAATTTTACAATACGAGTTTTCACTAGTTTTTTTCACGAACCTTAGAAAAGTCACATTCCCATTTTCTTACAACGTTCGGAAAAGACATTCAGGCATTGGACATCCAAGAGAGAGATATTTGGGTTTAAACCGTTATTCACGACCCAAGTGATTTTCAGTCTAGTCAAATTGACTGAGATTTCCAAACCTACTAATCTAGCTAATTCCATTGAGAGTTTGAGACGACACCAAATTACAAAACTAAATTATTGTCATACCTATATCTATTCTCAATGACATATAATTTTGTCTTTCTCATTATGATTTGAGAAAGAGAGAAAATGATTCATATTTATCCTATATGTTGCTAGCAAAAACCGACAATTGGGAATAGGAGTTCCCTTGGATATTAGTGAGATAAGGATATTTAATCCCATAGATAATACTTAAAAGTATTTTCATCTTAGCCGTGCGTGATTTGGCTTAAGTTCGGGCACTGCAAGCAATATGAACCAAGTAAAGACAAGAGCTTGAATCAGATTGTGTTGGTATCTTAAATTAATATTTTTTTTAAACTTCCAAGTCATATTAAGCATAAATAAAACTTAATGATTACGTGTCAGGATGTGAAGCGCATATATTTTACATTTTTAATAATCTCGCGTAAAATCTTAGTCCTTCTTTTGTCTTTTCGTTTGGCTACGTGGTGATAATAAAATTAGATTATGGTTAATATATAATTAAGATATAAATTTGAACATAGAAAGCAAAGATAACGAGGCACTGGTACATGCATTTCTCATGCTCTTATCCTCTCAACGATTCTAGCAGATGGATAATATTAATTATTTTTAGAGTAATTTTATACCGATAAAGTATTGTTCAAGTTTTTAATGATTAAGTGATACACCAATCATCCATACATTGATATTTTATGACTCATTAAAATAAATTAGTAAATTAATCTATGAAAAATTGACACATCACTTGATCGTTAAAAACTTGATCAATTATTTGATCGGTGTACAATTATTCTTATTTTTATACATTAATTAAGATTCTGAAGATGATTGGATCAATAGTTTCCACGTAGGTATTAAGAAATGTTTTGATAATTTATGAGTTTCGATAACAAATATGTTTTTACAGGACTTGGTGGTGGCTCGTGCTTGGTGCCTGGTCATTATAACATCATCATATGGACAATTCGACATATTTTATTTTTTCGTATATTATTAAGGAGACGTACATAATAATGATAGATGAATTCTTGAAATAACGACTACTCATAATTCTACACAGACAACGTAAGATAATATTTACTTCATAATAGTAACACATAACATAAAGTTAAAAAAATTTATGGAAACATGCATGTTTAGTCATTTTTTTATATTATGGTGTTATTTATCTACATCTAGATAAAAAACTAACCAAAACATATACAAAGTATAATCAACTTTGTTCTTATAAAACATATCATAAATATTAAAAAAGTTTAAAAGTCACTTTTTGTCTTCTTCATTTTCCTATTTTTCTTCCCTTCAGCTTCGGACCACCTCCGTATAATTCCTCTTATATCTCTATTTTTATCTGACTATTAGAGCTCTGAGGTTAATGCCGCATCTACTTATCTTCAGAATTAGACTAAATCTCATCATCACTTTTTCTAAAATGCCAGAAATCATAATACAGAATCAAGTTAATAACAAAGTAAAAAATAAAATCAAGATTGATTCACAAAAAAACATGGACGAAGATGAAGAACATAAAATTGAAAATTAATACACATCGACTTTGAAATTATTGTTTCGTTAAAGGAATGAACAACTAAAATTGCCGTTGTACTTTTTCTCAGGCATTTACTCACTGTAAGCTCTCGAATTTCATTTATTATTATTAGCCACAAAATCATAAAAACTTGATTGTATGGGTACCTAAATTCAAGATTACAACTATAATCAGTACATGCCAAAAGATATTTTGCGAAGTAACTAAATACAAAAAGAATAAGAATCCATGTTAGACAACGAAAATGCACATGTTCGTTATCAGAAAAGTAGAACCCTAAAATATGAATACAATAAGTAAAACGACAACAAAAGAAGATGATGAAATCATCAGAATCTAAAATTTTCAGGACAAGCTGAAGGATATATGTAAACAAATTAACCTCAAGATTTGTATCCTACTACATTACACTTATTCCAAATGAATTTGTACCATACTAAAGAAATAGCTACAACCAAACTAAAATTAAAGGTAGAAACATCACCGTGAAGTACCTAATCAACTTCATATGAATTGGGACACCTTCTCTGTTTATGGCCTTAAATATTTCCATGACAGGCCAAACAAAGCCATAACCAATGCCCATAATTACACTACCAGGTACTCCAATGATAGTCCATAGCGCTATTGGTATTGGAACAATCGAAATCAGAAGGCATTTCATGAATGGGCCAATTTTTTTTTCTGCTTTCAAGTTGGAAAAAGAAAATCAAAACACATTGCAAGTAGTCTTTAAAAATGCACCTTAACTATTTAGCATCAATTCAATCGTGAACAATTTAAAAGATAAGAAGAAAAAATCTTATAATACAGTAAATACCTCAAACAAGATGCACTGGCTATAAGTCAATGACGACACCAAAATAAATATTAGCACATCAATCACAAAATATTGATCTATAATCAATGCAAAAAAGCTAGAGCCATCAGTATAGACAAAAATTAGAAAATAAGATAACTATAGTGAAAACAGATTATAGTTTAAAATAATCATCAACAAAGCAAAACTCATATAAGCATTCATGACTTAAAGTAAATGACTTTCAGAAGAAAATGAATAAGAAAATGAACACAGAACATCAGAATATAAATATAAAAACTTATATAAAAAATAAATATTTATAGCCACCTATAACATAAATAAACATCCAGATATATCAAAGCGAATGACAATTCAGAAACATATTACATAACAAAAAAATTGCAGCAAGGAAAACCAACCTAAATCAAAATCCGCTTCAAAAATTAAGAAGTTTATAAGAATCATATAACAAACGAAGAACAAAAATTCAAGAGTTAAATCCACTCAATCCAACACTGAAATCCAGAAAAATTAGACCATTATGGTAGTTTCAAATCTGAAGGCATTTCTTGAATGGGCCAAATTTTTTGTTCTACTTCCAAGTTGAAAAAAGAAAATCAAAACACATTGCGAGTAGTCTTTAAAAACGCGCATTAACTATTTAGCATCAATTCAATCGTGAACAATCTAAAAGATAAGAAGAAAAAAACTTATAATACAGTAAATACGTCAAACAAGATGCACTGGATATAAGTCAATGACGACACCAAAATAAATAATAGCACGTCAATCATAAAATATTAATCTACAAATCAATGAAAAAAGGTAAAGCCATCAGTACAAAAAGAAATCAAAACACAAGATAACTATAATGAAAACAGATTATAGTTTAAAATAATTATCAATAAAGTAGAACTCATATAAGCATTCACGACTTAATTTAATTTAACTTCATGAACCAAACTTTTCCCCATTGTCATCAATGATGTCATTTTCAAATGCATGTTCAATGTTACCACTTGAATTTTACAATCATAACTANTAACTATAATGAAAACAGATTATAGTTTAAAATAATTATCAATAAAGTAGAACTCATATAAGCATTCACGACTTAAAGTAAGTGACTTTGGGAGGAAAATGAACACAGAACATCAGAATACAAATATAAAATCTGATATAAAAAATCAATATTTATAGCCAACTATAATAGAAATAAACATCCAGATATATCAAAGCGAATGATAATTCAAAAACAGAATACATAACAAAAAAATTGCAGCAAGGAAAACCAACCTAAATCAAAGTAAACTTCAAAAGTTAAGAGGTTTATAAGAATCATATAACAAACGATGAACAAAAATTCAAGAGTTAAATCCACTCAATCCAACACTGAAATCCAAAAAAATTAGACCATTATGATAGTTTCAAATCTGAAGGCATTTCTTGAATGGGCCAAACTTTTTTGTTCTGCTTCCAAGTTGAAAAAAGAAAATCAAAACACATTGCAAGTAGTCTTTACAAACGCGTCTTAACTATTTAGCATCAATTCAATCGTGAACAATCTAAAAGATAAGAAGAAAAAACCTTATAATACAGTAAATACCTCAAATAGGATGCACTAGCTATAAGTCAATGATGACGCCAAAATAAATAACAGCATGTCAATTACAAAATATTGATCTAAAAATTAATGCAAAAAAGCTAGAGCTATCAGTATAGACAGAAATCACAACACAAGATAACTATAGTGAAAACAGATTATAGTTTAAAATAATCATCAACAAAGCAGAACTCATATAAGCATTCACGACTCAAAGTAAATGACTTTGAGAAGAAAATGAACAAAGAACATCAGAATATAAACATAAAAACTTATATAAAATCAATATTTATAGCCAACTTTACACATAATATATATTCAGATATATCAAAGCGAATGACAATTCAGAAACATAATACATAACAAAAAAATTGCAGCAAGGAAAACCAACCTAAATCAAAATTCACTTCAAAAATTAAGAAGTTTATAAGAAGCATATAACAAACAAAGAACAAAAAATCAAGATTAAATCCACTCAGTCCAACACTGAAATCTAGAAAAATTAGACCATAACGGTAGTTTCAAATCTGAAGGCATTTCTTGAATGGGCCAAAGTTTTTTGTTCTGCTTCCAAGTTGGAAAAAGAAAATAAAAACACAATGCAGGTAGTCTTTAAATGTGCGCCTTAACTATTTAGCATCAATTCAACCGTGAACAATCTGAAAGATAAGAGTGGGAAAACTTATAATGCAGTAAATACCCCAAACTAGATGCACTGGTCATAAGCCAATGGCAACACCAAAATAAATGATAGGATGTCAATCGTAAAATTTTGATCTATAAATCAATGCAAAAAAGGGTAGAGCCATCAGTGTAGATATAAATCACAACAAGGATAACTATAGTGAAAACAGATTATAGTTTAAAAAAATAATCAACAAAGCAAAATTATATAAGAAATCATGACTTAAAGTTAATGATTTTGAGAAGAAAAAGAACACAGAACATCAGAATACAAATATAAAAACTGATATTAAAAATCAGTACTTATAGCAAACTATTACAGAAATAAACATCCAGATATATCAAAGCGAATGGAAATTTAGAAACAGAATACATAACGAAAAAAAATGCAACAAGAAAACCAACCTTAATCAAAATCCACTACAAAAATTAAGAAGTTGATAAGAATGATAACAAATGAAGAACAAAAATTCAAGCGTTAAATCCACTCAAGCCAGCACTAAAATCCAACAAAATTGGACCATCACAATAGTTTCTATCAAAGGAAATGACAATTCAGAAACAAGATACAATGAAGAAAATGCAGGCAGAAAAACTAACCTAGATCACAAATAGCCAAATACAAATCACAACATCATAGATCATACATTTATAGTCCCAATGGTTACACATTATTGCAAATAGGAAATATCATTAACAAAGACAAGAGAAAAGAAATTTCTAATCATTCAAATGGTAGAAACGTAGAAAGCTTGGTGATTCTATAGCCCAAAGGAAATGCACTCAACATTTATAATTTGAAGGAAACAAATAGGCATTTCAGTGGCTTTTTAAGCCAAGTTTATTTCAACTTTCAGCAAAATTATAAGAATAGTACTACTAAACTCTCACCTCTGAAATAAAGTGCTTTTGAGGAGGTCGTTATGAAATTGGCCAAAGCTAAATGAAGGTAATGATAGATGGAAAAGAAATCTCTCTTGTATGTACAAGTTATATCAATGAACAAAATTTTGTATGGAAGTTAAGGGAGGTAAAGTTTGATGAACAAATTTGTAAATCCTTCTATCATGAACATTAACAAACATTACATGTCCAGCCTATCTGTCCCAGCTAAGAGCAAAAGCTTTGAAACAAGACATAAATTTTTTTAAAAGGTCTTCATACTTGTAAATATTAACTTTAATAATTATCTTCGACAATAGGTGATATATTGGATGAATGCAAGAGGAAAAACTTTAGTGCCTGTAAGCATGTTGTCAAACATCAACCAGAAGAAAATAGATTATAAAGAAACAAGCCATAAATCACTTCAGACCATCTGCATGGGGTGGATTACTAAGATACAGTCGTAGTCACTATGAGACAACACGTATGACATATCAGCAAGCTAGAGTGTCTGTTAAGATGGCTTTTCAACATCATAATAATTTGCGTTTAGGACTAATGCTTCCTTATCCTCAACTAAGTCCTGGCCACAATCCTAGACTAAATTTAAATTGTGCTGAATCTATATTAATTTCCTAGATAGAGCAAGAAATTTGATCGAAACAAAAGAATGCGATCATGGAGGAGAGTCACAACACGGAATATGCATCTTTAGCTGGGACTGAGAACAATACAAAGTCTTTAATAAACTTGAAAATTTAGTAGAAGATCATGGCTATTACATTATGTACTATATAACATAGAAGACCAACTAATTAGATTAAAAATGGAAGAAAATTTTGTATAATTTACTTAGAACTTTCCCATAAATTTAATCATCAAACATAGCCTTAAAGGTTGAGCAACAATAATTATTTCTATTATCAGGGTATCAAGAACTCTCTCAAGGTCATATTTATCCAAAAGCCCCTTTGATATCTAAAGACAACGTAGATATAAAAAGTACAAGATAGATGGAAATAAGAACTCCACTCATATACCATAAGGTCTATAACACACACGGAACCTCAATAAACTAAAATAACATGGGTCAGCCTTGCATAAAAAATCAAAGAAATCTCCCAAGATCTCTAGCCACAGATATTATGAGATTTGCTAGTGCAATAATGAAGCAAGAACAGTGGGAGCACGTGACGAAAAGGCATAACAGAGAAGAAGAAAGAAGAAAAAATAGTGGGCGTAGAGAGAAAGTGCGTTGAATTAGAGAAGGGTAAGGAAATTTTACTGCGCTACGAACGTTGAAGTTGTAGAAAAATTAGATTGATGAACATCTCAAGGAGCATAGGATAATGATATGCCATTTTCCTAAGTGATCTATGCTTCCCCAAGAATTTATATCACTTGAGCAATCGGTTCAATGGACAAGGAATATGGTCCGCCCATAAATCAACAATAAAATCTGTATCAGACACTGTCAACTCTCAACATATATTAGTAAAATAATTCCTATAAAAACATGTATTATAAAAAAACTAATTATCTATTTTTATTCTTAATGTTCGTATGGGTTGCAAAGAAGCTGTGAAATATGAAAGCAAAAGAAATTGCAGAATTGTGATTCTGAACAGGCAAATTGAGGAAAAAAGTAAACGGACAAAAGTATCAGAAATTATTCAAACCCAACCTCATCAACTAAAATATTTACATATTTCACTTATCAACATGAGCTCTCCTTTCATGACATTTTAGCTCATTCATAAAGCGATAATATCATCCATATACACCAGTTTAGAAATAACATACAACTATTTTATATACGTTTAACTTTCATTCCAAAGCCAATACCACAAACCAATATAAATTGACACCATGCTATACCTCATTCATCTTAGGTAAGGAACTCAATCCTTCATGGCCAGATTCTATAAGTAGGCATGGAATAACAAGATTACTCAAATTCATCACAATTGTATCAGTAATGTACCCAAAGAAATGTAAATGCACTTGTAAAGAGAAAAGCAAAAACAATGTGAGAAAATCAGAATACAAAAATTATTAAACATACGTTAACAAAGAAATTTCCTAAAACAAATCAAACACGTGAAACAATATATTTGTCTTTGACTAAGAATATCAATTCATGCAACAACATATATCTTGAACAATTAAGTTAATGTGCTCTCAATCTAATAAAGAAAATTACGGAGGAGAGTCATGAAGAAAAAAAAATCCATTAGATAACCAAATACTAACCGCTCCGAACATGACCAAACCTTCCAAACCCTAAAATCAAATGACAACAAAATAGAGAAAGAGTCAATAATTCAGCCATCGAAAGAAGCACATAAAACCATGAGCAGTAAATACACGGTCAATCTTTAGAGCCAAACCTACATATAAGGTGGTTAGCATGGCAACCATCTTATTCAAAAGTCCCTTCGACCTCAACATTCGAAAATGCACATGTTTCATTAGTGGGTGTACACTGATGATAATATATGGTTGGTATTTCATCAATCATTTGGCCACTTTCCTGAAGTAATATATAATAATAGAACCAACTGAGCATGACAATAAATACAACCCAAAAGAGAGCACAATGATAGTTCAAAATATTCAAACCTGGATTTTCAAAGGGTGAAAAATAAATTCACTTGACAAAATGGCACACTTTTCATAAGAAACATAACATTACTACAATGCAAAGATTTAATGTGAAAATATAAGTAGCCTGACACCCAAAAACCAAAAAAACCCACTATCAATCATTTGGCCACCTTCCTGAAGTAATATATAATAACAGAACCAAATGAGAATGACAATAAGGACAACCCAAAAGAGCACAATGATAGTTCAAAATCTTCAAAGCTGGAATTTCAAAGGGAGAAAAATTAATTCGCTTGACAAAAGGGCACACTTTTCCCAATCCATATTAAAGGTTAAGAAGCAAAACAACAGCAAAATTAAGTGAGTCCATCCCATTAAACAAATATACGGCTGTGAAAGCCCAAAGAATCAAGCATATATTTATACTTAAAATGGAACAATTAATTCAAGGTGTCTCCCAACAATTTATAGCCATTCTCCATTATCCAAAATGTAAGAATATTGGCAATGTTACGTGCGTAGAATTTCAGCATAATAGACACAATATCGAAGCGAAAACATAATTTCCCCTTCTTGTAACCCACCACTGATGAAAGGAGGAGACAGACGCATGATAATGTCATTGTAATGTTCCTCTTGAAATAACAATGATCACTAATGTAATTTGCTATCATATTTAGGTGGAATACAGAAATTTATAGATGAGTTTCACTGGTCTATTGAGAATTTAATTACCTATACAGAAAATTTCCAAGACTTTTTAAAAACATAATGTGATATAAGAGAAAGAGTATTCTCGATTTCTAACACTTAAGGTCAAGTGTGGATAAATAAAGAAATAAAATAATAAAAAAGGTATATTATATGAAAACATTAGAATTAGATCCAACAACCAACGCTGAAGTTATTTACCACAACTAACTGTAACAAACCAATAGAAAGGAAATCATGAATCACAAATTAGATAAGAAAACACACTAACAACACGAATCGAATAGATTCCAGCTCATTTCACTGGCCAAGACATGAAGTAAATCAACCCCATGAAGCCTATCTCATGTCAACAGCACCTAACCTACCACATACATTATAGAAAACTAACATTCATGAGAAATGAGCGAATAACAGCAAAATAAAAAATGGCACAATGAACAAAGCCCAACCATAAATCATCGCTAAGTTCAACTCACATCATAAGGAAAACAACCAAACCCCTTCATATAGAGGATATAAAAGCCAATGCAAAATTTCATTATTTTATCACAAAATAAAATGATACTAACCTACCATCTCATCTAACATTAAGAAATGATATCTCGTCACATCGAGTTAAAATTTCTCATTACCAAGCTCTCTACGAATGTACTTCCACCGGCACTAAACTTACTTCTTGAGATGCTGAACATCATAGAGTTTCTGCCAAAAGAATTGATAAGTATTAGAATAAAGTTTATTTCAGATTCAAAAATCACATCAAAAGATGGTTGCACAAGAAAAATTAATTAGAACTGAACTTTATGAGAAGGAAATATCAAGAGCCTTTATTTTTATCTCTATTTGGCAGCACCATAAAATTTGTATAGGTAATGAACCGTCAACGTGAATCAATACAATGAAATATAATGGTTCTCTTATAAACTCACAGAAAGGGATATTAGCAAGAAAAATAACCCAAGACCCAGTAGACTTGATAGTCAAAGTCTTAAAGACATAGTTATTCTTAATAGTAAGATCAAATATATTATTTTTATGAAAATGATTAAGTTATGAACATAATCAAGATTTTAGCCACGGAACCAAAATGCACAGGTGTCAAAAATCCAAATCAACAACATATTCATGTAACATTAACAGAAGAAAACGTGCATTGATTCTTCTCACACATACTCCATCATACTATATAAGAAGATTTATTGTTACAATCCATGATCAGTCATGAAAATATAATAAATACAATAATTTTACATCATAAATATTAGAATAAAAAGACTTCTTAAACCCTCAAGTATTTAAGATAGTAACTGTTAATTTTAAACCATGAGTCATCAATTTATGATGTCTAAATTAATAAAGAGAAGAAAGACTATTATGAAAGCTATTTCTTCCTGACCATGGCTGGTTATTTGACAATAAAGAATAAAAATTCCGCACATCTTATAGGATAGCTTTCATTCTTTGCCTCCCAGACTTTGATTTTAACTTTTCAGGTAATTCAACAAGTAAAGGTTAATAAAATCATATCATGGATCAACCAAATACAGTTTTTTCCTGAAAAGATTAAGATAATAAATCAAAAAATAGGAGTAGGAGATACCAAAATTTAGATGCATAATCCCAATTTTATCTGGAGTATCGCTGAAAATTGTTACATTTTCCTCTACAGCTAAAAAAAAAATTAAATTGGATGTCAAATACTAATTTCCCAGAAGATTGATTACAAAACAACTGATGTTACAAGAAGAACTAACATAACCAAATTTCTCATATAGACTCCCTCATACTACATAAGAAGATTTTCACCTTTGTTCTTATTTTACAAAGAGAGAACCCATCACGAATTCACTGAAATCATGCTTGGAATAGAGAGAATCCATCACAATCTTATAGAGCAAAGAAAGATAAACAAGCATAGAACGAAGGTAAAGAACCATGAAAGAAATATTCCTTAGACTGCAGCAATGCCAACAAATGACTGCATCATGAAGCAAACAACGAAGTATTATCTGTGAATCTCCCACCTGGTGAAAGAGGTTGGTGGAGGAAGACATGCATAAGCTATATGCCTCCATTGAAAAGCCCAACAAAGAAGACCTGCAGTAAAGAAGACCTGGAAACTAAAAGGGGAAAAACCCAAAGCAAGCTCACCCACACAGACACGCATGCTCAAACAGGGGTTAATCCCCCATTTTAAGTCTATTTGTAAGAAATCTGCTAATCCTTTAACCTGATGTAAAGGTTCAACATGCTGAAAAAAGAACAAATTAAACACAGTCGTCATCTATAGAAAATAATTCTTAAGAAAAGAGGACATTTCAATGACACTTACCCCCCCCCCCCCCCAAGTTGCTGCAGATCAGATACATTATGATCTTTCACCAATACAGCAAGTTGCTCTAGCCTGACTGAAAGCTAAATCAACTTTGTTATCTCATCAGAGGCATGAAGTGGTTCTGAATAAGAAGTAAGAGTAGCTGGAAGAACTTCCTGAACACATTTTTTACACATAGAATAAACAAAAGGATATAACAAAATCAATAAGCAAGAGATATTAACTTACAAGAAACTCGTTTGGGTTCTAGAAAATTAAGGTGGAAAGGAGAAAGAAAGTGGTTTAAATACATAACAACCCTATTGTTCGGATGGAAAGATAAACGTATGATAAGTTCTTGGGAAATTTTCAAATGAATAATTTCAGCGGAATCTTCTAATTTTTTATTTTATTATGTTTAACTCTATGTTTTCCTCACAAATATAGAATCATCCTAAAAAAACTAACAGGCAATAGTTTTTCCTCACAAACAAGGGTTTAATTTAATAACCTTAACAATAGAATTTTAATAAAACGAGAACAAAAAAGCCAGAATTTACAAAGGGGTGTTAATCAAAAGCTTAAATTTGAAAGAAAAATAAACATTTTTTTCAAAACAAATAACAAAACAAGATGAACTGATTAATTAACATCTTACTTACCCTTAGTTTGATGTTGGATTGCCTTCTTTCTAAATTCAATAGGAGGAAGAAGAAGAAGAAGAAGATGAATCTAACTGTGACAGTCGGTTTGCTTCTTTATTTATTCTCGGCAGAGAAACAAACTTTCCATGAAAAAATTTGACATAAATTTCATTGCGTGTCAAGAAGTAGAAAAAGAAAATAAAAAATAAAGTAAATTAGACACAGAGTTTTAAAATTCTCATACCGAAGAAGTGGATTGAACACACTTTATGAGTTACCGTAAACTACCATAGACTACGAAAGAAAGCGTAGATGGCCAATCATCAGAACACAAAACAACACCCGAGCAAAAAACTCATCATCCTTATCTAACCTCCCAAAGAGAATATATATACATAAATGAAAAGAATCTTAAATTCAGAAAACCCATCAGAAGAATTGAATATAAATCAGAATCCAAATGGCTGTAAATGAAAATCCAATTCCAAAAACCAGAAAAAATTAAAAAGAGAAAAAGAGAACCATAACGCACCGCAAATAACAGACAACCAAACACAATTTACACTATGAAAGAGGACACCTATATATAGAACAGTTGAACGAATAAAATAAAACAACAATCATTACCTCCGAAAAGTACATGCAACAACCAACGTGAAAGCATGCCACTGAGAAGTTGAATGCACATGACTCTCATCTACTATGAAGGTGAGCAACCTGAATTCATCATCTGGACATACATGGTCATCTATAGAGCTCAACAATTTCGTAGGTCAGCAACACCTTTACGATAGGAACCTAAAGAAAATAGCCTGTCCAGGTGTTAAATCGTAATTAAAAAGCATGAGAAGAAAAAATAGAAGTTGTAGGATGAAGATTATCCTTACCCTCTCCCGCAACGAAAGTAGCTGCAAACTTTGAAGCGCCTTGTTCGACGTAAGACTCTACTTGACAACGCCACAATCTGCACGGATGATCCAAACATCATCGCCAAACGGTTCTATCATGCCAATCGTCCCTCTATCATGCCAATCGTCCCTCCAGCCGGTCGCCCCTGTGTTCTCCACCGAGAAGCTTTAGGAGCTTCTCCCATAGGCCCCCCACCCTGTAACATAGAAGTCTCAAATCCCCCCTCTCTCTGCCATGTGATCAGTCAACTACCATTAAACATTCCACAATCAATGGCTCAGATCGATCGGATCCAACGGTTGAGACGCTATCAAACCAACGACACGGACGTCCCATATCAAATCAACCCTACCCAAAAATCTCAAACACATCTATGGATCAGATCGTAGCGATCCAAAGACTCATAAGCACTCAACATTTACAAACAACAAAATGACCCATAAAGCCCTCCTTCCACCTAAAATTACAATCCAATATCCATGCCACCAACCCATACAACCCGTAATATAAATTAACTAACATGGTAGGGGCAAGATGGACATTTCATGGAAACAAGCAGCTAGAAACTCACTCTTTTATAATAGTAAGATATCTGGTAGCTTATGGTATAGATGGATATTACTATATGATATTCGTTTGATGATTAGATGGTTGGATTAAAATATAAATTTTCTTTTGAGATTTTTCGGCCAAATAGAATTAAAGTCAATCCATATTCCATTTTTCACACTCAACGAATGCTTCCTCGAATTCGAGTGATAACTATCCTTATGCTTATAAAAATGAAAATATAAAAGAACCATTTATCACATTTTGGAATGTCCTATATTCTTCCTTTCTATTCCTATTCCTAGTGAGCAATATAGGTTAATAAGATGAGTTTACAATTGTCGAATCGTCAAGAGATGGCGAGGAAGTAGATGATGAGGAAAAGCGCCAGAGAGGTGGAGTCAATGTGATAGTCACAGCAACCATCAAAAGTCAGATTCGATCAAAGAGGTTATTATAGCTGTCACGATTTGGGCATTTTGGAATGTCCTACGTTCTTCCTTTCTATTCCTTGGAATGTTGATCGCCAACCAAGTGTAAGGAGTGTGAAGAAACACTCAAAATTTTCTATTCTTTTGGCTAATGGCAAAGAAAGAAATTTTATGAAGTGCATAAAATACTTAAAAAAAATGCTCCCTCTTCCCTTTTCCCATTGAGGCACCGAACATGCGAACACGAACAATACTATAGGATTTAGGAACTAATTAATTACAATCTTGAGCCTTGATAAGTAAAAGAGAGTATGGGCTAGCCTTTTTAATCAAGTGGGCCCAAGCCATAGGGTTTCTCATTGGGCTAGTATTGTACATAGATTTTTTAGGAAATTATACATTTCACCAATTTTTTAGGGTCATTCTACATAAATGTCTTTTTTTTTAAATTGCATGTATGGCCTTTTTTAACACATGGCATTCTCTTTGATAATTTTTAAAATATTTTTCCCTTTCTGCCCCCATCTTTCTCGAAGGTGAGATGTGGTGTCAGGATTTAGCTCATCCCTGCTCGTTGTTCATCATCGCTCACTGTTTGACACCGCTAGCTGTTCATCACTACTCGCTATTTTTCACCTTTCTGCCCATATCTTCCTTGCCGCTCGCTATTCATGGGCAGCCTTCGTTCGTAGACAAAAAATTGGTTATTTTTTCAGCGTGTTTTCCTTCGGCGCTTTACTATTCATCGACGTTCGAACAAAATCGCCACATTCTTCTTTTTCAGCGTGTTTTCCTTCGTAGCAACGATGAAGATGATATTGTTAGGTTTTAAAATTTTTTGTTTGTGTAAGGTTTAATATATTGTTAGGGTTTCGTTCTTGGATGTGAGGATTTTTTCTGGATTACTGATTGGATCTATGTTTTTGCTGGATTTTTCATGATGGTCTTTCTGGTTTTTCAGTTTTTTTTGGATTGCTTAGTGCGTGACATTGATTTTTTTTCCAGATTGTTCTGCGCAATGGTATTTGAGTTAGATACCATACATATTTAATTTATTTACATTACACATAACTGCTGTGAGAGTGTTCAACGTTTCATATTACTCCGGTGTTCATAAACAAAAACAAATCAATATTTAAATTAGATGCCATAATTTATATACATTACGCATGATGAGTTTAAATGGTGTTTAATGTTTCAGATTATTATAGTGTTCATAAATAAAAAACAAACAAGTAATTAAATTTAATACCATAAGTATCTAATTTATTTACGATGCACATAACCTTTTTCTTCCACTCCGTTAAAAGCTACAGTCACACGTGGGGCCGCTGCGCGCGTACTGCAGTGCGTGTTTTAGACCCTTTTTCATTAAGGGCCTAGTGGTAAATGGTGAACTATTTATCATTACCTACCAGGCCGCCCGACCATTTTCACAATAAAAAAGTTGGTAAGCCATTTTGCTACATAAATGACCCAAACGGGCCATTTGTGTAGTTCTCCCTAGATTTTTCAGTTCTTCAAATTCCTAATAAGTAATAGCATAAAATTTTGAGTTTTATAAAACAAAATATAAATTATTAGTGAAAAAAGTATAAATGAAAAAATAAATAAAAGAACATAATCTTACTATATTTAGTATCGCTTCAAGGGTAAAAAAGAAAATCAAAAGTTTCCCCTCTTTAAGACTCTTTTAATATATACTAGTTATCTCTCACATGCATTGCACATGTTAGGTAACTGAAACTATTAACCTTTCTTTATTATATTTTTTTGGATGACTTGTTATATAACGATCAAGTTTGTTTATAATTTCATGGACTAACTTAGGAATAATAAGTGAATACGTCATTTAAACATCAAGTATTTCCTTATATACAATATATTTTGTACAAATTGTACCTTTATGTCTAACATCCTTGGTACATCAAAACATCTGGTGAAAGAGCAATATATAATTGTCTATGAGAAAATACGTGTTGAGGAAGATAGACATCAACATGAGAAACTGTCTCTCCTTGAGCTTTATTGATTGTTATTGCAAAACATGGATGTATAGGAAATTGTTTCCAAAATGGGAAACCTTCATCATTTGCCTGGCTCACTGGAATTCTTGGAATGAAAACATCATTTCCAATGCATTGTCCAGATGATATTTTTGCATATATTAGATCCTTTCTAAAGTCATGGCATACCTACCTAGTTCCATTACATAAACCATTAGCTAGGTCTAAGTTCCATAATAGCATGATGGGACATTTTTTCTATAGGACTAATCTATGTGGTGGAACGCCATTTGGTACTAATGAATTGAGAAATTCTTGTTGATAATAGTTATTCGTATCATCAACGACATCATCAAAACTAATAAACTCCATTATATCTCTAGGAAATAATTCGATCATTCTTTCATTTAGGTGGTCCACGTGTTCGTTAGTGGTTGATAGAATTTCAGTTGATGACACAATGTTTGGCAGGTTTGGAAACACTGAATTAATAAAGTATGAGCTCGGTAGTATCTGGTTCATTTTCCCGAATCGCTATCTTTTATGGTAAGATGATGAAGTCTTCCTTATATGTTGGTTCAGTCCTATTTCCAACCATTAATAGGAAATTGGAAATTCTTCATCATTTTGAACGCGCATATTCTGAATCAATTGAATTATCTCCATATTCTTTCAGAGGTACGATCTAACCAAACTAACATTAACAGTTTGTTGCTTTGTTCCTCTTGGTACGATTGGTAGTACCTATCGAAAATACACCCCCGAACACAATAACTTTTCCTCCAAATAATTCAAATGAGTCAAGAACATCTCTAAGAGATATGTCTACAGTTTCAATTGTAAATTTTTTTGTCATTGATGCTTCATCCCATATAATTAGTTTGGCTTTCTATATCAATTTTTCCTTGGTACTCTATTTGGATATACCGCACATTGTTGTTTCATGTACTTGAAGCGGTATATTAAACCTTGAATGCGCGTGCGTCCTCTTGGAAGTATTGATACCGCTACGCCATATGATGCTATTGTAAGGGCTATCATTCCTCTAGATCTTATATTGACCAAAACTACTCTATATAGAAAACTTTTGCCAGTTCCACCAGGCCCATCAACAAAAAAATACCACTGCGATTGCTATTGACTCTTTACAATATGACATCATAGGCACATTTCTGTTATGCATTAAGTTTTGACGAAGCCTCAATATCCATATACGGGACTTCGATGGATTCTTCATCTATTATTTCCTTCTTATTGACTGAACCTTCAACAAATGAGTTGTCTGTTAGTTGTGGAAAATCAAACTATATAATACTTTTTCCCATAAATTGGAGGAAGACTTGTATATCTCTTAAAGTGCATTGTATAAGGATGTTCAATGACTTATCACAAGATTTTTCTAGTCTCCAGACAAAATAAAGGTCCCATAATCTTCTTACATCAATCGGTTCACAATGAGCTAAAGAGTAGTAAATAGTCTTCGAAATGTATGCGGCATTTCAAATACAACTGCTTCATCAAGACATTCAACGATGCTTTGATCAGATTCTAAAATTTCCCTCTTTTCTACTGCTTCTTTGAATGATGAGTATTTGGTTGCATTGACGATTAATGGATCTTCAAATGACATTGGTCCTTTCAAATGATTCAATAATAAACGTAAATAATACCTTTCACCTTCATTAGGGTTTGCTCTAGCTATTCGAGAGATTACTTCTCCTTTTTTCCTTTGTGTGCATATTCACAGTTTTTTATTCCATACATAATATTTAGGAAATTCCATGTACAGCACGTTTCTCGCATGTTCGTTGCTTTTACACATTTCAAAGTGTTCCGTCAACGTTTCTCACAATTCATGGTCTCATTGAATTACATCTTTCAAAATCTACTTTTCCCAATAAGAGACTGATTACTTATTCAAAAGGTGCAGCTGTAAGTTTATAACTTCCATAGAATATTCGTTCAATCTAAAATCATATATCCCACCTTGCATTTTAAAATCTTTTATTTCATTAATAATTCTTGTAACATCATCTTGTGATATGAACACATACGCTCTATCGTGTCCTTTATATATGTACTTGTACAAATATTTACCGCCTTTAATCCAGAACATATCTCAACATTGATATGACAACTGTATCTCAAGAGTAAGTATGGATAACATGGAAACACCCATTGATTATCTAGAGTCGTGTTTCTTACGTTCACCTACAATGATTTTTGTATATGGTCTAAACTAGTAGTGTGTATATATTTATATATCATCAATCATACTTAAAAAATAATTAGTTTACGTAAATAATGTGGTCATTACCTGAACTCCATTGTTGCTTCTTTTGTATATTGGATATGCACATTTTCCCTGCATCGTGGATACTTGAATCTACATGCTCCATTTACCATGCATGGGATTTTAATATTATAATGCATACAAGGTCTGTGGAGCATATATCTGCTTACAGCATCATACACTGCAAGATCAGTGTTCCTGTCAAGAATCTTAGCACAGACGTAGTTATCATATTGGTTAGCATTTTTTATTTTCTCCACATTTTTCAACACCACTAACATGTGAATATAAGGGAGTCCTCTCTTCTGGAATTCTACTACATAAACGTATGTAGCAACTTTGTCGAATATTTCTTTCTTCACAATCTGGTCTTTTAGATCTTATAGTTTCCCTCGAAATTTCCTTGAAGTGAGGTCTGGCCTATCTTGTGGAAGTTGTCATTCTATATATTGTTATTTTATCTCTTTCCATTCTGAACTGCAAGTCATTGTTATAAACAGGTCCGGGTTTCCAAAATGTTGTATCAAAGCCATTGCATCTAAATAATGTCAATGCATATCTCTTGGTCTTCCAATGAATGAGGCTGGAAGAACAATACGTCTTCCAACTTTGTCTCCTCTTGTTTCTCCAGTGTTCATGATATCAACATTTCCTTGATAGAGCTTAGATCTAATATGGGATTGTTGGGTCCTATAAAAATCAAGACGTGTTGTCTCAAGTTTGATATACATGTCGACAACGTATTGTTGCATATGTCTTCTAGCCAAAAGGAATATTGACTCTGAATGAAGGCCTTATATGGAGTTTGTAAGAATAATACTCTTTACATGTTACATTTGAAGATTCACATTTTGAGATGCCTATCAATGAGATTGAAAGGTAAATTTTAGTATTATAAGTAATATTCATTAAATATAGAATGTTAAAACCTGCATTAATTACAATATATTTCTTACCCTGACGTTAATTTAAAATCAGATCTTCAACTGAATCAAAGGTCATTACATGTTTTACATGTTATTAGAATATGTAGCAACATTTTCAGTAATATTCCTTCCAACATGTCATTTGATATCTTGATGCCAGCCGGTTCACCATTTAGAAGAAGTGAAGGATATTGAAGTGAATCGTAACAGCTGAAATAATATTGTATTCTACGCCGACTTCCTGATGCGCATGTACTACAATGTCTCTCTCAAATGGTATATTATTTTCATTTCATTCAATCTAAATAGCTGTAACTTGATCAACTGTTGGTAGATTATACACACGTTGATCAATACCAACATTGCTTGCAATGTGAATATGTATATTTTCAATTGATGAGAAATGACTTAGAGTATGAAAGAATATGCCATATGCATTATTATGAAAAACATACATAAGTCTTGCCACGACATGATTATTGAGGCCAGCGTTTTCTAAGATGCCAATCCTGTTATGCAATTCATTGTCAGTGTCAGAGAAGTAAAGCTAGAAAAACTTTGGCCTACTTCCGGTAATAGGGCTGGAAGATCGTGATAAATTTACCCATGTGCTCGAAATCTGTATACTCCTCTTCCGGACAACGCGAGTGTTTTATCCAAGTCTCGCCAAATGAAGTAAAAGAAAAAATATCGATTTATGCTATAATACATTTTCTAAATAAAATTGTATCTTCAGATTGATCGGTAAATAGTGCATAAGTCATCATGTATTACAGTCTCAGTAAGTTGTATCTTTAGATTAGAAACATAACATGTAAGAATTAAACAAAAATAATGAAACGAGTAATATCCATTATTATTTAAAGCATGTCATACATGGTCATTGAAGCAACAAAACATATATGTTTCATGTTCGAATTTAATTGCATTACAAAACGTACACGTAGAAATAATCATTAGTTCATGAAATGAAGAGCGTAGCAGTTCGTGAAACATTTGTCGTATGAAAGGTATTTATAATTAGTGTCAGAAGCAAAGTTCAAGTAATATATATACATATACATATACATATATATAATAAGTAATATATATAATACAAATATTTGTTGATAAAACCATAAGTAATACATATATTTTATGTTCACTAATCTTGAACTTCATAATATTTTTGTTGATCGATCAATGAAGATTTGTTTTTAACTTTTTCATAATTGTTGTTACATAATTCTCGACGTCTTTTCTTTGATTCACTCGACTTCTAAATTTTTCTTTGTCCTTTTCTTCTCACTGCATGTAATATTTTGAGTGCTTTCCCTTCAGATCCATTATTGTTTCTATCCAGAAGTTACTAGTTAAAATCATATGAGTAATATAGTTAAATGTTGTGTTTATAACTGATACAATACACCAACGAACACAAATACGCATAATTATTATTTTACGATTAATTAAATAAAAAAATGATGGTACCTCTTTACTTTAGTAATATTGGTATGAGTCGTCGAAAGCGATCCAAGTTTAAATTTTTAGTTATACATTTTATCATTAGAAACATTTCATTTTTTTGTAAAATATCTATATTTTTGTGCCTTATTTTATTACAATAAAAAGATTTTAATAGTGTGCATTATAATTGTGTTCATCTTAATTGTTCTTTTCTTCCTTTTTTAAAATAGACTTGGGTCGTATTATTTTATTTTGATCTATGTAATTAAAAAAATATTCGATACACAGTCCATTATAGCATTAAACCAAATACAACTACACCATAACCCTAATTTTATTCAATTTCTTGATCTAGATGTTTACATCACCTAGATGACATGCCAGTCATAATAGATTAAGATAATATGAAAAAAAAATGACAGAGAGATACCATCATAGTGGTCATAAAGTTTTATTTAATTGCAACAATGACATTATTTTTATACCCCAAACCCCAGGCCAATACATTCACTTTGTTTACAATAGTCGAACTCTCTCTCTATTGCGAGCAATGTCTCTCTCTCTTCCTGAGCTTGATCTCTCTCTCTCTCCCTCTCACTCGAGTTCTCTCTCTCACACTCTCACTCTCTCTCTATCTTGAGTTCTCTCTCTCGAGCTCTCTTGATCTTCTCTGAGATTCTCCTTCCTTTTTTTGTCCCTTGAGCAGCGATTGATGGGTTAGGGTTTGAATTTGGTTGAGCGTGCGAAGTGCGACGGTCATTTACTCGGTGTGTTTAGTCAGATATGAGAATCGTGGGTCGTCTTTGCATCTCGCTAGGATGGTGAACCCTCGTTTCTTGTTGTTTTACCTTGCTTAGTGTTCAAATTGTTGATTTTTTAGTTTGATTCTTTTTGAATTTATATGTTATGCTTCACATGAAGTTGGAGATACATTTTTGTTTTGAACTTGTGTTAGATCTGTTTTTATATCCCTTTTTTGTTCATGTTGTTTGTTCAGTGATATTTATTTTGACTGTGGACTGTTGTATGTTCAGTTCTGCTTGCGTGTAGGATTTAATATAAGTGTTTAATTATATTTAAATTATTTAGATTTTGTATTGCATGTTGCATTCACTATATGATTGTTTAGATCACTAATTCATTTGCTTGTATATTCTTCTAAGTGCTGATTTACGCTTCACTTGGGTGGGGGGAGTTTGTTGACTCTTGTTTCTTTAATGGTTGTTAGAGTCTTCTCAGTGCTGATGTTCTTTTGCTTGGTGTGAAGGGGAAATATTGATTCTTGTTTTTTTTTAATTCTTGAATATCCAAGCAGGCTTCATGTGTTCTTTGCTGTTGTTAATGTTATTGTTAAATATTGAATAAATCAACGGATGCATAAGGTTTTTTCACCCCATTTATTCCAATTAGCATACTCTACTTAGTATTTTAATAAAACTCACACACTCTACTTAAGTGGAGCAGTCTAAATATATTATTTATCTAAATATTTGGTTCAATTTTACATCTCACCCTTTTGTTTTTCCCCTCTTTGCTGAATACATTTTATCGGCTTCAACATTCTAGCAGCAAATGAGGAAGCATGTATGTCTACTCCCTTACCATCCCCTTCAGGTACCTAATTATTATTCCTTATTTTTCCTATTAATGTTGAGGTATTTAATTTTATCTTTGCCAAGGTGATGGATGTTATTGTATTTCTGGCTTTGGGGTTTACTTTCTGTGTCTTCTTTACTCCTTTTGTAAGCATTTCCTTAATATTCTCTGGGTTTGATTGGTATAACAGTATCTTTTTTCGCTTTTACTTTCTTGCTAAAAAAGTGAGATCTATGCTTTGCTTTCTCACTATTTTGATTTATGATTAATGGGTCTTTCTCTAAGTATCTTTACCGTTTTTCCTCCTCATCCAAATGGGTTATCGTCTATTTATGGGCCTGAAAGATCTTTGGTCCTTTCTACTTCTAATTTAAATGATCATATTAAAATGTGGGTTTATCTTTTAGCTTCTTACTTAATCTTAACGTGTTTCTTATTTCACATTTTATGATTTTGTTGTAGATTTATCAATAGATGAACTTCCAATATTTGTTTGGGAATTAGTCCTTGGTACTTGGAAAGTGTATGATCCTTACACTACTTCATTAGTTCCAAAGTAATCTTCATAATATTTTAAAAAGACATAGGAAGTCCTATCTCAGAAATAAGATGTGTAAGGTTTCTTAATTGGATTTATAAATTGTCTAAATATATTGTTTGAGTGTTTCTCTTTAATGTTAAAAGTTTGACCAGATTTATTATCTTGCTTTTGCATTTTAAAATTTAGTTAATGAAAATTTTGAAGGACCATTATATTCTATACAGAATCATACAGAACATGTATATTTAAATATATAGGAATTGCATCACAAAGACTAAGGCTTTGACTAAATTACTATGTCAAGCAATGCAAGTTAGATATTAAAACTGTCTATTATAAAAGATAGAGAAAATGATTATTGTTAATTGTTCAACTTATGTTTATATTCATGTGTTACAATGTCATATGATTTAATTATGTTTATATTTGTTGTATTTATCGATAGACATTATTAAACAATTGTTTTTCCCTTTGCCATGTGTATACGTTGATATTGTACCTTTCCCAGTTTGTTACCTCTAAAAACCAAGAAAAATAAATAAGTTATTTGGTTTATTTTTTAGACTTAACTGTATCTTGATTTTATAGTGTCGTGTAAGAATGTTGATCATATGTTACGTGAGCCCTCTCTTTAGTTAACTTTTCTTGTACCCTTGCAGCCTTAACTTTATATTCATGCATTGTCCTTTATCTTGAGCCTCAAGTTAATGTAATTATTTGTTATCCTCTTCATGTCACACTTTTGGTTCTGTTTATGTTTTAAGTTTGTTACTTCATTAGAGAGTTTGAATTTGTTAGTTAGGTATGAATTATCATGTTTCTGCAATATATGTACCGAATCCATGTTACACTCTAGGTTTTGTTTAATGATTTTATTATCCGGATAGTTAAGTAATTCTATTTTTCAAAATTGATTTTATCTTTCAACTATCCCTAAATTTAAAGGATATTGTAAACATATAACATATTTATAGTAGTTAATATTGGGAATTTCTTATAAAATTTTGTGTCTTATGTAATACTGGGGATTTCTTTTACTTCAAGCTTTTCACATTTTTTTGAGAAATTTCTAATAGTGTTACGAGGTGTATTTCTTGAATCCTCATTGCAGGTGTTGATGAAGACCAAGATTGGAGTCTTGATCTTTATGCGCTACAAGAAAAACTAATAACAGCTGTGGTTCCAAAACTGCCGCCTTATTCACCACTGCAAAGTTTTTTGACGGCGGTTATTCCAACCGCCGGAGAACCGCCTCTAAAGGGTGTCTTTGCCGGCGGTTCAAGCTGCCGCCAAATGCTCAGAAATGGAAAGAAAAATTCTAACAGTTCAGAGCCCATCAATTCAAATATTCACAAAATTCTTGTATTTTAAACGTTCACAAATTCAAATATTCACAAATTTTAAAGATTCAGAATCAATCAATTGAAACATTCACAAATTATAAAGGCAAAGCAATATAAGTTCAAACTTAAGCAAATATATATTTTTCATCATCACTGAACTTTATGCGATCATGAAGTTGAGGGAGGATCTCCAGAATTCTATAAACACATAAAAAATGAATAAAATTAGTATTAGTGTTAGCATAACATAATTTATAATTACATAAAATATATATTCCCTACAAATCTTACATGATCACCGCCAGGGAATGAGAACGAAGAATTTTGTGCTTGCATAATTTTCATAAGGTACCACTTGGGATTGAAGTTGAACTTGACCATCTTAAAGTTCATGGACTTGTGACTTAACTCTCTCATGTTCTGCATATGGAACAAACATCTCTTCAGAAACTGACGGTTGCTCTACGATCCAAATACACTAGTGGGAGTTGGACCTAGTCCCATTCCACGAATTAATCTAGGATGCTCTGGACCCATAACTTCAGAAAATGCATCTCTAGAGGTGATATTATTCCCATCCTGGTTTGGGTTGCCAGAAATTCTTGCATTTTCTCCTACAACACAAATAAACAATTTGATCGCATATGTGACAAATATAGTTGAAAAAATTAAAAATATTGACAAATATAGACTTAAAATTAATTCTTACAACTCTAGAAGCATATTCTTGATCTACCCAATTTCCATATTTGCATTTATGCGTTTCTATGAACAGTACGACCGCATTGGGCTCTCTCCCCAACATTTTCATCTATCTTTATATTTAATAAAATTATATTTTGATCACAATAAAAATAAAAATATTACTTATAATAAAAAATATTTACGTACCATTTCATCTTATTTTTAGCATAATTTTTCCTTCCTAAAGAATGATGTATACTTTGTTTTGCTCGTACCACAGTGTTTGTTTCACTACGAGCCTGTTATTTGAGAAACAAAGCTAGTATTTATTCTACGTAATAAAAAAAATTCAATATAAAAAGAAAAATATTGTAATACCATTCCTTCATAAGAGAACAAAAATGGACAATAGCATTCCACTGATCTCGTGGAACTTCCTCAGGTTTATGTCTTAGGCATTCTTGTTCGCTCGGATATTTTGTCGTATTCATTGTTCTCAATTTACTTTCGCCGTCCTTCCAACTCTTATTAATTGAAGACAATGTAAACTTTCGTTTGGCGTCAGTAACTTCCCATTTACTCTGAGAAATTACAAATGTATAGTTAATAAATATATCATGGAAGAGACAATTACAAATAAGTATTTATACCTTCACAATATCCCACTCGTATATTATGTATCCCTCCACTATGGAACCTTCCGGATGAGCTTTATTACGGACATGTAATTTAAGGTTACCAAGATACCTAATACAATAATGTGTAAGAAACTAACATCAGCACACGTAAATTTTTACCTTCTGAAGTAATGGGCACAACTTTTTATATTGATACCTCTCAATAGGATACATCCACCTATAATGCACTGGTCTAGCAATCTTTGTCTCGTTTGCCAAGTGTACTACTAAATGTACCATAATGGTGAAAAGGATGGAGGAAAGATTTGTTCTATTTGACAGAGTATGACCATAATCTGAGATTGAAGCTTGTCGATCATATCTATTTATAGACTTTTAGAACATAATTCTCTGAAAAATCAACTCACTTCATATAAAACAGAGTACACTTTCTTTGTCAAAACACCCCGTAATGCTATGGGTAAAAATTATTTCATGATAATGTGACAATCATGACTATATGATAGTGTATTACTCGAACTCACACGCACGTAAACATCGACATATATAGGGCTTAACTATCTATATTAATCAACCAACTTATCAAGTAGGTAGTATCGAATATACGTGCAACTATAGGTAAACTTTCTTATAGCTAGGCCCCATCGAAATCCATGCATATATGATCAATAAATTTAAACACAATAAAATACATACATGTTTTTTTTGGTAAAAGTTAAAAATATTCAATCGAAGTAAATACTACAAATTTACAAGAGGCGTACACCAGAGAAAACATACTCTCATAAATAACTTTGAAAAACTATCAAAGGATGACATAGGAGAGAAAACACACTACACTAACTCATGCATGCTAGCTGTCAATTATCAAAAATAGAAAAAAAGGAAGTCCTCAATTCCTTTGTAATAACTCATATTCATCTATATATTTTATAAACCAGAATTTTTCACTCATAGTTCCAACTCTATAGTTATATATAATCTTATCTTAAAAAATATACAAAAGAGGATTTCAAAATTTTCCCCATAGCATATATATTAGTATATATGAAATATGTACATTACATTAATAAAACAGTCAAAGAGCTTTTAATTCCAACCCTACCTTAGAAATGTATTATCACCTAGTAATTCTTTCCTAATTTAGAAACTAAGTGAGTTCTGAAAGTTGGAATATATTGCACAGAGAGAGAGGGAGATCGCAGAGGGAGATGAAAGAGAGAAAAGGTTGTTGTAGAGAGAGGGAGGGGGAGATTGCAGAGAGAGAGAGAGGCGAGAATCGAGATGGTACCTATAGACCGTGGAGGAGTTCGTGGTGGGGGAGTTTGCGGTGGAGGAGCTGACGGCAGAAAATCACGGTGGAACTTGCGTCGGTTGTTGCAGAGAGAGAGGGGGGGGGGGGAATCATGAGTCTGCGCGAAAGGAAAAATTAGGGATTTAAAGGTTATTTAGCGGCGGTTTTAAAACCGCCACAAAATGTCTTAAAAACCGCCGCTACACGTAAAACATTTCACGCGGGTTTGGGTGAAAAGGAAAAATAAGGGATTCAAAGGTTATTTAGCACGGGTTTGGACTACACGTAAAATATTTCGCACGGGTTTGGATCAAATGTCTTAAAACCCGCCGCTCCACGTAAAATATTTACCGGTTTTTTTTACCGGCGGTTGGCATAACCACCGCTAGGGAAAACCATTTTTCACGCAAGGTTATCCGTTTTAGCATAAAGTTCAATTATCCATATTTCTCCTAGGTCTCTATGTAGCATTTTGCTTTCTGTTTAGTGCTTATATGATGATAGTTGTATATCAAGAGTTACCTTTTTTAAAAAAAAAATCTTTCTAAGTAATTGTCAATATTTGCATAATATTTGACTTTACAATATATTTACATGATATTACAATATGTTTGTATTGTTGACGTTTAGAAATTCAAAAACATTTATATATCCTATCTCTTTACTTTTAGAAATTGAGTTTGCCCCAAAAAGAATTTGATGACTCTAGAAATTTAGAAACGATGTTGCTTGAGAGTATCAAGTTTATATAAGTGGAGATAGATGGGTTAGGCTTAATCAGAATGAATTTTTCATTATCAGAATAATTTTTTGTCCAATGTCTTTGCATAAATATAGAGAATAAAGGTTTGGCAATTAGATTGATAGTGACAATGGTGTTCTTAGCTTTGTGTTTATAGGATGAAGTAAATTCCATCCAATTAAGAGAATAGTAATTAACAACAATATATGACTATAAGGTAATTGATTTGGATTAATCCTTCTAAGCTAAAAATATGTTTTCCTTATAAACATTTGTTTTTTAGTAATCTTGGGAGGATTCATAGGTTTCTACACTCCACAGTTTTCGTATTTAGAGACAAACACCTTTTATCCTTTTCAAGCTACTGATTGCTTTTGATCATGCATTTGCATTGGGAATTTTTCTCTTGTTTCTGAGATGTTGCAGTTTCTATTTGTTTTCAAGGTTCATTACATTAAATACGTTACTCTTACTTTTAGTTATATCTTTTGTCAGATTCTGGACAATTAAAAGAAGATTTATACAGTTAACACGATTATAAATTAATAATTTCTTACAGAGGTTAAATATGTCTTCTAATATTTAAATATTATATGATGATGCATGATTCTTATATATCATTTTTGTTTGGACATCGAGAGGATTCATAGGTTTCTGCACTACATAGTTCTTGAAGGTGGAAGCATCCACGTAGATGGAGAAGGCAAAAACTTATTGTCTAAGCCTTTAACTTTTTTGGCATTAATATTATTATACAGAGATCAACATATTTCAAACCTTACCCCAAACATGAAAGTTTTTTCTATTATACTTTGGAGATAAAAATTAAACTTCCACATGCAGGAGTAGTGCAATAGCTCTTAGATATTCTATTTAAGCACAACAGTTTGAAAATATCATTTAGTTAATTGTTTGGTTCGTTTGCCTGCTAATAAACCTTTAGTAGTATTTTGTATTGCTGTTATTATGTTTACAATTTCATGTATTTAAAGGAGGAGTGTTAATTGCTATTTAAGTATGATATTTCAGTTGGAATTAGAAAGCTGTTACAGAATGGCTATGATTACGATCCTAAATAAAAGTTAGATTGAATAAAAAGTTACACTCATTTCATAATTTTGGTTTATTGAGCCACAATAAACCTATGTCCACTATCCTTTTTTCCCTTATTCTGAACCTGTGAAGGAAAAGTTATGTTCTTATTAAGAAATACAATTAAAGTGAAAAGTAGGACTCAAATGAGTTTCTTGTAAGGAACTTAACCTTGAAACAAATCCATCTACAATGACAACTAAACCTTGAAAAAACAGAACATTCATACTTAGAAAGGTCTTCATAGAATTTATATTCATTACAGTATTAAATAGAAAAAGTTAGATGAAATAATTACCAAGCTCAACAAAATGGCATACTATTATTAAAATAGTAATTTAAAAAGTTACAATAGATGGAATTATAACTAAATTGCAACATAAGTCAATCTACTTTTAATACAGTATTACATGATTGTGGTGAATTATAATATCTAAAGTCTGAAAATTAAATACAAACCAGCAACCTCAAATATAACATACCAAAGTATTTGAAGAAAAACGAAATCTTATCAAACCTCAATTACAATAACAATTAAACCTTGAAAAGGCAAAACCTAATCAAACCCAAAACTTATAAGTTTTTTCCTTATATTGTTATGCGTTTATTTTCTTATATTTAGTTTTTTCAGTCTTCTTGCATAACATTTGTAATGAACATGTCTTTATTTGTCTACTTTGTATATATCTTGCGGTACCAAATGTTTACGTTTCCTATCAAGTTCCCCTCTCTTGTCCATCCTTATCAAGAATCTGTATTTCTTTTCCTCTGCCAAGACCAAATTTTGGTAGTGTGCAACATTTTCTTCTTTATCGCTCTGTAATGAAGAAACAAATTTGGTTAGTGAGTGAATTAAGTAGCGAAAGAATGTTAGAAAATAGTAATTTAGTAAAATATGAGTTATACATACCGTTAAAATTTATTTTGAATATTTTAAAATATTGCAGCTAGTCAAGTATTCAGCAGAATCAAATAAACTTATGCTGGCGCCAATACTTCCATCTGAGCATGTACTTTCTCGTGAATGTAACATCATCTTTATTGAATTGAAGACAAAATTATGTTGCTCTAATGCCGTAAAGATAAACCCTTCAATTGCATGTAGTACAACTTTCAAACCATAGATTTTTCTTACTTGGTATATTTTTTATTTTACCCTCAAATGCACACAATGTTTTTTTTACCTTGCTTGAAACTATATCTTCTAAGCAGACAATTGGGGCCTCAAGTAGTCGTTTTGAAGGAGTAATAATCTTATGAAGGCCTTCCTTTTCCATGGTAACTTGAACCACCTAAAGTAGAATATATTTGTATAAGAATATAAAGTAATAGTAGAAAATCTGAAATAATTTTCCTTCAATCAACGATATTGCGTAAGCTGTTAGTGTGATCTCTAATGATAGTTTAAGGTAATGTGTTTTAAGAATGTAGCAGTATCAATTATTGACAATATAACTAACTACAGCGATTGGTGGTTTTCTTAAATAAAAATTTTCAAGAAATTTCTGAAGTGGAAATGCTTTTCATGTAATATGTGAAGCATGTATTTTCTGTTATTTATTGAGACTGCATTTTCAACTTGTAGTTTTAGCATCTTAATGGAATAACATAAAGTGTTTCCTTCAAATTATGATATAGTGTTGACAACTATCTTTGTTAGAGATGTTGCTTCCTCTAGTGATGGATTAATCATTATGATAGTGGTGATTGTTGTTAACAGCGTAACTTCAACTGTAAATATAATCAAATATGCATCACTTTATTGTGTGAGTAAAAATATAAATGAAAAGATAAAAACATATATAAAATACCTTAAAACATAATGGCGTGAAGGTTTATAGCAATGATCGAAGGAGTTGTTTGCACCAATTCCTCTAATTCATTTCCCTCGTTCACGGCCAAATCCTCCGAAAAATCAATTTTATCATTTTGGACCTTATAAATGCAATAGATATTTATATATAAATATAAGTAATCCATACAATTCAAACAGAATGAAAATTAAATAAAAAGTTAACATGTAATTACCGATTGTCCAACAGTAGAACATCTCTTTTTCTTTTCATTCTTTCTCCTTTCCCATATGTATGGATGTTGAAGGTAGGTTTTGCACTTATCACACCATCTAGAATATCTACAATAGAGTATAATATAGTTAGTTTATACAATCATGTCATAATATAAACATTTAACTGTTTATATCGTAGACCTATGAACTCGGAAAAGAAATATTAGTAATTTTATCTAATTTACAAATACTGATCATTCTTATGTATTGATTTATTTTTAAATTTTATAACTCTACAGTTAAAGCAACATAAATGTCAATTTAGCATATAAAATTTTCATATTATAAAAGATAAATGATATCGTATTTCTGATGCTGGATTTATGCCATATGTTTACTAATCTAAACACTAGTATAGAAAATTAACAATATAATATAATCAATATATGACAAAAATATTATAATATCATATCTGACACACATAATAATATAATATTTGAATATTTTAGACTGCTTTCCTATGACTTCCTTTGAATTGATGTAATCATTGACATTGATGAAATTCACAAAGATGTGTTTCTTTAATTTTGAATCTGTCTCTTCATTAATAACACTACTACAAAAGAGGGTTGGATGACGGATAAAACCCGTCATTATAACCATATATTGACGGCTGACTGACTGCCATCTACCGGGCTGTCATCTTTAGTCATTTAAAAAACCATCATTATAGAGGGATAGAATGACGGAGAATCCATGTTATCGTAGGTACCGCAAAAAATATATAGATAATAGAGAATCCTTGTCATCTTAGTCACCGCAAAAAATATATAGATGACAAGATTCCTATCATCTAAAGTTACTCCACGTAGACTTTAGATGATGGGCAATCCCTGTCATCTTAGTTTCCGCCAAAAGAACATAGATGATGAATGATCCCTGTCATCTTAAGTTACTCCACGTAGACTTTAAATGATGAGAAATCTCCGTCATCTTATGTGCCGCATAATACAAATAAATGACGGGGAATCCCCGTCATCTGAAGTTCAAGAAAAGAAAAAAAATAAAAGATTTTGTAATTAAATTTTCGAAGCTATATAATATTGGTTTGAGATAGTTCACAGCAATAATATAAATCATAAAATTTTATATGGTCCCAGCCAATAATATAAATCATAAATCCTCTAGATACTTTTGCTAACAATATATAACATCGATCCTAGATAGTTCCCTACCAATAATATCAATCATAAAATTAACCAACAACATACTCACTTTTATCTCATTATAACATATTCTCCAAAAACTATAAGAAAGTTCGTCATGAGAAATAAGTTTCATTATCGAAAAACTACTAATTGATAACCAAGTGTTGGCTGCATATTCGGAAACCATAAAACATTTACTAGACAGATTCATGATGGTAGCCCCAATACCGCATTCCCTCACAGATAGAATGACGTATGACAATATCCGAGACTTCATCTATCCAAGAAAATAAGAGATAGATGAGAAAGAGATTATTAGTTCAGCAATCTCAGAATGCATAACGGATCTGAACTAAAAGATAACTATGCCAAAAGAAAACACCATCTCAATTATCTTTTACAAATACATATTAAACTCAGTTCTACATTCATGACTTGTAAAATTCACCAACCAAAACTAGTCAATCAAAAGAAAATAATTACCCCCAAGCCAAAACTAGTCAATCAAAAGAAAATAATCACCTATCCAAAGCAAAACTAGTCAATCAAAAGAAAATAATCAACTCCCTCAACCCAAAGAGCTAAAACTAGTCAATTAAAAGAAAATAATCACCCCTCCAAGCCAAAACTAATCAATCAAAAGAAAATAATCAACTCGCCCCCCCAATGCCAAAACTAGTCAATAAAAAAAATAATCACCCCTCCAAGCCAAAAACTAGTCAATAAAAAGGTTATCAATCACCCCCCCCCCCCCCCCNCCCCCCCCCCCCCCAAGCCAAAAATATCAGAACCAATAGCCTAAAAATCTACATACTTAGACATTCTCAATGAATAATGGAAAGTAATCATCACTGCAATATATTTACATTATAAAGAATTAAAAGCTAGAGAAATGTTAGCGCATCATTCAATTTTGAAATTTTTCGAGGCCCAGCTTCTAACAACTTTGAAAAATGTCTACAAAGTGAGAATACAAAACACAACTACAGTTAGGGAATCCCTGTCATCTTAGTTTCCGTCAAAAGAACATAGATGATGAATGATCTCTGTCATCTTAAGTTACTCCACGTAGACTTTAAATGATGAGAAATCTCCGTCATCTTATGTGCCGCATAATACAAATAAATGATGGGGAATCCCCGTCATCTGAAGTTCAAGAAAAGAAAAAAAATAAAAGATTTTGTAATTAAATTTTCGAAGCTATATAATATTGGTTTGAGATAGTTCACAGCAATAATATAAATCATAAAATTTTATATGGTCCCAGACAATAATATAAATCATAAATCCTCTAGATACTTTTGCTAACAATATATAACATCGATCCTAGATAGTTCCCTACCGATAATATCAATTATAAAATCAACCAACAACATACTCACTTTTATCTCATTATAACATATTCTCCAAAAACTATAAGAAAGTTCATCATGAGAAATAAGTTTCATTATCGAAAAACTACTAATTGATAACCAAGTGTTGGCTGCATATTCGGAAACCATAAAACATTTACTAGACAGATTCATGATGGTAGCCCCAATACCGCATTCCCTCACAGATAGAATGACGTATGACAATATCCGAGACTTCATCTATCCAAGAAAATAAGAGATAGATGAGAAAGAGATTATTAGTTCAGCAATCTCAGAATGCATAACGGATCTGAACTAAAAGATAANAGAGAATGAATATCTCTTTCCAGAGACACACCTTGTGTAATACCCAAAAGATTTAATGGGTAATTTTATAATTTTAAACCCCCCCCCCCCCCCCCCAAAGCCAAAAATATCAGAACCAATAGCCTAAAAATCTACATACTTAGACATTCTCAATGAATAATGGAAAGTAATCATCACTGCAATATATTTACATTATAAAGAATTAAAAGCTAGAGAAATGTTAGCGCATCATTCAATTTTGAAATTTTTCGAGGCCCAGCTTCTAACAACTTTGAAAAATGTCTACAAAGTGAGAATACAAAACACAACTACAGTTAGGGCAAAGAAAAATGTATATTAAAGGCTAGAGACAATTTCTATGTTGATAAAGTAGACATGAAATCAACTAATCAATTACCTTAAATAATTGAAATAGTACAATAAATTTACATGTACTTGTCAATTCAGTTCATATATCAAGTCATGTATCATCTTGATGATTAGCAACATAAGCCGTCTAAGTCTCATCTTCTACATCAAATGACTCAATTGAGGGCATTACTCTTGTATGTGATTTACATTCTCTGATAATATCACCAAGATCATCATCATCATTTATAAGTGGTGTAACTAATAAAAAACTAATACCTTCATCTTCCCAAGCATAATGAGACTCTGCAGCCTCACAAGAGAACCTAGTGCATCTCCAACAGTTCTCAGTTCATTATGAACTGGTATGGGCAATGGAGCAGTTGAGTCAATAGCAATATCAATTGATACTCGTGCATTGCCTGGTCTCAATGGACATTATGCACCATAGGCTCAACCTCATCAGATTCAAATTGTGTACCATATGCAACAAAATCACTACGAGTCTCTATGAACAACATTACATTTTTTCCCTAGTTTGAAGAGAAAAAGTTACTTAGAAGCATTATACAAGTATCTCCTATGTTTAGAAAACAAGTTACTTATGAGTTGTCCTAACTAGTTTGTATGAAAAAATATGTCAACATAAATATGATTGATTACCTTCTTTACGGGTTCCCTATTGAAATCAAGTTGGACTACTTCATTTAGAACATTATCATCTTCTTGAACATTGGAGCAACTTCCCTTATCGAATAATGTCACTGCCTTATTCATGCGAGCAATCTCTGTTTCAATTTAAAAATCTTCTCATCCTTCCCTCTCAGTTCAATGGCCGACGGTTGCGATTACATCTCTATTTGTCTCTCTTGTCACTCTACAACTTCCTCTAAGTCAATTCTTGCATTTTTCCAAGCGGTGTGGAAGAATATTGAAGTAGTGACATAACCTTCAATGCCTCTTACTCGCCCGTTATGTTCTGGTGTGCCCAAAACCATTGTTAACGCATCATTACTACCTGAAGTAACTACTCCTAAATATTCAAACTCATTCTAAAAAAAAGAAAAAAAAATCATTGTTGTTGACTAACAATCTAAAATGGATAAATAAATGTAAGTACAAATTTGAGGTGAACATTAATAATTAAGTATTACCTGAAAGTCATCGCTAAGTCGGACACGAACAAATCGATCCCAATGCCTCTTTTCAATATACTGAAATTCTTCTGGTGGATTCTTCAAGGCATCAATGTCATGTATAAACGGGATTATAAATTTATTTGTCAATTTGTACTTCATATTATGTCATTTAATACCCACTGATGAAATACGTTTCTTTTTTAATGTCTGGTTTACAAAAAATGACATCTACATAAATAGCAAAAACATAATATGATAGGCTTAGTATATAATGTTATTAAAAGTATCTAAGCATTACAAATAATGGTCACACTCATGCAAACATACCTAAGCACAATTGTAAATCTTCTCTTTTATCTCCTTCGGTACATGCGTCCAATTGATTGTATGTGATGGGGTCATTCGACGGGCCAAAACACCAACATAACTCTGAAGTTCAGAGTCTATTGGGCCTATTGGTTGACCTCTCTAATTATAAGGAACAAATTTTTATCACCACCACTTCTACCAAGAGCAAGATGCGCCATAATGGTTGGCCCTATACTTTCTTTCTACTTTTTCCTTTAGCTTCATCATCCTCCTTAGATCAAACCTTCTCGTTATCCATGAAGAAGTAACTGCTAATACACATTTTTATTTGATAAGATGCTAAAGCATACTAACATGCATCAGAAGTGGAAGTCTCTTAAATTTTTTGGTAGATTTGACACTACGAACTAGCTAAAACTACTTAACTAGCCTATTTTTTTTAGTATTTCACCCTTTTGAAGTGTTATAGTCTCTTAACTTTTTAAAACGTGATTGATGGTCTAAATCTAGCTTCTCCTTAAAGACGTGAAAGAGAGTAACCACATGCCGCACGCGTTCTCCCAGCTAGAGCAAAATAAGACCTCACTAGAGATTCTCACTAAATTCCTAGCTTTGAAATTAATACTATATTCCCTAAACTTAGGCTAATGACAAGGTGTTAAAATTTGGACCACTTTGGATTAGGGAAAAATTTATATTCATAGTTACAGACAAAATAAGGTTATTCATAGAAGATTATGGCTGCATTAATGTTTGCTTAGCACAATTTTTCAATAAGTGATATTAATTTTGACACATTTTCTACAAAAAATAATAGTTTTTTGTACAAAATCTGTTCGTAATGCTTCAAACAAAGAACATTTGTAATTACAAAATTGACATTTGTCAATGTGGAGCCCATAGCCTGCAACAGTGCTTGTTCCAAGCTTAAGCCATTGGCTCACGGTATATTCTCAAACAAACCCGACAGACCAAGTGACTAGGGATTCTTTAATTCATAAAAAAATTAAAATCAAACAAAAGACTAAAACTAAAACCAAAATGATTGGAAGACTAAAGTGGTTGAAGTTTGGAAAATAATCCAACAAAATCAAAATAAACAGAAGACTAAAACTGTTGAAACCCCAAGATCATATCCTTCGATAGAGGGAGAAAACCCTCACCGTTGAAGAAGAAATTGTAGAGTGAGATGACGCGTAGAAGGAGAAACCCTTGCTCGACTAGTTGCTAGCTTAGAGTTCAGGATGAAACCTTGCTTAAGTTGCGATGGAAGCTCGCAGTGGAAGATCACCGTCGAAGCTCGCCCGGAAGCAAATGATAGGTTTTTTTTTCCACTGTCATAATAAGACGTTATATTGAAAGCCCAAAAATTAGTTGTCATAGTAGAGAACACATTGATAACAGCTAATTTTTGAGTTGTCATCTTACCTGAATTATCCCACCCTGCACTATTTTCCTGTGACATATTTTAGAGAGTTGTCATTGTATCAAAGATGTGACTGTTATCTAAAGTCAAAACTACAGTAGTGTAAGCTCTACTTCACTTTTCCATGTAAGTGACAATTCGATCTTCATGCACGTTGAGATGGTTCAGATTAACTGGTCGTATGTTTTCATTCTTAATTACATAGGATTTACCGTTTTCAAAAAGAGTTCCAAACTTTTTAGTAGTTTCAGTATATAACGTGTATTGAATTCTTTGACCCTGTTAATGATAGCGAGTGAGGTTTGTTTGCATTAATATGTAATACAAAGAATTAGAAAAGTGTTATTTTCCTACCACTAACTATTAGTGAGTCGAAACTTTTCAAGGTCAGTGAAAAATTGCAACAATTGTCAAACAATGTGAATTCCATTGGTTTTCAAATGGATGGTAGTGCATGCATGGAAGAGTTACAATTGTTGACAAAACAAAAAATAAATTCAATTTCTCACTTGTTTAATTTAAATAAATATTCCATTAAATAATTTTTTTGTTGATACTTTCTAGGTACAATATTCATATATATCTTTCAGCAACGTCTAATTCAAGTGTATTATGTTATTGATGGAGTTTTAATTGTAATACTATGTCTTTTTAGCATCACAACTCTGTCACATATCATTTTTTTAATGAAACAAAGCAGCACGCCAGCATATATAAGGGTAGTAATATATTATGTCCATTGAGCATGAAATGTTTTGGGTCCAAATTGAATGGGTGAAATGAATTGTTGCGATTATATTTAACGGTTTTCTAAGATGTAATGATTTATTGTGTCAATTGAGCATGACACGTATTTAGAGATGAAACAATTGAACCGGCACAAAATATTAGGAAGTGTTTTTTGTTCGTAAGCACTATCAAATTAAATTTTGACATCTGTCATTTAAAAGGATAATTTAGAGTTAACAGTTTTAATATGAGGGTAAATCTGAAAAGTGAAAGTTTTTCAATGATTGTCATTTTTAATATATTAGAGATTAGTCAAAATGTGTGTGATTCACACATATTCAATCAATTTAAAATATACATATAATTTTAAATTAATATGAACGTTGAAATTAATACATCATCTTTTAAATTTATTCTGCATCTAAAGTAAACGTAAAATAGTAATAATAAAACCTTGTTTATAATTTTAATATTATAGTAATATTTGAATAATATAGAAAATAATTCCATTTTATCATTTGTCATATTTTTAAGAATAATTATATCATATTAAGAGATAATTTTTTATAATCAAAATGTATTAATGTCTTTATATAAATTCGTTTATATGAATTTTCATCTTACTCATAACATAAATAATATAAATATTGATTTATAAGTTTATAATGAATAAATTATTATTATCTTATAATTAAATATTTTTTATAAAAGTAATTGAAATAAATATACGGATATTCAAAATATTTTATTTTACTAACCATAAATAAATTATGATTGAATAAAAAATAAAATATTATTAAATAAATTAATTGAGAAAAGACACTAAAATAACAATGATCTATTTTACTAGAATGTAAGAAATGCAATTTGGCACTTTTTATATTGAAGAATCCTGTCATGAATGGTTAAGTTGTTTGAATCAGTGGTGAAACTGAATTCGTAATGCAGTGGTACTAATACTGTACATGGACTATATCGCACATGGGTTTAGATAACTTTTGTATCATCTTTAATGGTTCCACATGGAATAATCCAAACGTCAATTGGACTTGGATACAATTCAACCCCCTTGTACTTTAGAGAGTTATCAAATTGTAGGCAGTCAACAGAAAACGGTAAGTAGCATTTCGATGAAAGGAAGTAACGATTTAAAGTATGAAACCAATCATAATAAGACATGTATACATGTAAGGGCTATAATTCTAAATAACTAAAAACTTCATGGGTAAAAAAGGTAAAAAAAAGTTTTTCACCACATTATCTCTCTTTTAATATAGTAGTGATATATATATATGAGTGCGATTTCAGATTCTTTCTATTAGGGTTTCAAAGGGGATGATAATTAATAAGACAGAGGAAGAGAACATTTGATTGAAAAATAGATTGAGAAACCAAATTCATGAAAGGAAATTGCACAAAGTAAGGCGATTAAGAATCTGAGCTAAACATCATAATGTATATGTAAATATAACTTGATTGCATCCAAAAATCAAATTTGGAGAAACCAAAATCAAGAATGGCGGAACAAGAAACTTAAAAATCACTAAATTGAGAAATCTAAAAATCATGAAATTGATAAAAAAAAAAGTATAAAGATTGCAATTACTAGAACCTGGAATCTAGATAATTTCAAAGAAATTGATATATTTTTGTAGAGGGTTCAATAATTGTATTATGAATTTCTCGAATAAAGGCTCACTTGGCCCAATTCCTACATAAAGATCTTCAGGAAGCTCAAACAATTGATTACAAGTTCCAAATGACATAAAGTCAAAATATGACTAAACCTCATATTTTAGCCGAAGTTCATATTTTGGCCGAACTTCACATTTCGGCCGAATCTCGCCGAGCCGATATATGGTCGAATCTTACATTCTGACCGAACCTCATACAAGGCAGAAAAGGCTAAATCCACAAAGGTCGAAAGTCGAATCTCGAACTCGGACTTAGTCAATATGACTAAGAAATAATAATACCGAATGACACACGGTAATGTCTCAAGATCAAAATAAATCATAAATGGGAGGAAGATATATGAAGCCTTCATTAGAAATGAAACTAATGATCCTTTCATATTCCGCATTTACTGAAAGACTTTCCATTTTTTGTAATTAATAAAAAAACTCTTCGTATTCGGACATGAATGCTGAGTTATCTTATAAAAGCAAACAAATTCTCAAAGAGGTATGACATTAAAAACATTCAGAATTCTCTACTTTTTCCTTTCCCTCACTTCACTGACTTGAGCGTCAGAGTGTATTAGGTTAGGCTCCACACCGGTGTCAAGCCAATATCTTCATGTTCATTTTTCTCTTATGCTCATCAGACGACATTCAAAGGCACACGTGGTAGAATCATCGATAGTGGATTTCTAACATCCATAGTTTGGCACCGTCTATGGGAAACATCAACCAACCTCATACTTTTTTATAATTTACGCTACGTAAATGATGATGAACACAAGGAATTTTTGAAGAGCCGCTTCATTGGACCTTCCATCAGCGGTTGAACGACGCTTTGTACCACCCACCAGCACCAACAGAGTAAGAAAACATCTCTCTGGCGAAGATTATGCACGTCAGAGGACAATTGAACAAGAAAATGGAGGTTCTTGAAAAAACAAAATCTTGACTTACAGAGCAAGATGGATTTGAATGGTTCCGCTAATCTTCTCCGACATGTCGGGAGTGGGAATTCTAGGACTGAAGCACCTCTCCGCTCGAGAGGTATCCCAACGGATCCAAGTCACGATCGAAATTATAGAAGGAGGGAAGAAGACCATTACAGAGCAAGACAATAGAGAAATATGAGTAGTTGCTCTGAAGATTCTCATAGGAGTTCTTCCCTGAGAAGAAGATTCAGAGACTCGAGAAATAGGCGAGCTAACCAAAGCGGAGAAATGGCGAATGGAAACTAGCGCAGAAGAGCAATGTCAAATGTAAACAATTTCGCGGAGAAAATCAAGGATATAGACAAAAGACTCCCATAACTCGATAAGAAAGTGTAAGAAGAAGATGATCCAGTTATCAGAGATTACCCGAGTCGCCATTCGTCAAGTAGATATTTGTAATAGAGCGGCCAAAACATTTTGCCACTCCGATACTTCAGTTGTATGACGAATCCAAATACCTATATGATCATATTACCCATTATAAACAAGCTCTGACCTCAGCATGAATTCCTCATGATCGATTAGACGCAATGTTATACTGACTATTCGCATCGAGTCTTACAAGACATGCTGTTACTTAGTTTGGCACCTTGGAGTCAGGCTCAATATCATCTTTTTTCCAATTCGCTCAAGCATTTTTCACTCAACATGGTATCTGCAAAAAGGTCCCTCGATGATCTCGTCATCTTTATAGGATTATACAGGGTGTTGATGAAAGTTTGAAAGAATACATAAATGAGAATAGTGAATTGTGACGATTCCACAGTCGCGGATGCCTTCGTAAATGGTCTTCTTCCAAATTCACGCGTTTGTGAATCTATGGTGCTAGATGAGCCAGTCACCATGGAAGCTGCCCTTAAAAAAGCGCATAAGTTTGTGTTATTAGAAGAATTATAGGGGAGAAGACTGATAACTAAGGTTTTCAAACTAGGCGCAATTCAGGGATCGAAAGCAAAGACAAGAGGTCAAGACGAGATTCCCTAAAAAGGGATAACAAAAATGGTAGAGAGAGAAGATAAGTATGATCGGGACAATGACTCAGTTAGGCAAGACAAGAAAATGTGTCGAGATCATATGGACAAAAGGGGAGCACAAGGGGATCTAAATAATTTGTTCCGGCTTACTCCACTTAATATATCTTATTCTGACATTGTAGCACAAGTCAAGGACAAAGAATATTTTTCTTGGCCGAGAAGGAATAAGCCCAACAGGTTCTACGTTTTTCATCGAGATTATGGCCATAAAACTAATGAGGGCATGCATCTGAAGCGAGAAATTGAAGAACTTATAAAGCACGGACACCTTAGAGAGTACATGGAATAAAGAGCCAATAAAAGACCAAAGCCGAGACAGGAAAATGATCTGCTTAGTCAAACTGAGAGAAGAATCATCAATGTTATACATGGAGAAAGCACAAATGGAATGTCATTCACGGTAAGGAAAAAACTCGTTAGAGCAGCCAGACTCCCAGTTCTCAATCTTAATGCGCAAAGCAAATTGGCGCAAGACCCGGACATTTGTTTTTCTTATTTAGAGTCACAAGAAGTCCACCAACCACATGACGATGCTTTAGTTATTTCTTTAAACATAATTAATTTCAACGAAAAGCGCATCTTGGTGTACCCAAGAAGTGCAGTGAATGTCATCTATCTCCTAGCGTTCAAACAAATGGGAATAGATAAGTTAAATATCATCAGATCCGAGACAGAGTTGATCGGATTCAATGGAGCGGTGACCAAGTCTTCCGAAAGTATTAATGTTCCAGTCATAGCAAAGGGGGTCATTAAGTTGACAGAGCTTCAAGTTGTGGATCCGGATTCTCCGTACAATATGATCATCGGTCGACCATGGATTTATTCAATGAAAGTTGTTCCTTCGACATATCATAAAACAATTAAATTTTCAACTCCTAATGGCATCCAAGAGATACGTGGCGATCAATTCACTTTTAGAAACTGCCATCTTGCAAGTTTGAAAGCCTCTAGTTATAAATATCAATTACAGCAAGTCGAATCGATATCACGATTCAAAGATCTACAAGTTAATGAACCAAAGAACCCCACCATTGAAGAAACAATGGAAGTATGTATTCACGCTTGCAAATCGGAAAGAGTGGTTAAGATTGGAATGGGTTTGGAAGAAGGATTAAGAAAGAAGCTCAAGGATTGTTTGATTCAAAGCTATGACACTTTTGCATGGTCCATTACTGATATGCCAGGCATTGACCCGGGGGTAATGACTCATAGGCTGGAGGTCGATCCAACTCATAAGCCAGTGAGGCAAAAGAGGTAAAAATTTACAAAAGAGTGCAGTGCCATAATCAATGATGAAGTACAAAGACTTCTCAATGCATATTTGTTAGAGAAGTAAGATATCCAGATTGGCTAGCAAATGTTGTAGTAGTAAAAAAAAAACGGAGAATGGAGAATTTGTATCGACTTCACAGATTTGAACGAGGCGTGTCCAAAAGACAATTTTCCCATACCTAAGATTGATCAATTGATAGATGCAACTGCAAGTCACGACATGCTTAGCTTTATGGATGCTTTTTCTGGGTATAATCAGATATGCATGCATCCATTATACCAGGGAAAAAATGGCTTTCATCACGGAGCGGGAAATTTATTATTACAAGCTCATACCTTTCGCCCTAAAGAATGCTGGAGCGACTTATCAGCGGCTTGTCAATCATATGTTCAGGGAGCAACTTGGAACCAGAATGGAAGTGTACATTGATGACATGCTCGTCAAATCTCTCATAGCTTAGGATCATGTGGAAGAGCTTCGACAGGATTTTGAGGTACTAAATATGTATAACATGAAACTTAATCCTATAAAGTGTACTTTCGGTGTCTCTTCAGAAAAATTTCTTGGACAATTGGTAACACGGCATGGAATTGAAGCCAATCCCGAACAGATTCGGCAGTGTTGGGCATGCCAGCACCTACAAATATCAAAGAAGTGCAAAAATTAACGGAAGATTGGCCGCACTCAATCGTTTCATTTCAAGATCATCAGACAAATGCCTACCTTTTTTAAATATCCCGAAAGGAAGCAAAATGTTCGGGTGAACGAAGGAATGCGACAAAGCTTTTTTAGATCTCAAGCTTTACCTGACGACACCTCCGCTTCTGGCAAAACCAAAGTATGGGGAGACCTTATATCTTTATTTGGTCGTTTCTAACACGACAGTTAGCTCCATTTTGATTCGTGAGGATAACAACGAGCAACAACTTGTATATTACACAAGTCACACCCTGTTGGATGAAGAAACTCACTATTCATAAATGGAAAAGCTTGCCCTCGCACTTATCACTTCAGCAAGAAAACTCAGGCCTTACTTTCAAAGCCATTCCATTGTTGTTCGCACTAACAGTCCTCTAAAAGTTATGCTTCACAAACCTGACATGTTGGGAAGACTCATGAAATGGGCGGCGGAATTAGGATAATTTGACATATCCTATAAACCACGCTCCGCGATCAAAGCTCAAGCCTTGGCTAATTTTATAGTAGATATGACAAAGGCGTCAGAAATTGAAGTTCCATAATCTGTACCCACGGAAGATGGGGCTGTTGATGCTATTATGACAGATCCCAATGAGGATGATGAATGGGTTTTGTACGTAGATGGTTCGACAAATTCTAAAGGCTGTGGAGTAGGGTTAGTATTGAAAGCTCATGAAGAAGCAATCATTGGACAATCACTCAAATTCAGTTTTCACACATCTAATAATGAAGCTGAATATGAAACGTTGATAGCAGGAATAATTTTAGTAAAGACTATTGGGTCATCTAATCTAACTGTCTTTAGTGACTCACAGTTGATTGTGAATTAGATAAATGGAAATTTTCAAGCTAAAGATACTCGCATGAGTTTATATCTTCAAATGGTGACTCAAGTTCAGGATTTTTTCTAAAAGTTCAGATGAAACAACTTTCTCGTAGCGAGAATAGTCATGCTGATGCTTTGGCCAACTTGGCCTCGGTCATTGATATGGAGTTAAGGCGAACAATCCTAGTGGAATACTTGGCAGCTCCTAGCGTACGACTCTTTTCAAGTAACCGAGAATCCCCAATCATGATCAATGAGTCATTTTCAATAGAATCACCGCTATCTGAAGAATCTTTGATAGATCCAATCAAGAGATACATTTCTTTTGGAGAAGATAAGTCACAAGCGTGGAAGATTATGATGCAAGGAGCTCGTTACTCAGTCATTGAAGGAGTACTTTAAATACAATCATTCTTTGGTCTATACCTTAAATGTCTCAGTAAGGAAGAAGCACGATATGTATTAGCAGAACTACATGAAGACCAATGTGAAAATCATTCTAGGAGCGCGTTCACTGGTGTATAAGGCTAGAATGATGGGATATTTCTGGCCAACATGGAAACGTGTGATTTGTCATTTCGGCATTCCAAGAGTAATTGTCACTGACAATGGACTCCAATTTACGGGTAATGCTTTAAAAAACTCCTATAGAGATTTGAATATTCAACTCAGCTATTCAACGCCACATCATCTATAGGCAAATGGACAAGCTGAAGCTTCGAACAAAATGATAGTTGTTAGTCTAAAGAAAAGACTTGATCAGGCTAAATGAAAATGGGTAGAAGAGCTTCCGGCAGTCTTATGGTCTTACCGCACCACCAAGCGGACACCTACTGGAGAAACACCTTTTGCTTTAAGTTATGGAACATAAGTCGTCATACCAGTGGAAATTGATCTTCATCCTACATAACTCATTTTACAGACATAAATGAAAAATGGAGATGTGATTAAAGAAGCTCTTGATAACTTGGAGGATAAAAGGGAAGTCGCATTAATAAAACTTCAGAATTACTAACAGCATATCTCAAGGTATTACAATACTAAGGTCCACTTCAGAAAATTTATAGTTAGCGATTTAGTATTACGAAGGGTGTTTCAAAACACTCAAAAAATTGGTGTTGGCAAGCTCAGCCCAAATTGGGAAGGACCGTATAAGATCATACAAGTCACGAGGTCGGGGGCATATACCCTTCAAGACGCGAGTGGTCAAATAATCCCAAGAAGTTAGAATGCAATCCACTTGAAGCCTTACTTCATGCCACGTTCTATTAACGATTAAGTTAAGTTTCTTGTTTTTCTTTTTTATCATTGCAATATTAATGAAATGCTACATGGGGTTTTTTCAGCACATGATTGATCAAATGATACTTTTTCCCTAGGATAGTTAACCTTATTCCTTTTCTATATTTTATGTACTTTGTGATAGTGAAAAACAAGGTAGCAATGTCAAATTAGAAATAACGAACGCATTTACATACTCGATTAATTCATAATATGGAATAAAATCCTAGCCCCGACACAGCTAGGCAGATCGGCCCTAGCCAATGCTGGCCTTATGCCCATTAAGTCCTAATTCGATGGAATTTAGCACTAAGTCCTCATTCGATGGGATGAGGCACAAAATTCCCAACTTAACGAAGTTCGGCATTTGGCCCCAGCCAAGTTCAGCCTTTAGCCCACTAAAAGTCCTGTTATGTGGAGTCAGGCACCTTAATTTTGTAAGGTTTTTAGCTTCCTATTATCGCTAGACCAGCAACATATAAAAGAAATGTTTCGACCATGAACAAAATATTCGACTTTTTTCATACAATTGAAAAAAGAGAGTGAAATTCATGAATTCATTCAAAATGAAGTTTTAAGGTTCGACATAATCAAAGTCTTACTTTACAAAAGTCCAATCAGAAATAAAGTAACTAGAAGTTCTACATTAAAAAAATCACTAAGGCCTAACATAAGTCATGGACAACATTAGTAACAGTACCATCAAAAGTTCTAGAATCTCCAAAAAAAGTAGAAGCATATCTAGCCGTAGAAGCTTATGCTAGGGCGAGTTCTGATACACTTGCTACTGGAGCAAAAGAACTCAACGCCTCATCAAGTTGGGTATCAATATCATCTTCATCGGCGTTATAGTCTTCAACATTTTCTTCCTTGCTTGCAAATGCGATCGGTGACCATTTTTCTACTTTGTCATCTTTATATTCAGCCTTCATCATATCTCAGCCTGCTCACGAGATATGCCATCCAATTTTGACTCTATCGATATCAATTGTGACTAGAACGTGTCTTTTTCTTGCTCCAACTTAACCACTTTATTTTTTGAGATTGCCATCTCAGCCTTGATAAGATTAAACTCAACCTTTATCTCCTTCAAATCATCCTCCATTTTCGCTTTATCCTTTTCTCTTTAAATAGCCTGGTTATATACGCCCAAAAGAGATTGAGAAACCTGTAAGAAAAAATATTTTATTGGTTATCATTTACTAAGTCATCAAAAGAATAATAAATAGAAAGAAAGGTCACCCTCATGGATTGAGCAACGACTGAAAGATAAACTTCGTCATCCTCTTTTGAAGATAAGATTTTCTGATCACGACTCAAGTAAATATTCAACATCAGAACTTCAATCGGTTTATCTTCTTCTTGAAATGATGAACTAGAAGTAATGGGAATGAGAAGTCCTCCAGATGGATGTTCAGATTGAGAAGCACCAGAGGTGGCTAGTAGAGAAAGCACAAAAGATGGTTCAAATCTCGACTTTTTCGATCCTTGAGCATCAATATCAATTGGTTGAGGAAGGGTTGGAGTCAAATTCTTTTTCCTTGGTACTTTAGGTACATTTTGTACCTTCTGTTTCTTTCTTGCAGCAGCATCAGCCCTCGCCTTTCTCTTCATCTCCTCAATGTTATCCAATGGAGAAGCATTTTTTATGCTGACTCTTACTCTTTTCTTTGCTTCCTCAATATCATTGAGCAGGTTCATATCATATTTGGTCATTTTTACTATTGATAAATTATTCTGTCATTCTTTTATTTATTTTACAAAAGTGGGCTACACCCCTAATTAAGCCCATCTTTTTACTTGGAGTTTTTAGCCAAATGTATCATTTAAAAACTTTATTTTGTTAAATCATCAGTAATAATAATAATTAAGATAATAACCATTTTTTTAAATGATACATAATTATTTACTATATTTACTGTAATACCATCAATTACATGCATTTCAATATATTTTATCCTAATCAATAAACTAAACCAAATACTTTTTGACTTTTCAATTATTGGAAAGAGATTTACCAATTTTAGGTTATTTTAATTATTTTTTATATACCTATTTAATTATATAATAAATTTCTACTATTATCTCAACCATTTATATATATAAACAAAATTAATATATATATATATATATAGACACACACAGCGTATACCATTATACACACATATATGTATGTATATAACTAAAGATAACATATTTTTTAATATTAATATACATTTTTATTATTCTTATAATATATACAATATGTATTAACCAATATTACTAAATATTTTGTTTAATAGTCATTTTATTATCCGAGTAATATAATTTATGTAATTAATCGATTTCAAAAATAAAAACAAAATCCTACATTAAAAAGTATAATTACTGAAAATGTATATTTATATATTTTATTAGTATATATAATTTACCTAAAAATCATAACTAATTCTCCTACAAATAAGTGATTACCAAATGTACAAAAAAATATGCATTTAATGAAAATTGAGAAGAAAATATTTTGATATAATTATTTTCATCGATTACATAAGTACTTATAGAAATAAAATGAACTAATAAATAAGGAAATTAGTGATAATTAATTAAAATAATTACATGTTATTCATGTTTTGTCTTATAATATATCTCATGTGTATAATAATATTTTATGAAAAATGAAAGTGTTAATCAAATCTTTTATGTAGCTCATGAATATATTTTTTTTGTCATACAATTTTTCGGTATTATTAGTCTCCCCAATTTCGTATTGTTTAGATGAGAAAATTTAAAGATTTTTTTTTAAATTTTCTAAAGAACATTTTGGTTATGATCTTTTTACTTATAAATGATACATGAATTTGTTTTAATATATAATAGATATATTAATTGCTTAGAATATATAATTTTATTTATTATTTCATAATAAATGACAATTGTCTTGGAGAATGGTAGAGTGAGAAATGAAAGATATGATCATACTAACTTAGGTACTAGCTTAATTATTTTTTAAAATGACAAAAAAACCTATATCGTATTACTAGAATAGTTAAATGCTATAATTTTCGTTTTCACTTTCATAAAAATGAGTTAGGGAAGGCCCATTTAAATGAATAACCCATAAAGCCTTTTGTTACAAATAAGGCTGGTTTTTTCCCATGTTTTATTTGGGTTTTATTTTTGTGATTTTTAGGCAAATAGTAATATAATAGTGTATGATTAGATTTTTATCGAGCTTGTAGAAACATTAGATTTTTATCAAATCTGTATTTAAGCCCCTAATTTTTATAATATAAATACCGTAAATGCCCTTCACAATATTTATCTTAAAATTAATGTAATGTAAATAAATATAAAATAATAGATATTTACAACTTTTCATCTTTCATCTCTTTCCAATTCGTTTTCTTCTGCATAAAATATCTCTCTATCGTTTCAATCTCTCTATAAAATCAAATCAGAATATCTCTTTTACCATAAATTTAAATATTAAATATTTTAATCAAATAAATATTACTTACATTATCAATCACACACTCTCTCAGCATAAATCATTACTTACATTATCAATCACACTCTCTCTTATCATAAAATAATAGATATTTCTAACTTTTCCTCTCTCCTCTCTCTCTCAGCATAAATCATTACTTACATTATCAATCACACTCTCTCTTATCATAAAATAATAGATATTTCTAACTTTTCCTCTCTCCTCTCTCTCTCTTTCAATTAACTCTTGTCTCTCATTGAAGATAGGAACATTCTCTCTCAAGCTAGGTTAGAAGCTAAAATTTAGGAATATAAACTTCATTAATTATTAAAAAATTGAAGCAAAAACTAATTAGGTTTAAAAAAGAAAACAATAAATGCAGTTTGGAATAAATAATAAACAAATATTTTCTCTCTACCTATTAAAATGTTAAATCCGCAATCCCTATATGGGTAAATGATCAGCTAGACGTAGTTCGATATAGGTAGTTCTTTAACTCTCTAAAAAAAATTTGTTTTGCATTGAGTTATCAGGCTGTATTTAAATCGTTTACTTGTCAATATTTATTCTTATGCATATGAGCAATTTCTCTTTGTACATATCAATATTTACAATCTTTTATATTTGAATATCAATATTTACAATCTCTGTAAATCACAATTGTCACTTATTATTTAAAATATGTTATTGATAAAGCGTATTAGATGTAAATAGTTGCAATAACAACTTACCTACAACAAAAATTGATACAACATTGTAACATTAATGTTGTTACTTGTTATTTACATGCAATATTTTAACATTTGACTTGTTGATGTGCAGGAGAAGGATAAATGGAAGGAGGAGAAATAACAAAGCGTATAGATGTAAATAGTTGCAATAACAAATTACATACAACAAAAATTGATACAACATTGTAACATTAATGCTGTTACTTGTTATTTACATGCAATATTTTAACATTTGACTTGTTGATGTGCAGGAGAAGGATAAATGGAAGGAGGAGAAATAGCTTAACCAATAAATATATAAGAAGGTTTTGACAAATGAGAGATAAACAAGAAGTGAATCTTTAGCAAACCAAGCAATCATATGTAAATAAATTGATGTAGAAGTATGTTGTTGTATTTTATTAAAACATATTGAATTTAAATGTCTGTAAATAACAATTCATATGAGGTTCTAATAATGGAGATTAGGATGAAAACAAGGAATAATCAATAGAATATTATTAGTATATCTGCCACAGTAATTGGTATTAAATTTATTTAGATTTTAAAATATACATAAGGAAAAGATTATAAATTTAAAAATTAATAACTACTAAAAACTACTACTCAAAATCATAACCGCCTCTAAATAAAATAGTGAATCTCGATTTTATATTCTAATAAAAGTCCTCAAATAAGGTAAGTTCTTTAGATTAAAAATTCTGATTTAAAAAAAAAAGAAAAATAAAATCTATCAAATTATAATCAAAATGAACAATATCAAAAAGTACAATTTTCAAAAAAGAAATCAAATTCCTTAAATAACCAAATTCTCTAAAATAATATAAAAATTCCATAAAGTGTGGTTAATAAAAGGAAAAACAAAAAAAAAAACTATCAACAAAAAATGAAAAAGGAAAAAGGAAAATATCAGTGTCAATTTTTTCCCTTAAATTAAGGGATGTATAATCGTCTTACATTATCCATAAATCTTAAACAAATAAAAAAATCATACCATCCATTTTAAACTAGGGGTAAATAAGTCTAATGAAAATCATTTAAATAAAAAAAAATATAAAATTGACAGATATCTAAATAGTTAGAAAGGCTGAAAAAAAATTAATTTGAGTCGTAGAAATTACTATTTGCTGTCATTTCTGTTTATTTTTTATCTGATTTTTCATTTTTAGCCTCAATTTCTTTAAAGCTGAAATTTTCTGTTTTTAGGGTATCGTGTTTTCTTCAACAAATCATGTCCTTGTCGTCGTCCACTTCTGTGTACTGAAATCCAGGTAATTTGGAAGCTATGAAGGTGTAGATTCTGAGAGAACAGTTTGAGTTCTTCACGTAAGTTTATTTCCTGGCGGCTATGTGCTCCTAATGGAAAACCTATGGGTCTCCTAGTGTCAATGGCGTTTTCTATAGCTAAGGTGGAAGATCCGCTTTTCCGAATGTATAGTTTGTCTAGTTCTAGATTACCAAGATGTTAGTTCACAACCACCAGACCGTGTCAATAGACTTAGTGTTTATTCAGTTTGAGAATAAGGATATGATGACTGTTGTTGAGGCCAAAAGTCTCAACAATATTTTTATATAAATCTCCTTCGTTTAAATAAATTCTCTCGATCTGAGAATCTGCAAAACACATACAAAGAACTCAACATTGAGGAGAAGCGGGGGTGGTTGCCTCGCCTAAGAGCCTCTGATGCCTAAATCAGTATTATGACATTACTTTGACATAATTTACTTAAGGTATAAAAGGGTATACCTCTTTCCTTAGTAGATGGGGGTATTCAGAATACCAAATGTCACTCAACCGTCTGTAGAAATGAAGCGATGCACCGAGGAGTCAGGCTTCACGGTTAGCAACCCTCACCCTCGTTTACGCGCACCCACACCACTAATGCCTCCACTCCCAAGAGATTGATGGCCTTGAACCGTGAAAAAGATGAAGCAAAGTGTGTGTGATGGATGAATCGTGACAAAAATGTAAAATAATTGATCCCATTTGGTACGGGCCTCCCAACCAAACAAACTTCAAGTACAAGTTTGAAGTGTCCAGGAAGGACGAAGCTCTTAACTTATCTCCACTCAAAGGTAGCTCGGGCGAGGAGCTCGGATAAAAGAAGTTTTCAGACTTAGGAGAATGAAGCCATCTAGGTCCTTGACTGGGGCCAACTTTTATATGTCTTTTACTGAGAACCAATGGCGGGGAAACTCAAGTCACACAACCACTGAGAGGCAATAAAAATGATGGTTTCTAAGGATAAGAATCAAACTTGCCTAGCCAATCTCGAAGGAGCTCGGGCTGCACAGACCCGAGCACAAGTAAGATAGTAAGGACTAAGCTCGTTAAGAGAGCTCGGATAACCCCAGTACCAGGGTCATCATTACCTGTCGAAAGTAACACCCCAGTTGGCAGCTTCCCATTGGTTTGAGTGCCTAATGGGTCTGATCACCTCGGCAGATTGTTACACCAGTCCCTGATATGTCACCTCGAAAGCATATCAACATTTAATGCTCATCGCTTTATGCCAAAGATCGCCTCCACTCTGTCCAATCAAGGACAATCATCACATATATTATGTCCCGAAAAACTTTCCCAGCACGCTCCCAAGACTTACTTGACACACTTTCTCCACAGGGTTCCAGGTACAAACTTTTCTTATTAGCCCGTGAAATGGCCATTCATTGGGTGTAGAATCATCTAGATGGTTTCCACCATGGCCCTCTTTAATGCTCATTAAATGAACAGTTTCCTTCTTTTATGCCTATAAATAGGCAACTTTCCCTCTCATTTCCTTCATCCTTGCCTTCCTTACAGAATCAAAACTTTCATTCTTGCACCCATTTCTTCTTTCTTCCTTGGGAGAATAATGATTTTTCCTCTTTTAGGGCCTCTTCTTGGGGGCTTCCTCTTGAGATCTCTTAGATTTCCTTTCCATGATTTTCATTTACATTTTTGTCATCTTTTAAATGTCGTGTATCAATGTTACTGATGTTCTGTTCACGGTGATTTTCTTACCGTCGATAAGCTTGTGTGGTGAACCTTGCGACCACTAGCCTCGACGTGGGAGATCTTTTATTTTTAAGTTATCTTGAGGAGGGGTTAATCTTTAACCTGAGGAGGAGATCTTCGTGATTTTTCCTTTGCTTTTTTAGTAATCTTTTCTCCTTTATTAATGAGAATGAACTTTCTTAATCTCTGACTCCTTCTTTCAGCTCTACTCTTATTTATTTCCTTTGTCATACCATTTTGTAGTCGTATAAGTCGTGCTTTAAGTAATAAACATCACTTGAGTAGATGAAGTTATACTAACTTCCTTGATATCTAGCCAGGCATGCTCAACAGGCATAAGTTTATGCCTTGATATCTAGCCGGGTATGCCTACTATAGCTAGACCATTGATCCTTTCTAGTGAGCTAGAGTGTTGGGCATACTTCATTTTTTTCGTTGATGTCTAGCTAGGCATGCCTGCTCCTGCTAGACACTTGATCCCGTCTATCGAACTAAGGTGCTCGACAGATGTAACTTTTTACTTTGAAACCTAAAAAGTCGTGCCTTCTGTTACTAGACCATTGATCTCGCATGGCGTGTTAGAGTGCTCAATAGACATCACTTTTACCTTGATGTCTAGCTAGGCATGCCTGCTCTAGCCAAACCCTCGATCCCATCTGGCAAGCTATAGTGTTTGGCAGACATCACTTTTAACCTTGATGTCTAGACCCTTGATCCCATTTAGGGAGCTAGGGTGCTCAACAGACATCACTTTTTGTCTTGATGTCTAGCCAGGCGTGCCTGATCTGGCTAGACCCTTGATCCCCTCTCGTGAGCTATAGTGCTCGGTAAACATAACTTTTTACCTTGATGTCTAGTCAGGCATGCCTGCTCTGGCTAGACCCTTGGTCCCGTTTGGAGAGCTAGAGTGCTCGGCAGACATCACTTTTCACCTTGATGTCTAGCCCGGCATGCTTATTGTGGCTAGACCCTTGATCCTATTTAGTGAGCGAGAGTGCTCGGTAGAGATCACTTTTTACCTTGATGTCTACCAAGGCGTGCCCTTTAGATAGACCCTTGATCCCGTCTGGCGATCTATAATGCTCGGCATACATCATTTTTCCCATGATGTCTAGGTACTCGTGCCTGCTCATGCTATACCCTTGATCGTATTTGTCTAGCTAGGGTGCTCGGTTGACATCACTTTTTAATACTGACTGGTGGGCTAGAGTGTCATACCAGTCCTCACTTTTTAATCCCGACTGGTGGGCTAGAGTCCCGCACCCATAATCACTTTTTAAAACTGATTGGTGGGTGAGACTTTCACTCTAGCCATCAGTTTTAGTACTGACATGTGGGCTAGAGTGTCGAACCAGTCATCATTTTTTAATCTCGATTGGTGGGCTAGAATGTCGCACCATTCATAACTTTTTAATCCTCCTTGACGCTCCGTGGAAGAGTCAATTTTCTCCTTTTTTTATAATTGTAGTTGAGTACATGATCTCTATTGTCCGTTACACCATAGCGTTGGCCGTTTAAAAAGGAGACTGCTTCTTCTTCTCTAACTGAGTTCTAGAACTGATGTCAACCAGGCTTTTCATTTCCTGAGCTGTTTCCCTTCATTTCTTGTTTGGGCATCCTTCTTTATATGCTTCATATTTGCCTTAATGGTGGGGGCCTTTAAGCTCCATATTTTGCTCGTGGACAGATGTTGATTTGTCATGAACTGCCTTTCCCTGATGCTCTAGTGGGAGAATGATTGGCCACTCTGGGCCTTCAATTTCCTCCCAGGGTCTATTCATTGGGCAGTGTGCCGGCCATAGGCTACTTCGCTCTTGTGAGTTCGTCTGCTTTATGCGAGAACTTCATAGGAACATGCTTGTAAGCTGAGTCAGAACTTGAAGCCCCACTAGTAAAGTCTAACCTTGTTGAAAACTAGCATGACGGGTCTTGTGACCGTCCTTATCCTCTCACTAGGGCTCCAAGTTCTGACTCAGCTTGCAAGCCAACGTAATGATATAAATCGTGAGCTCTGGGAAATGCATGTTGCAGAGGATTGATTCGGGGCTCTGTATTTAACTAGGAATGACCACGATCCATTTATTTGTGTTGTATGGCTTTCATTTGTGAGGGAGCCTCGCAAAATTGGTTGTTGCCAAAAGGACACTAAGGAGTTGGGCAGAGGATGGCCTATTGATATTTTTCTCCATCTTCCACAGCTATTCACATATTGCCCCTAGAATTTAGGGGTCTCTGCCTTCATTCATTCTTCAACGGCCTCACTCTCCTCCTTCATCTTTCTAGGATGACAACACCTAGAACCATACAGGGGGCTTAGCCATCTAAAGCCTAGTTTCATTTCTATCCCAATTTCCTCAAGGGGTGGAAGTTTCTCTAGGTTTAAGGGTTGTCTCACCCTTTCATGTATATTTTTCCCCATGGTCCTGTGAATACGTGGCGACTTGGCCAACATGCTTCTGAGTCATTGGGTATGACCATTTCCATGCAAAAGAGTGTCATGACTTGGGCTGCAACCAAACATGCCTTTTCTCCTATACATGATTAGTTACAACCATTATATCCCTCTTCCTTTTTCACATAATAGTCATGGTAGCGGAAAGTTGTCTTCTCGCCAAGGGGAAGGGTGAATCCTTCCTCGCACCCTGGACTTCGTCCACGTAAGATGCCAAAACCATCATCCCATTATAAGGGGAGAGACGGTTTCAAATGCTTTGAATAAGAAAAGTTTTATTAGCATCCCCACAGACGACGCCAATTGTTGATGCCAAAAATCTCAACAATACGTTTGCATTCAATTTCCTCCGTTCATAAAAATTCTCTCGAACTGGAAATCTGTAAAACATAGATAAAGAACCCGAGGACGAGGAGAACTGGGGTGTGGTTTCCTCACCTAAGGGCTTCCAATACCTAAGTCTATATCCTGATATTATTTTGACATAGTTTTCTTAAGAGAGAAAATGAAATATCTCTTTCCTTAATTGATGGGGGTATTTGTACCGAAGCGCTGTGAAGAAAGTGTGTCGATCAAGTCTTGGGAACATTCTGGGGAAGCTTCTTAAGACACAATGTCTGCAATGACTATCTTTGATTGGACAGAAGAAGGCGGACTTTGACATAAATTAATGGGCATAAAATTTGATGTGCTTTCGAGGTGACATATTAGGGCTAGTCTGACATTCATCCATGGAAATTAGAGCCGTTGGACTCTTAGGCCTATGGGAAGTTGCCATCTAGAATGGTACTTTCGGCGGGTAATTGTCCATAGTCTTCTTTTATCTGAGCAACCTTTGAATAGTGATAAATTAAGAGCTTCATCCATCCCAGGCACTTCACACTTATGCTTGAAGTTTGTTTGATTGGGAGGCCCGTACCAAATGTGATTAATTAGCTGACCATTTTTTACATGACTCATCAATCACGTACGTGTTGATTCACCTTTTTCGACGTTCAAGGCCAACTATATCTTTAGATTGGAGGCATTAATAGAGCATGAATGCACATAGAGGAGGGTGAAGGTCTCTTATCGAGAAGCCTGACTCCTCGCATCGCTTCATTCTTGTAATAATTTAAGTGACATTTGGTCATCTGAAACTTTTCTTATTAAAGCGTGAAATGGCTGTTCATTGGGCGTAGAATCGTCTTAATGGTTACCACCATGGCCATCTTCAATGCTCATTAAATAAGCGATTTTCTTCTGCTAGCGCTATAAATAAGCAGTTTTCCTTATCATTTCCTTCATCACCACTTTCCTTACAGTGTCGAAACTTTCATTCTTTCCCCCATTTATTCTTTCTTCCATCGGAGAATAATGATTCTTCCCCTTCTGAGGCCTCTTCCGTTGAGGCGCTTTCTCTAGATATCCTTCTGGCTTTCCTTTTCATGATTATCGTTTCCCTTCCTATCATCTTTTAAATGTCGAGCCTCAATGTTGCTAGCGTTCCATTCACGGTGATTTTCTTATCATCGATAAGCCTGTGTTGTGAACCATACAACCACTGACCCCGACGTGGATAGGGGTATTTTATTTTTAAGTTATGCTGAGGAGGGGGTTAGCCTTTTACCTGGGGAGGAGATCTTTGTAATTTTCCTTTGCTTGTATTTGTAATCCTTTCTTCTTATTAATGAGAATGAACTTTCTTAATCTCTGACTCTTTCTTTCAACTCTGCACTTGTTTATTTCCTTTGTCGTAACATTTTATAGTCGTACGAGCTGTGCTTTAAGTGGGCATCAAAACGGACTTGATTCTTCCTAGTGGGCTGCACCATTTGAGGGAGGTAGGATCGTACATACCTACCGTAATCTTCACGAAGTTTCACAGTGTGTTCCCATTTAGGAGGTCTGATCCGGTGGACCTGCCTCATATTCGGAGTTTACCTTTTGACATTTTGCCAAGCGTCATTTGTCCTTGTTGAGCCTTCTCCTAGTCTGATGAGTAAGACTACAAGCAGATCTCCTTTCCTTTGGTACTCGGTCAAATGATCTTTCCTTCAGTTCTCATCTAGAGCATTCATGCTCTGGATAAATCCTTGTCTGGCCAGCTAAAACGCTCAACAAACATTTCATCAAATTCTAGGTAGGCATTTTTGCTCAGGCTAGGGCCTTATTCTCATCCATTCAGATAGAGTGCTTAGCAGACATCTCGTGCTTTTTCCATCTAGCCAAACATGACTATGTTGGCTGGGGCCTTCCTTTTTATCCTGTCTAGCGAGCTATAGTGCTCGACAAACATCAATTTTGACCTTGATGTCTAGCGAGATGTGCGTACTCTTGATCCTGTCTATTGAGCTAGGGTACTTGGTAGACATCAATTTTCACCTTGATGTCTAGCCAGGCGTGCCTGCTCTGGCTAGACCCTTGATCACGTCTATCGAGCTAGGGTGCTTAGCAGACATCAATTTTTATCTTGATGTGTAGCAAGGCGTGCCTGATCTGGCTAGACCCTTGATCCCGTCAAACGAACCAGATTGCTCGGAAGACTTCACTTTTTACCTTGATGTCTAGCCAGACGTGCCTACTCTGGCTAGACCCTTGATCGCATTTGTCGAGCTAGCGTGCTCGACAGACATCACTTTTTACCGTGATATCTAGCCATACTTGATGGCTTCAGTGGGGACACTGATTCTGCTCCTCCAATTTGAATTTATGGTGTATTTTATATTATTCTTAAATGTCCAAAATACTCATATCCCTGCTTAAAACTACAATTTAATTTAAATTATATATTAACTAAGCAATTCAATCACTCATTCAAGATTAAGATTGTAGAGGTTTCATTTTAACTAGACACCTATGTATAGAAAAAATTGAATCCATATGGCGTTTACTCAATTTTTCTTTTCATTTGAAACTAAGTAGAAACTAAAACGCCAGTATAAAATTAAACTATAGTGAGGAATCAATGAGCTTCTTAGTATAGACAATTAAGAATATCGTGCATTATAAGTGGACAGCTCTAAATACCAAACACAAGCTTCTTCATTTCAAATTACGGAAGCGATTTTTGGTAAAATTTTAGAACCTAGATATTGTTTCTAACATACCAGGTACAAGCGCATAGAGAGGGGAGAAGGGGAAAATTCGTGAAATTTGAGGATTTTTAGGGATAGTGGTGTTTTTAGTTGATAAGGATAAAAATGAAAATTTTAAAGGCTAAAACCAAAAATAAAAGACTAAAACTTAGACCATAGTGGGGTCATAATTGAAATTTGAGTGGGTCAAAAATTAAATATAGTAAAAAATAATTAAAATTCACGTTTAAAAAATTAACAAAATTTTCTTTGAGTGAGGTCACTTGACGTCACCCTTCAATGGCTTCGCCACTATTTGGCTAGACCCTTGATCCAGTCTGGCGAGCTAAAATGCTCGAAAGACACACTTTTATATCTAGTCAGGCGTGCCTGCTATGGCTAGACTCTTGATCTCGTTTGGCTAGCTAGGCTGCTCGACAAACATCACGTTATGCCTTGATGTCTAGCCAGACGTGTCTGTTCCGGCTAGACCTTTGATCCCATCTGACGAGCTAGAGTGATCGGCAGACATCATTATTTACCTTGATGTCTAGCCAGGCGTGTATACTCTGGCCAGACCTTTTATCCTGTCTGACGAGTTAGAGTGCTCGGCAGACATCATTTTTTACCCGATATGTAGCCAGGCGTGCTTGCTCTGACTAGACCCTTGATCTCGTTTGGTGAGCTAAAATGCTCGACATAGACCACTTTTTAGTTCTGACTGGTGGGTTTGAGTGTCGTACCAGTCATAACTTTTTAATTTAGACTGGTGGGCTAGAGTGCAACATCATTCATCATTTTTTAATCTTGACTGGTGGGTGTGAGTATCGCACCAATATCACTTCTTAATCACAACTGGTTGGCGAGAGTGCCGCAACAGTCCTCACTTTTTAATACTGACAGGTTGGCTACAGTGTCACACCAATCATTAGTTTTTAATCTCGATTGATGGGCTAGAGTGCCGCACCATTCATAACTTTTTAATATCCTTGGCGCTTCGTGGAAAAGTCAATTTTCTCCTTCACTACAAGAAATATGACGTTCTACAAGAGGCACAAAACCCTGTGAAAAGTAATCCACAGGGTTCTCGCGGTGCCTGTGACAGCCTCCCATATTAAAAGTCTGTGTTTTTCACAAGGCGTGATGCCGTCTGTGAAGAACCCTGTGGTCTTTCATTTTTTACATGATTTTTCGACTCCTGTAGAACATTTTTTAATAGGGTATTCGGACCCCCATTGAATGTATTCAAGAGGTGTTTCTAATACTTGTGAATTAACTAGGGTTTCTAATACTTTTAGTGACATTTTATAAATGTTATTTTTATAATCAATTTACATGTACATGATTTACATACATATTTAACACATTAAAAATTATATAACAACATCAATGAAACGTCTAATAACATTAATATTTTATTTCATTTTCACAAAAGTACAATGTGAAACTAAAAAATATCCAAAAGTATCATCACTAAGTCTAATCATCCACATATCATCATCATTTGTTCTAAAAAACTGAAAGCATGAAAATGTTTCACAATATTACAAAATAACCTTAAAAGTTCACTAAAATATCATATAGAGCCTAAAGTCCAGTTCTTCAAACTTTGAAGATCCATGTTCAATAGCCTCAAGTCATTGTAGATCTTGTATTATATAGAGAACTTAGTTACCAACATTGAACTAAGTTAGCACATTAAAAATTAATGCTAGCTAATCAAGTTCATACCAATAACCAAATAAACATATAAATAGCATAAGTACTCACAAATTGCTGTAAAGATAAAAATAGCATAAGTACTCCCACTAGTCCATAGAGAAGCAATACAAAAGAGTTACAGTAAATGTGAAAATGAACTAACTACAAGTTAACAATTTCTTCACGAAATATAGAAATAGATACATGTAGCCTCCAACGTTTTCTTCAGCATTCTAACTTGTGATTAAGCTAAGTAGGTGTATAAAATGATCTGAAAGTCATTAGGTATCATGAACTCAATCTAAGCTCTCAATATCAGCACGTGCAAGAGACTAAAACAAATTTTACTGGAGAAAATGACACCTTACGCTTTAACTTTTGATTGAGGTGCCTAATATTCATGCCAAATAGAATCAAACCATTATGAAATAGGGACTATCCTATAAAGGATATGACAAATTAATTGCAAAATCACAAACTACTGAGTAGTGACAGGGAGCTAAGAGAGTGGACATTCATACTCCAGAACTCAGATTCAAGTCAACATCACTTCAGATTAAATTAGCCAAGTCAATATAATGCTATTGGCATTAAAACGAAACAAATGTAACCACCTAAAATGAAACATGTGCATTCAGACCGGGAAGGACTCAAACGACATCTTTTTAGCAGATTCTTCACCCTTGGCGGATCCTATATTATCACCCTGTAAGTTCAATGATCTCCAAGGATGTTAACCGAATGATAATCAAATTGATAAAATTAAAGGTAGCTTTAGTTACCTCCAACTATGTGATAAATCATTGTCTGATTTGAGGTTGATGCAATAATGATTAAAAATTAATCATAATTATCATGCAATTGCCACAATCCTTCACAACTGCGCCAATGAAATTTAAGGTTTTAGGGTAAGCAAAAAATGTACTAACCTATATAGCATATGAAATACACCACCTAAGTGTTGAGCATCTACATTAGAAAAATAACATATAATAAAAATACTAGATAGTAAAGGAAATGAAAAATAGAACTTACGATCGACCGCCAACCTACTGGGATACATCTACATTCGAAAATCATCAGACAATAAAGATTTTAGATTCAGGAAAAAAGAAACAGAAAATAGGAACTAAAAAGAAGTATCTCTAAAAAAACAATATAGATGTTAAATTGACTAACCCAAAGCTTGAGAGAGAGAAGCTACAAAAATGCAATGGAACTAGCATTAACTTGGTTTTGGAGGGACCAATTTTAGACCTCTCATCCACTCATAGAAACTCGGGTCATCGAAGTGAAGGAAACTACTTTTTTGCTTTGTTCTTTGCTCAATTGTCAAACTCTAAAGCTATGGGAACCTTGCCTCCTGCAACCATTCAAATCATTTGATCAATCAATTAAAGACCATTAACTTAAGAATTGAAAAAATATTTCAATTATTCATTTCCTATCTGTTCATATAGAGGATCCATGTGTGCTGGTATTAACCGAGATTACAATATATGACAATTTTATAACACTTTTAATTGCAACAGTATTTGGAAAATCAAGAAGTTCATACTTCTCTAGAATCATCTCCTGTAGAGAAAAAGCAACAAAAAGCCCAGACCCAGACAATCCAACTATAATGCGTAAAAATGTCAAATAATGACTAATCAATCTAAAAGGTAAGGATAAACAAGATAAGGATAAAACTTACTAAACTGAAATATAGAGAACTACAAACTTAGAACCTGAATGTTGGGAATTAAATTGAAAATGGAAGATGAAGCCCGAAGAAAACTAAAATGAAGCCTTTCTCGTGTTAAGAGTACCCAGATGAGACCAAGAAGAAAACTAGATGGGAAACAGTGAAATTGAGACTCACCAGATTGGAAGATAAAGCCCAAAGAAAACCAAAACAAAGCATTTCTCGTGTCAAGAGTGCCCAGATGAATACCACAAATAAAAACTATAATATATCAGAACTGAAAATTCTAAAAGAAAACAGTTACCAATCTAAAAATTTATTGATCATCGTTAGAATCAGTACCCTTGTAGGAAAGAAATAGCATTATAAAGAATGGGCAAACGTCAACATAAGAAACCGTAGTTTTGAAGTTCTCACTTTTAGTTGGAAATAAGACCAAGTTAAATAAGATTCTTGGCCCTTATAAGGCCATACATAAGTTATTCTACATGGTATAGTGAAAATTTGCATAAATCAACTCCAATTAAAATGAATCCTACTACAAATAGAGGCACTCTTATAATTTCCTATCAAAGAATACACTTGGCAGATCCACCCTTCAGTCAAAGCAGGTAATAGTGCATGAGTAACTTAAATAAAAAAATTGCTCAAACGTAGCTAACAAGACTTCATAATATTAATACCATTAAGTTGATTAATAACAGTGACAAGGAAAACAATGAGACTTCCACAATAAAATCAAGACCCATAAATATAAGTTGAAGTTCAATAGTCACTGGGTTACTCTACTAATGAGAAAAATAAAAAAAATGTGACAATAATAAAGGAGGAATAAAGGAGCAGAAACAAACCCATAACATAAAGGAGCATAAAGGAGCATGATAAGTTATCATTAAAAGATTACAATAACCTTCAAACAGAAAACATATCAGCATGCAACTGATCAAATAAATTCATTTTTCTTAGCGTTGAACCAAGAAAGCCCATATGTAGGTTCAAAATCACTTGCCTCTTCCTCTGTAAACTTAAATGATTTATGCAGGTTCTTTACCTCATCCATCTCTTACAAGTAGCCCAAGTAACAGCCAAAGAGAAAAAGGTGAATAATCCCTAGGTGTACCCCAACTAGAAACCACTAAGGCTAAAGTGCTACGAAGCCTTAGGTAGTCAAGAAAACCCAAAGAAGACTTGCAAAATCAGACAAACAAGCTTCACTAATTGAAAAACAGGTTGATGCACTCACCGATAGGAAGACGGAGCCCGAACAAAACCAAAACGAAGCCTTTCTCGTGTCAAGAGTACCCAAATGAGACCAAGAAGCGATAAAGAATAAAGCGATGGAAGTAGATCTGTGAAGAAATGAAATCGAAGACCCAGCAGATGGGAACTCGAACTCACACCCTCGAGAAAGACTCTCACCTTCGAGTGACTTCATTTTTCTTTGGGAGAGAGAAGGGGATTCTGTTTGTGTTTTGAATTTTTGAGAGAGAAGGAAAAATGTTAAGTCCCGCTTTTAATTTTAAGTACCGCTTGTTTTACATTTTAACAAGTTTTTTTATGATGTTCAATTAAAATCTTGTTGTTTTATGTCTATTACAATAGAAGACCACAAACCCTGTATTTAAAACCTGTTGAATCTCATATTTTTTGTAGTGCTTTTTGTTTGAAATGTCGCTGAGTACATGATCTCTGTTGTTCGTTACACCATGACGTGGGCCGTTTAAAAGGGAGACCGCTTCTTCTGCTCTAACTGGGGGGAGACCGAGGTGGAGAACTGACGATTTTCGGGCTTTTTATTTCCTAAGATACTACCCTTCATTTCTTATTGGGCATCCTTCATTCTAAACTTCATCTTTGCCTTAAGGTGGGGCCCTTTAAGCTCCACATTCTGCTCGTGGACAGATGTCAATTTATCATGAACTGTCTTTCCTAAATGGTCTGGTGGGAGAATGATTGACCACTTCGGGCCTTCAAATTCCTCCTAGGAGTTATTCTTTGGTCAGTGTGCCAGCCACAGACTACTTCGTTCATGTAAGTTCGTTCAATTCATGCAGGAGTTTGGAAGGAGCAGGCTCGCATGCCCCACTAGTAAAGTCTGACCTTGTTAAAAATTGGCGTAAGTGGTCTTGTGACCGTCCTTATCCTCTCACCTAGCCTTTAGGTTTTGACTCGGCTTGTAGGCCAACGTTATGATACAAAGCGTGAGAGTCGAGAAATGCCTATTGTGGAGGATTGGTGTGGGGCTCTGTAATTCAATTGGGAATGACCCATGGTCCGTTTATCCATGCCACGTGGCTTTCGTTTATGCGGGAAGCTCACAAAATTGTTGGTGGCCAGAAGGGCACCAAGACGTTGGACGGAGGGTGGCCTACCGATAGGTGCTCACATATTTCCCTCAGAAGGTCCTTTGAGGATCTTCGCCTTCATTCATTCTTCGATGACCCCAACCAAAACCTTATAGGAGGGCTTGGACATTCGAAGCCTAGTTTCATTTTGGTCTCGATTTCCTTTAGAGGTGGCAGTTTCTCCAGGTTAAAGTGTCATCTCACCCTTTCTCGGATAGCTTCCTCCATGGTCCTGCGAATATATGGCGACTTCACCAATAGGCTTCTAAGTCATGGGGGAGGACCATTTCCATGCAAAAGACCATCATGACTTGGCCGACGACTAACTCATCTTTTCTCCTTGTCATGGTTATCTTAGAGGTTACAACCACCATATCCATCTTCCTTTGTTGCATATTCGTCATGGTGGGGAAAAGTTATCTTCCCGCTAGGGGGAACAGTGAATCCTTCGTCTCTTTCTGGACTTCGTCACCGTAAGATGCCAAAACCATCCTCCCCTTATGAGAGTGAGAATGGGTTTCAAATGCATTGAAAAGGAATGACTTTATCATTATCCTCACAAACAGCGCCAACTTTTGATGTCGAAAATCTTAACAGAGTTTTTGCATGTAATCTCCACCGTTCATAGAAATTCTCTCAGCCTAGAAATCTGCAAAACACAGATAAAGAACCTGAAGGCGAGGAGACCGGGGGTGGTTGCCGAGCATAAGTCAATATCTTGGCATTATTTTGACATAGTTTCTTTTAGGAAGAAATGACATATCTTTTTCCTTAGTAGATGGGGGTATTTGTACCTGGAGCCTCGTGGAAAAAGTGTGTCGAGGAAGTCTTAAGAGCGTGTTGGGAAAACTTCATGGGTCACAATGACTGTCCTTGATTGGACAGAAGGGATGAGACCTTTGACATAAAGCGATGGATATTTTATGTCGATGTGCTTTCGAGGTGACATATCAGGGGTTGGTCTGACATTCTGTCATGACGATTGAGTCCACTGGGCACTCGGGCCAATGGGAGCCATTTGGGGTGTTACTTTTTACGGGTAATGATGACACCGGTACTTTGGGTTATCGGAGCTCTCTTCGCGAGCTCAATCCTTACTATCTTACATGTGCCCGAGTCTGTGCAGCCCGAACTCTTTTGTGACTGGCTAGGCGAGGTTGATTCTTCTTCTTAAAAATGTTCATTTATTATTGACTATCTGTTACGATGTGACATGTGTTACCCCTTCATTGATGCCCCTTCATTGATGCTCGGAAAACAGCTATAAAAGCTATGATGGAGCATGGGTGATTGTCGGATGACATTTTCAATACCTGGAGCTTTTGAAATCTTTTGCCGCTAGAATCTAAAATGGGTGTTTGTTGAACGCTTTCCAAGTAACCTGCTTGAATTCCGGTGTGTTTCCCCGTTTGTTTTAAGCCATTATATTTGTTTTTTAAATTATTATACGCTCGTTCAAGTCTATACGCAATAACTGATGAATGGATTTAGGATTTCCGAGCTCCTTGTGAGGCAAATGAAATGTTGACATGATGTAAGAAAAAAACTACTTACATAATGTAATGAAATTTTTTTACCTGGTGTAAGAAATGTTTTTTATTTTTATTATGTAATGAAATAATTGAATTGGCTACGTAGCATAAGTTTATAAACTTTTTCAAATAAAATAGTTGTCTAAAATGGGATGTAAATAAAAACTTACGTAAGTTTTTACATATGTGGTGTGACTATATTATTTACATAGTGTAGTTTATTTAGAAATACATAACATATATGAGACTACCAATAACAGAAGTATAAGGAACTTTTCTCGTATTCTCTTTCTCTTGAAGTGTCTTAGAACATTACTGCTTAAAGATCGGACAACTATTATGCAGTGAGACATTATTTTTTGGAGAAAATAATTTCATATCTAATCGGTAATTCACCGTTATTGTAAATATTAACCACGAGAAACTAAATTGATAGAAAGACATCCTGTAATTTATAGCCATAAATATTCAGTCCTTTTGTGCTGAGAAAAATTCCTAATAATACTATCCTTGGGAACACCACACAACTGCGTCATCACGTAAAGTTGTGTTGGAAATGGGAAATAAACTAGCCGAGGAAAGAGTTTTAGAGCTGACATCTTTTTTCTAACGAACTCATAAAACAACAGCTCCACCTTAGGAGCTGGCTAAGAAGCACCGACGTGCATCGGTACGTATTCACCTTGATACGTTCTGACACGTATTTAATTTGTTAAAATTTGAATTTTTTATTTATTTTATTTTCAGATACATGACACACAAAAATACGTTTCTGATACGTGTCGATATCTTTCAAACATATTTTTGAAAAATAAAATTAAACAATAAAATATAAAAAGTGTAAACTAAATAATAATATTTTAACTTGTAAATAAAAAATAGTAAATGGTGAAAATTGATAAAAAAAATAGATTTTAAAATCTATTAAAGTTAAAATGATATAAAATCATTTTTTATTGCCAAAATCTTTTAAGTTTAAAATTTTTAAAATTAAATGTCATTTGATTATTCGGTGACATCTCCAACAAGTAAGTTATTTTAATTCATTTTCTTTGTATGATTGATTCTGTAATTAATTTTTTATGTAAATATATTGTTTCATGCTTATAAATAGCATTACACACCCATATATATAAAATGATTTCTCTTATTTTTTTTTTTTAAATTACATGTCAACGTATCAATATCGTATCGTATCTATATTTCATGTTGGTGTTCATGCTTCTAGCCGCTAACCAGCATTGCTATAAAAGTTACGTACTTCACCCGAAATAGAAAAACCAAAGTTGTTATCCTTTAGACGATAACTCTATTGACCAAAGCTAAGGGAGAACTAATGACCACCGTTCTCCATGGACTCTGATTAAGAGCTTAAGCAACCAAAGCACTAGCTTCACCTTGATAAATGCCACTGTGGGGATTAAAACAGCTCCTCAATCTAGAAGTTAATGACCCGTCGAGAGCAGGTACCTCCGCTAGTTAAAACACCTACCAACCAGAGAACACAACTTTGTAGAATCCTGCTTCGTAAAAAAACTTTAGCAGGGCAGAATTGTAATTTCCTATGATATTTACAATTATGTTAGGCGGCTTCGGTCATTTGTGCACTTTATTTTTTGACCGAACATTCAAGAGAATATTAGGGAAATGAGCTTTTGTTTTAGTGTTTTAGGAAATGGTCAAAAAAATTTCAATTGTATAGATTAGGGTGTTTAAAGTTAAACCGAACCAAATTAAATAAAAAATAGTCGGTTCGGTCAGTTTTTTATATGTGTTCGGCTCAATTTTATTATCGAATTGAAGTTTCGGTTCAGTTCAGAATTTTGGTGATTTTTGAATCAAACCGAATTGAAATATTAAATTAATATTATTTTTTTATTTTTATATATAATTTCATGTAAAACCGACCCGAAACAATTTTTTGATTTTATATTATTTTTTCAATAATATCATTTAAAAATGATTCTAAAAATTATTTTTAATTAATAATACAAAACTGAACCGAACAGTTCAGTTCAGCTCGGTTTTATTGTCGAACTAAAATTTCGGTTCGGTTTGATTTTTCACCAAAAAACTGACCAACCCGAACCATGAACACCCCTAGTACAAATGGTCATTTTTTTCATTCACTTTCTCCCTATCAATTTCCCTCTCTTTCTGCTTCGTCTCCCATTCTTTCTACTTCTCCCTCTGTCTCTCTCGCTCTCTCTGCTTCTCCCTCAATTATGAATTGGAGGTTATAATGGGGTAATTGTGGAGGGTACTGAAGCTGATGAGGTTGAGCTTTTAGAGATATGGATCTTGTCATGGATGGATTTGTAAAGTGACGACTGGCTCTGATGTTAGTGCTAGTAGCAGTTATCACCATTAAATTTATGTTTTCGAATGAGAAAGATGAAAAAGAAGATTGAGGGGACAGGTTTATTAACAGAGAAGGGGTATGGTACCGGATGATACATAGAAATGTACTACATTTATACTACGTTATACTGATGGTATATAAAAATATACTACATATATACTACGATATACTAATAGTATATTGAAAAACACTACAATATATTGATGATATATTAAAATATACTATAGTATACAGATATATACCCATGGTATATTTTATATACCATAGTACACGTGTTTTGTAGACCTAAGTGCCTCCAATTCTTAAGCAAGTATCCTGACATTATTTAGGCATAGTTTGTCTATGGGAGAATTGACATACCTCTTTCTTTAGTAGATGGTGATATTTGTACCTGGAGCCATGTGGATAAAGTGTGTCGAGGAAGCTTCGGGAGCGTGCCAGGGAAGCTTCTTGGGACACAATGTCTGCTATGACTGTCGTTGATTGAATAGAAGGGAGGCGTGCTTTGACATAAAATGATGCGCATTAAATGTTGATGTGCTTTCGACGTGATATATCGAGGGTTGGTCTAACATTCTGCTACGACGATTGGACTCTTACTGTCTTATCTATGTTCAAGTTTGTGCAGCTCGAGCTCCTTCGAGACTGGCTAGGCAATGTTGATTTTTCTCTTTAGAAACCTCCCTTTGTTATTGGTTCTTTTCTGAGGTGTGACATGTGTTGTCTCGTCATTGGTACTCGGGAAAGTACATATAGTAGTTGCCCCCAGTCAAGGACATGAGTGGCTTCATTCTCCTAAGTTCGAAGACTTCTTTTATCCGATCTCCTCGTCTGAGCTACCTTTGAGTGGTGATAAGTTAAGAGCTTCGTCTGTCTCGGGCACTTCACACTTATGCTTGAAGTTTGTTTGGTTGGGTGGCCTATACCGAATGTGATCAATTATCTGATCATTTTTATCGTGACTCATCCATCACGCACACATAGTTTCACCATTTTCACGGTTCAAGGCCATTAATATCTTGGGAGTGGAGGCATTAATGGCGTGTGATTGCGCGTAGAGGAGAGTTAGTATCGCAAACCACTAACCCTGATTCCTCAATGTGTCGCTTCATTCCTGTAGTCGTTTGAGTGATGTTTGGTCTTCTGAAACTTTTCTTATTGGCCCGTGAAATGGTCATTCATTGGGCGTAGAATCATCTCATAGGTTGCCACCATGGCCCTCTTCAATGCTCAGTAAATGAGTGATTTCCTTTTTCTGCGCCTATAAATAGGTGGTTTTCCTTCTCATATCCTTCATCCTCGCGTTCTTTATAGAATAGAAACTTTCATTCTTGCCCCAATTTGTTCTTTCTTGCTTAGGAGAACAATGATTCTTCCCCTTCTAGGACCTCTTCCATTGCGAGGCTTCCTCCGAAGATCCTCCAGACTATCATTTTCATGGTTGTCATTTCCCTTTCTATCATCTTTTAAATGCGGTGCCTCAATGTTGCTGAATTTCCATACATGGTAATTTTCTTACCGTCTTTAAGCATGTGTAGTGAACCCTTTGTCTGCATTGGTTACCGGCTTATAGTTGTAAAACCCCCTTACCGTTTAACCTTTGATTCTTAATATAGCACATTTACCGACCACAATCTCTCTCTTTCCTTTCATGTCATCATTCCTTTCTTTCACCACCTCAGCCATTTCAATCTTTCATCAACTTGCTTTAGTAAGCATCTGGAGTAGGTAAATCAACCCTTTCACTCGCATCCTTCGAGATCATCTCGGAGCCAGGCGAGTCGGCTTCCTTCCTTACTCACCTTGTGGAAGAGATTAAGGCCCTTTTCGTCCTCAGCTTGGAAATGACGTGCTTCCACTGGGTTAAGTTTCCTTTTGGCTCGACTTGGCATGGGCGCCAGGCCAAGTCATCGCGATCCTGAATCTTTAGCCGAAGAGCGACCAAAAATCTCAAGACCACTTGAAGAGTTCAATTAGGCTTGTGGAAACCATGCGACCACTGGCCCAGACAGGAAGGGGTGTAACTCCCCGATCCCCGAGTGTTAAACATACGTGTAATTTTACAATTTTTAAATCTCCAATTTGACACAAACACTAATTTTGAGAAAATTTCTAAATTAAAAATTCTTAATTTATCCATGATGGAAAACCCATGACCTTATATAGCGGAAGCATTAAACTTATCCATGATCGGAATCTTAATCAATAAATAGCGGAAGCGATAAAGTGTCTTAAATGCATAATTAATAAAACCTCGAAGAACTGAATTAAATTCTGAAATAAAGTCAAAAGTTGAAATCCATAATTCATGAAACTTTCACTCATCATAATTCATAGAAAATCATAACGTAAAATAAACTACTTAAATAACCAAGTTTAATAGAAAAAAATTTCCTAAGTTTTAAATCAAATCATAAACTGAAACATAAATTTCTCTGATCTAACTGATTATGGCAGTCTCCCACTCATGTTGCTCACCATCACCACCTGCATCATAAATAACTATGGGGGAATGAGTATTTTAAAATACTCAGTAAGAAAACTCACATAATAACATGCATCCACATGTTATAATTGCAATCATGACATAACATAACTGAACTTGACATATAACATAAATGAAATAAAGTAACGTACTTAATCATGACATGGCTTAACATAACACTTAGATAACACGTGTCTCAAACATGATCATTTAACAATCTTAATCATATTTTGGCTTGACATATCCTCTAGTTAACAACCTAATCAGAACTGATCACACTTTAATTGAAATACATCATGACGAATTGAACGACGAAATAGATGGCACACATCGAGCGATGAAACAGATGACACTCATTGGGCGACAGAATAGATGACACTCTTAAGTGATGAAAGACGTGAACAGATGGCACCTCATGAATGACGGAAAACATTTACAGACGACACCCAATGTATGACCAAAACATGAACAGATGACACCCTGTCTATGACAAAAGCATGAACATGTGACACCCCATTCGTTTAATAGAACATAACGTGAACAGTCCTGATTTCTTGTTAACTAAAGGTCATCCTTAAGTTCATATTTTGCTTAATTACCACTTGAATGAATTAACCTCATAACTTGCAGAATCCAACGTATGATAAAAATTAATCATATAATGTACACTGATACATATAACAGAATTAAACATGATAACATACTACACAAAATCAGTCATACTCAGACATTTATCTCATGATAATGACATTAATAACTGAACAATAATCAATTACCAAAGTGTTAACGAAATATAATAATTATTGAAAAATGGTTAAACAGATAATAAATATACGATACAATTATAACATCAGAGTCACATCGTTATGTAAGTCAATTTACACAAACATATATATGAAAGTAACATGCTTATAGACAATTAAAGCTGATGAGAATAACACATATTACATTTATCACACGTGGGTCACATTACAATGTGAATTCACTTACACAAGCATATATATTTATCACATATGGGTCACATTACGATATAAATTCACTTACATAAAGCTAATACATTTATAACAACGGGAGTCACACCATCATGTAAGCTTACTTACCTGAAGCGGAAGAATGAATTAAACAATTAATGACCTGAAATCCAAAAAAAATATAATCACTAAATTGTTTTGAAATAAATCAATACAAACACACTTTAAATATAATATAAATAGAAAATAGAGATTTAATTAAAACGGTGCGAAGGGGTCAGAGCGAGGTCGGAAAATAATATATCGGGTTCAGAGTCAAATGATAAAGCTTCGGGTCAAATGGTTTTGACCGGGCTGATTCAGACCAGTCCAGTTCGATTTTATCGACTAGGCCGGTTCAGACCGGTCTTATTAAATAGAACCTGTTCGGTTTGGGATGAACCGGTTCAGGGCAGAACAAATTGGGTGCAAGACCCAGTTGCAGAACAAGAAAGTGAGAAAACATGGGGGGAAGAGAGAGAGAGAGAGAGAAAAGACAGAGAAAGAAGAGAAGAAGAAAGAAATTTGGAGAGAGAAACAGAAGGAGAAAGATGGAAGGGGAAAGACCGAGAGAGAGCAACCATTAAGAAAGAAAATTAGAGGAAGAGATGGAAAACGAAATAGAGGGGGAAGAAACAAAGATGAAGACAAATGAGAGAGAGACCGAGAGAACAGAGGCACAAATTATAGAGAGAGAAACAAAGGTGGACAAATATTAACTAAGGACCGAACATATTAAACGTTTTAACTAAAACTTACAAAAATAGATTTAATAAAATGGTTTAAGGCACCCATATATACAGCTAGTTAAAATGAGATAAAGAGGAATAGTGAGGGAGATGAGGACCAAGCTTTTACTATCAGCACAAAGCTAGTGGTGTAGGGAATTGAAATAGGAACAGCGAGAGGGACATGGGCGAGAGAGATAGTAAGAAGGGAAAACAAAGAGAGAATGAGACAAAGAGAACCAGAGAGTGAGCGAGAGGAAAATAGAGGTTGAAGGAAAGAGAGGCGAGAAACAATGATCGGGAAAAATATAGAGATAAAGGGCTTACCATAGATGACGATGTAGCACCGACGGTGACACAACACAGTGTTCTCGAAAAAAAAAAGTCTGGTGGTCGGCGATGGTGAAGACTAGAAGAGATGGCGGTGGGGCTCGCGACTAAAGAAAAAGATGAAGGAGACAAGGAGAAAAGAGTAAGAGAGACTTCATAGAGAGAGGACACAAAGAGATAGAGAGATATGAGACTAACTAGAGAAAACACAAGCGACCGCCGATGGTATATCAATCTCGACTGAAAAGGAGAATGAGAAAGGGGCGGTTATCAAAGAGAGAGATGAATAGTGAGAGATTGAAGAATAATATATAGGGTTTAGGGTATATGGATATGTACGGTGTGAGTGAGCTAAAGTTTTATAATATAGAATAAAAACTCTTTTAAAATTGAAAAATTTGAATTTTAAACTAGACCATATATAATTAAAATTATTTTACCAAAATTACAAATAATCACTTATCTTTTAAATCAATTTTATAAAAATACCCATTTACGAAGGGTCGAGATATTATAGGGGGTCTTTTATTTTTAAGTTATCCTGAGCAGGGGTTTAGCCCTTTACTTAAGGAGGATATATTTGTAATTTTTCATTTGCTTTATTTGTAATCCTTTCTCCTTATTAATGAGAATGAACTTTTTTAATCTCTGACTCATTCTTTGTCGTAACATCTAAGTAATAAACATTACTCGTGTAGATGAAGTTTTTATAACTTACATTGAGCTTCGCTTTGGTCTGGACGAGACCTTAATTCCTGTTTGTCCTGAGTTACAGGGTTGCTCTAACCCTAAGCTTAAGTGGACATCAGAATGGACTTGATTCTTTCTAGTGGGAAGCCCCCTTTGAAGGAGGTCGGGTCGTATAAACCTTATGTAATCTTCATGAAGTTTCCAAGTATGCTCCCACTCTGGAGGTCTGGTCAGGTGGACATGCCTTAAATTGAGATTTTACCTTATGACATTTTGTCAAGCATCATTTCTCCTGGCTGAGCCTTTTCCTAGTTTGATGAATTAGACTACAAGCCAAACTCCTTTCTTTGGGTACTCTGTCAAAGGAACTTTCCTTTGGTGCCTATTCAGGCAATCTTGCTTTGGATAAATCCTTGTCTGGTGAGCTAAAGTGCTTGACAGACATTTCTTTTAATTCTAGCCAGGCATTCTTGCTCTGGTTATGGACTCATTCTCGTCTGGTGAGCTAGAGTGCAAGGAAGACATCTCGTACTTTTAACGTCTAGCTAGGCATGACTATCTTGGCTTGGCCCTTCCCTTTTATCCCGTCTGGCGAGCTAGAGTGCTCGTCAGACATCACTTTTTATCTTGATATCTAGCCACATGTGCCTACTTTGACTAGACCCTTGATCTTATCTGTCGAGCTAGGGTGCTCTACAAACATCAGATTTTATCTTAATATCTAGCTAAGCTTGTCTGCTCTAGCTATACTCTTGATCTTGTCTTGCGAGCTAGAGTGCTCAACATACATCACTTTTTAACTTAGATATCTAGCTAGACGTTCCTGCTCTTCCCGTCTGGTGAGTTAAAGTGCTCGGTAGACATTTCTTTTTGCCTTGATGTCTAGCCAAATGTACCTACTCTATCAAGACCCTTGATCCTATCTGGTGAGTTAGGGTGCTCGACAAACATCATTTTTTCTTTGTTGTCTAGTCAGGCATACATGCTCTGGCTAGACTCTTAATCTCGTTTAGCAAGCTAAAGTGTTCAGTAGCGATCAATTTTTACCTTTATGTCTAGCTAGGCGTGCGTGCTCTGGCTAGACCCTTTGATTGAGCAATGGTGCTCTACATACATCACTTTTTACCTTGGTGTCTAGCTAGACGTGCTTGCTCTGGCTAGACCTTTGATCTTGTCTGGCGAGCTAGGGTGCTCGACAGACATAACTTTTTCCTTAATGTCTAGCTATGCGTGTCTGCTCTAACTATACCCTTGATCATATCTGTCGAGCTAGAGTGCTCGACATACATCACTTTTCACCTTGATGTCTAGCTAGGCGTGCCTGCTCTAGCTAGACCCTTCATCGCATCTGGCAAGCTACGATGCTCGATATACACCACTTTTTACCTTGTTGTCTAGCCAGACTGTTTACTTTGGCTAGACCCTTGATCCTGTCTGGCGAGCTAGGGTGTTCGGAAGACATCACTTTTTGCCTTGATGTCTAGCCACACGTGCCCACTCTGGCAAGAACCTGGATCTTGTCTGGCGAGCTAGGGTGTTCGGAAGAAATCACTTTTTAGCTTGATGTCTAGTCAGGCGTGTCTGCTCTGGCTAAACCTTTGATCCCGTTTAGTGAGCTAGAGTACTCAGCAAACATCATTTTTTACCTTGATGTCTAGCCAGACATGTCTGCTCTAGATTTACCCTTGATCCCGCCTGGCTAGTTAGGGTGCTCGGCATGCATTACTTTTTACCTTGGTCTCTAACCAGGCGTGCCTACTTTGACTAGACCCTGAATCTCGACTGGTGGGGTAAAGTCTCACACCAGTAAGAAAATATAGTTCATAAAAATATGCCCAAACCCTAACTTATACCTTTTCTTCTTCCTGATTCTCGTTCCTCCTCATCCAATGGCAATTCTTGTTAAATTGTTCAATAATCTACTCGTTGTAACCCCTACCCCAAGTCCCTATGTCTCCATAACGATATTCTCAACCATGAAAGCCACGATGAAGATGACGAATTGGCCAGAATATGCCATGAGAAAATGCTCAAAACTCGTCCTCAAATTGCGACTCATAAATCTTCTAATAATAATACGTGATCGATCAATACAATTGGTGACGAGTCTAGCCTTATTTGGGTTATTTGAGAGCAAATGTGCTAGTTTTCTTAAAAAGAATATGCTTTAAAGATCGGTGCTAATCCCAAAAAATGCGCTAGTTTTTCCCGTCATTTTGGGGTGGATGGGATTTGATCTTTTGTCGGTTTAAGTGCCGATTATAATTTCTCCCCTTCAAATTTTTTTTATTTTATCTATTGTTTTTGTTTGTTAAGTCTAATTGTATATTTATTGTTTACCACACAAATCAGGATATAGCCGGCCAATATTCATGGAGCTTTCAGTCGAGATAAGTTTACATATGCCCTAGACTGTTGTACCTCAAATTCTTAATTTTCCATAATTACGTAAATTTCTAACCTGAATTAAGTTAAATTTTAGGTTGGTTTGAGATTTTGATTTTTAGGGTATACATAGGTTTATATATTCTACATTTTTTGTCTCAAATTCTTTTGTTATAATGTTAAGATTTTTTTTTATGTTTATCAGTACTATTTTTACTTAGTTTAGGTGATTGTTAAGATTAAATAAGTTGCTAGGTGTTTGTTGAGCATTTAATGTTGGAATAAAGTGTTTCATAGATTATCAATATATTATATATATTATGTTGGGAATGATAACGTAAAAATATGTGTAAAGACTTTATTGCTAATCATAAAAATTTAATGATTATTATATGTGATTAAATATTGTATATATGAATTATATAAGAGAGGAAAATGTCTAAGGATGATAATAAAAAAGTATCTGTAATTAATCATTAAAATTGAGATATTTAATTAATTAATAATTACATGTACAACTCACTTTTATTAAGAGTGGAACAATCTTATCTGGACTGTTACAGTGAAGAATTAGGAATGTAGGTACATCATATAATGAGATTATATAGCAATACTGGGAGGTAATAAATTTGAATATCTAATAATACTGTAATATATAGAGTATTAACATGTCATATGGACGATCATTAACAATCTCAATGCTAAGTAATTAATAGACTCATGTTTATAACTTATGTTTTTTTTGGCTTACTTGATAAATATTCTATACTTCATCGAACTCAATTCCTTGTATTTTGGAAGCTTAAAGAAGTAAATAGATGAGAATGTTAGTTTATAATTTGTAATTCATTCTTTCATTATAATGTTAGTTTATAATTGTCTAGGGCATTGATTTATGCCTTGAATGATATGCGAACTCAAATTTATGATAAAATCATAAATATATCATTCATTAGGGAATCAACGGAACTCAAGGCGAAAGAAGCTTATGAAATTAATTGATAAATAAATAGTTTGAGATTATTAGTATGTTAAAATTAGCTCTCACCAAATGAAATTATTCCCCTCGGAATCTAATCTTTTTTAAGGGGATCAAGCGAAATAAACAGTTTGTGTGATGTGATACTGATCAGCCACCTCACTTAGCGGGTGGTGGTCACTTAATATCTTCATGGTTGCGGAACTTCAATCTTTTTTTATATGTTAGTCCCTTAAATTTATTCGTTATCAATCAAGCCTTAAACTATGATTCACTTTTAATTTTTTCCCTACGGCCTACGGTCAATTTCGTGAAAAATAACATTAGCGATGACACCAAAGCCTAACATAGTATGAGTCTCTCCTACCGACACGAGTTGGTCCAGCAAATATGAATGAAATTAGCTAGCTCGGCAAGTATTGGTTGAGTAGAAAGGTAAAGCTCCAAAAGATAAAAACCATATATTAAAATAGTAAAGCTTTAGATGCCCAGGCTTTCCAATGACACGTTTTGCACTAAGTTGTACTATTTGAAAAAGATGGCAAAAGAATTATCCTAACAATACAATATTTAGATAAGGTCATAAAAAACTTGAATACTATATTTCTGTCAGTTTTCTTCAATTTCGTTAGTGATCTTTGTTCGATGTTTCCTTTCCGACAAGGTAATGAGTGGATGTTCCAAATCTTTGTGGCTCAATCTTCCGTACAGCTTGAGCAAAACAATATTGGAGCAGAAAAAATGGAGGAAAATCTACAATATCTGGTATTCACTACTCCTGCTGGCAGTCATGAAATTGTTGTTAATAATGACAGGAAGATTGTACATAGAGATAATGAACGTCAAAGAAGGCAACAAATGGCCGCTTTGTTCTCAACACTTCGATCCATGCTCCCTCTTGAATTAATCAAGGTCACTCTATAACCCTCGATTTCTTTCCCTTCTTTTCTTTATTTTCTTCTATGATGAGAACCCTAATCCCATTTTTTAATTATTATTTTCTGTAATTTATATACTTTTAGTTTATTTGATTTAAATTAATATGTGTTGTTTTCTTCTAGTTAAGAGAAAAAAATTACCCTTCACACATTTGCATGACTTAGCTAAGGTGGGAGTGTGATTGAGTTGAGTTTTTCTTGATTTACATAATCTTCTTCCGAATTTGTATATTGGGATTATAGGGAAAGCGCCAAGTATCTGATCACATCAATGGGGCTGTGAATTACATCAAACATTTAAGATGGAAGATCCATGAACTGAATACTAAGAGGGACAACCTTAAGAGTACTCTTCTGCCCGATTCAAATGCTCCAGGTCTCTATCTGTCTTTGACCACTGTTGTCGCACGTCCTTCCTGGGGAGGGGCTGAGATTGTAATAAGTAGTAGCTCCGGAGAAGGAAGAGTGGTTTTGCCAAGAGTGTTGAAACTATTGCTTGGAGAAGGCATAAATGTTGATAACTGTGCTTTCACCAAAGTAAATGAGAAGTTGTTTCATACTATTCAGTTGAAGGTATGTATTGGGTTTAATAAATTCAATGAATTCATAGGTTTAGGGTTTACAAAAATTACATCAAACAACTGACCAAAGTGGAAAATATTATTTCACTTTTTTTAACCTGCAGGTTGAAGATGTGACGACATCGCTTGATTTGTCTGATTTGCAGCGGAAACTATTTCAAGTGTGCCATTCTGATCAGTGCTAAATTATACTCATTTAATTGGTTACCACTTACGGATTTTCTTTGCCTGCATTTGCATCTTAGACACTTTTGAGAATTATTGCATTACCTAATTTCTGTTTGCATTAGCAATGTCTAGCATGAGTGTTGAAATTTCCATTTCATGTAAGCACATCTATCTGATTATTTGGCGATTCTTTTTTTGTTTTTGTTTTTTTAACTACTCTGCTAGAAAACATCGGAACTGAAAAGGAACACCCCAACTATCGGTTACCTAGGTTGACACACTCCCAATCTTTACAGCATCTAAAACCAAACAAAACCCAAAAATTAGCTATGCTTGCACGCATATGCATGTCACACTTGCTGTGGTGCATTTATGTTGGAAAGAACAAATATTGATGTCTTTGTGCGATCGACTTGTGTGCAAGGAAATACAATATTTAGCGAAAAAGTGTTATACAAAGGTTGTAATTATCGTCAGCTATACAGAGGGTTGCAATCAATTAATTTACGATACTTTCTTTTCTTCAATGAATGTTAGAATATCAAACCCTTAAAATTGGTGCCTTGTATATACATGTAGAAAACTATATATGCAAACCCTGACATACTCATTTAGGAAAGTGATACACAATTACTATGTTTAGAAAATGTAGTGCGTATCTATTAATCATGTTTCTTTTCTGTAATATGTCTAATGACAAGTTTTAGATTCAATACAAATAAAATATCTATTCTAGAGGGAGTAATAACATTCTTTGCCTTTCAATAGTCTAGTTGGGATGTCTTTGGTTGAGGCTGATGCTTTTTCTGCTCTGCAGCTTTTACTTCTTAAAAACATTAATCTCTATGAATCTTCTTTCTATTGTCACACATGACTTGAATTCTTATAATTATTTTTTATAATCATCCAGCATAGCTACTCATTCTTGAGACAGGATCTCAGATCCTGTTGGATTGTGTTATCTAATTGGTTTAGATTAGAGCAAGTCTGGAAAGCCAATTCATTGTGTTGTAAAGGGAACATAATTATTGAATTATATCGATATCAAATGGAGGTAAAGGGGGTAGTATCTATATATATATACATACATATATGATTGATCTTAGGATTGAGTGTAAGATTTCTTTTGGAAGACTATGATCCTTATATTCCTTTGAAATAATCTGAATTCTTGTGTAGAAAAGATTAAAAGCCGCCTCACCAGCTCTACACAAATGTGTTTGGTATAGGGTTTTATATTCTCAAACTTTCCAGGCATGAGAAGCAATATCTCCTTATTTGGTTTTGAAAAACAAAAGAAGATAGATAAAGATTACCGGCCTCCAAATTGACCCTCTAACAAGGATACCCAAAAACCCTCCAAAATTGGAGGTTTCTAATTCATGGAATCCTATTTCATTTCATGCCTAAAATGTCCATCTTTTATTATTTTGTTTTTAGTGTTTTTTTGTGTGTTATATTAGCATAAGATGAATACATATAAAAGCATTTTTCATTATTTATTGTGTATTTATCTTATTTTTTCAACTGTTAAATCTTATATTAATATATTTAACTCCAAGGGCATAATGAGAAATTTAGAGAAACTATTAAACATTCTTTACGTTTATTTATCTTATTTATTCAACTGTTTAATCTTATATTAATATATTTAACTCCAAGGGCATAATGGGAAATTAAGAGAAACTATTAAACATTCTTTACTCTGTATCACAAAATCGTTATGTGTACCAAAACCAGTAATCTTCATTTTTCCGAATATCTACTTTTTCACAATCATTTTCAAACAATATATTCGACAAATCATTTCTTCTCATTGGCATACTAAAATACCAGTAAGCTAATTTTGATCTAAATGGAAAACCCATTCCACACATTTTATTTTCTCGTTCATCAACTAACATCCCTTTATATTTGGTTTTCTAATATGACCTTTTTTAGGACTCGCCCAGGGAAAAAACCAATTAGCAATCATACGCTTAAAAACTCTCATGCAGTATCGATATTTTAAAATAAAGAGAATATAAATAGTTCCGTCGGATGAGATAAAAGCAACATGCCCAATTATGCCCAAACGGAAACAGGTATGGCCCATAAAATGAAAAGAAGCACAACCCACAAAATCATTTTTGACAAATATGAACCACAGGAACTGGTGCACGCCTTAATTTGGGGGTTGCACGCACCTGTGGGTATTTTGATACAAAAAAGGTAGGCGGACTTGGCCTAACTAGGGCATTGAACATAGGCTGACACAATTTGGATACAATTTGGATCTCCCCTCCTCCTTCACCTCACATGCAAACATTTGGAGGTGGCTTCCTTCACATAATGGTGTGTTCTCAATCAAGAGCATGCACTGTCCTCTCAAAGAGAATTTGCTGAGTGACATAGACTGATATAGTTTTGTAAAAGAGATCATTGAGCTCAAGAAAAAGCTTCGATTCAATCCTTAATCCTCTTCTTATAACAAAAAAAAGCAGAGAGAGAGAGTACCAGTGAGAGCTTGTAAGGTATTTTCGATTTCACGGCAAGTCATGAAAGCTTCAACAGCATGGACTCTAATATCTTGTTGAAGCTGTTCTTTGAAAGTGCACAAAACTATCAAATATTGTGCTTGTAACACAAAAATCAGACACAAAAATCCTTAGAAAGATCAAGAAAACAAAAGTAAAGAATAATCATAAAAAATAAAAAAATATAATTCAAATTAGAAATTACCAAAAAATTATCAAGCTCTTGACGCACATGAAGAGAAAGAGAGTGGCATTGCTGGTGATGGAGTGAAGCGTAAGAGCGCAAAATATGGTCAGATTGGGACAATTGAGATTCAATCAGCGGCGACTGGTCAATCAGCGTTGCAACACGTAGGCAAGTAACATGAGCAGCAAGAAGCTCTGTCGCGAGGGGGTGAGAGTCTAGGAGAAAAAGCTCTTTGTGAGGAAGTCGAGGGAAATAATGAGGGTTTTATTTCTATAAAGGTATAACCTTTAGTGACCAACAATTTATTTAGTCGCTAAAGTCTGACTTTTAACGACCAAAAGTTTATTTGGTCACTAAAACTTGTACATCTTTCGCGACGAACAATATGTCTCGTCGGCAAAAGATGATTTTTACCAACCAAATAATTAATTCGTCAGTAAAAATAAGATTTTTATCGACGAATTTAAAACTTTTTTGGTAAAAGCCCAAGAAACATTTTGCACGCACTTTCTTTTTTTCTCAGGTAAAATATACTTCTTTTTGCGACTAACTAAAAAGTTGGTCGCTAAAACAGGGTTTTAGCCACGAATTTATTTTAGTGGCTAAAAAGTTGATTGTTAAAAGACCATTTTCTTGTAGTGTAAACTTGTGTGATATTTTTCTTTATTATAATATCCCTTTAACTTTAGAAATAAGGTAATCTAAGTTCATTATTCAACAATATGTTATCATGTTAAAGGTTATAACATAGTCTTCGTGCACCTTAGTCTTGTATCTATATACGCTGACTCTCTTTAGTATTGTTATATAATCAATTCAATATATTCTCTCTCTATTATCCTAACAATGATATTATAATTTGACCAAGCCTTTGAATTCTTTTTTCTTCTGTTCTTTCAAGTCCTTCAAAATTAACTGAAACAAGTTCATCTCTCTTTCTCCTCTCTCTGAGAGAGAGAGCAGAGATGAGAGAGAGTTTTAGAGAGTGAATATGGAAAGACTTAACAAGGATGAATAGGTAATTTCAAGTGAAATATTGAGTTTTGTCCTTAAAAGATCAGGTGCAAAGCACGTGCTAGTGATTTCAGTCCAAATTCCTAACGAGCTTGGAAAGAGGGTGCAACATGGTAAAACTTAGGATGCGTAGTGAATTTTTTTAGAAACCCGGGGCGCAAGGTCAATTTTCACCATTAAACCTGATATGCACGAGTGTAATTTATCTTATTTTAGGGTTTTAAATTCATTAGTAAAGTTACAATAGGATGTGATTTAATTTAAGATTAATTTTAATATGTTTTAATTACTATTCTAACCTGTTTAAAATAGGTATCACTAGTGAATCAAAATTTACCTTATTCTGCGAGTAAAAAAATTGAGTGTTCTCTCATATCTTCTACAGTATTCTAAGAAGAATTCTAGACTTCAATACTTTTTCTCGTTATTCTAGCGAGAGACAACAAACGTTAACAACAATGTTTTTCAGATTGATCGCAACTTCCATCTTTAATTTCTTGTTTCACTCCCAAAACAAATTTCCTTGGTTTGGCATTTGGGAGAAGGAAAATGAATATAAGAAAAGTACAAGGGTTTTTTGAGAAATTGATTTAGTATTGTAGTTGGTACAAGAAGTGGATTGAAATGAGATGGTAGCAGTATCAAGGAAATATCTCAAGACAGGGTATATCCTATATTTTTAATTATTGTCATGCTTACATGAACAAGGACCCTTAGGTTGATGTATTATGCAACAAAATATGGGAACCTTCCTTATGGACATATGGTGCTGCTCCTGCGTATGCTTTCCAATAATTGTGGACCATAGGACTGATTTCAAGGACATATGGTCCTCCAAAATCTCGGACCCCACTCGAACGGATTGCATTATTAAGTATTGCATGATCCCTTAATTAAGATATGTTTCTAATATCTTGGGAACAAATTCATATTAAATGCTGATGATTACTCGTTCATTTTGATATCAAAAGCTGTAGTCAGGAAATTCCGCTAATTAAGTCATTGAGTCCACCCAAACCAAAGTAACTTACAATTTGAATAATATTTAAGAGATATTTGTTCCTTCGTATCCACACAATAATTAAATAATTGAAGCAATTGGGTTGGAATATAATACACACATATGATATACATACATATATATATATATATATATATATATATATATATATGATTGAGCACTGTGTCCTAAATTATCATAAATATAAACGAATGAACCATTTAACCTTTTCTTTTCTTTTTTTGTTTTTGTTTTATTTTGAACGAATTATCTGTATGAGAGGGTAAAATAACTATAGTTGCCATGGTCAAGAATCGTTTAGTAGCTTCATGCCATCTGCTAATCATATAATTAATGTTTACTTAAAAAAGTGGTTACAATAATTGAGGATTAGTGTTGGAGAAATGAGCACAGTTAGAGCTCATAGCTTTTGAATATACAGTTCAGCATGATGGCCTCCTTAATACTAGAAAAATCACTTAAACTATATTGAAATATTGAGCAAATGCGTTCTAGCAAAAGCTTGCTTTTTGTGTGAATATGAATGATTTTATTCTATAATGTATATATATGTTCAGTAATGATGAATTTGTTTAATAGTAGAATACCTTTTTGTTTGATTTTATTCCCATTTTATGTCGATCCTCATGTTATAAAATACTTTGAAACTTTGTTATTTAAACGCATTTAGCCAGCTTAATTAGCCAATCTGTTATCTGGAGGATAAGATCATATCATTATTTTCTCTAACTTTTTTGTTATTTTTTTATTTGTTGTTAATGCATAGACGTAAAGACGGAAATCACGAATGAGCTGAAAAAAGATTTCTGAAAGTTGTGGTTTCTCGCAATAAAATAACGGATAAGGCATCAAAGTCTTGAATTCTCTTGGAATACCAAAGATAATGGGAACATAGAAAAAAAAACATTTTTTGAAAAATTCTCCATCTTAGGATTACAATATAAGGGCATATCAAAGACTTCAAATGACATTTATATATATTAGTAAAATCATATGCGTGTTACACTCGATAAGTCTAAATTTTTTATTGATTCACTTATAATTTAGCAAAAGAATTTAAGCATATTCATTTCCTTTTTTCGTTATAATATAAAAAAATATATATTAATTTCTAATGTTTAAGAAATTAAATTTATATTGAACCTTGAATTAAATAACATATCAATCGCACTCCCAAATTAAAGAAGGTGATATCATCACCAAACATTGTACCTTACATGTTATATATAATATTCCTTAAGAGTGATTAGTAAGAAATATAAGAAAAATAACATTTAAATATTTTATATATTAGAAGTTTTAGTGTTTGAACATAATACACATAAAATAAGATGTGTTAAACTAAAAATTAGACAATTGAAATTACACTATACAACATTGTTTTTTAAATATTATAAAAAATTTGTCTCATTCCTTAGAAATGATTGTATCTTAAATGGATCGTTGAAAAATATATTAATGTACTTCTCAAAATTCATTTGTATAAAAATTTTATGTTGCTAACACCATAAGTGTTACATAAAATAAAAAGTTTATAAGTTACTAACGATCACATTATTATTAACTAAAAAATAAATATTCTTTGTATATAATAAAATCTTGAAATTAATTTTTACGGACATTCATGCTCCTAATTACAGAATATTATATACATATTTAATTTATAAACTATTTTTAAATTATTTAAATAGTGTAAACTAAAAAGAGGTGAAACACTTAATTTTGATAATTTAAGAGGTTTAAGGGTAAAAAGAGAATCAAAATTTTCTTCCCTTGTAATTCCCGTATTTTTCTTGGTTGAATAATATTTACCATTTAACCAAAAAAAAGTTTATACCCTTTCAATCTATTTAATGTAGTATAGATACAAATATAGATACTTATAATGTATTGATATTAATCATAATCCATATACTACTATATTTGGACGTTATTTTAAAGTTTTAACCCTAATATACCATCCAATAGGTAAATCAAGTGATTATATTTTAACTTTAAAAAGAAATAACTCTGTTTAAAATCTTATGATTATAAAAATGCAGATTAACATACAATCAATCTTCAAATTCTTTCATATTTAATATCCTACATCAGTTGTTCATTAAAATTTGTCAATAATGATCACTTTAGTTTAAGCCAGATCTTCAGAAATACGCATAATTCATATAAATTTTCAGTGTAGAGGGGTCAAAATCCATCTAGGCTCTGGCTGCCTTGTCCAATACAAGGATACCCCGTGGCCGTCCAAACAACTTGCCCCACGTGTCCCAGGCAGAGTCATGTGCATAGAAGGGAAGGCATAACATCCATGGTGTCCGTGCCTAACGTGCCTCGGTGATGGTATTGGTTGAGACCGAGACACCAGCTGTAATTCGAAGGGTGAGTCTCATAGCCGAGGCAGAGATCTATTTCAAAATGACCATCCATATATAGACCAAATCTCTTCAAGAAAAGATCTATCCATGGTCCTTGCGTAACAACTATGAGCCCTCTTAATTGTAAAGAAACTCTTGGTACCAAATCAGGAGAACTCCCAAATCTTTATTGATAAAAAAACATTTCAAAAATCTCTCATTAATGGAGATTACGAGGGGTATTCTCCTAATATGTCCTCTCAATCAAAATTCAAAGGAGATTTCAGGAGATATACTTTAATCTAGCTATCATATTCTCTCTATAAATAAATGGTTCCCCTCGCAAAAGCAGTATATTAGGTTGAACAAAACATAGATGTCAAGTTAATGCTTCTATACCCGTTCTCGTCTTTTTTGCAGTTTTTGAAGTGTATCATCAAATGACGTATAACAAACCTTCGCTCGTAAATAAATATACGCATTTACAACATGCATATCTTTCTTGATGGAATACTTATTTTCATAATTAAGCAGTTTTGTGGTAAATATGTAACATATATACTGAATCCTCATGTCAATTAGAGAGAGGAAGTGAAATAAGATGTGATATATCCCTACGAGCCAGATCATGAGAACTTGTAGTGTAGAAATGGAGTCCAAAATCACCATATAAACAACCAATATGAGACAATATAGTTTCTTTTTGTATAGAATCGTAGTATACAATGTACAAAATATACTAGAGGTGGGTAGAGCTCAGTCTCAGTGACACGAGAAACGAACGCAAATCAAGATATGTTACAGTTTTTGAACTATCTCATGATCATGAACAGATAATGTGGTTGACAAATCTGGACATAATGAGTAATAGTAACGTGACTCAAAACATGCATAAAAGAAGACCTTTCTCATGCTTAATAGTTAAAGAAAAACTGCTACTTCCCACTGATATTCTTGTCTTAAGGTAAGGCTCAATTATATGGTAGACATTACAGTAAAAATTTGTATACATGCTTTAGGAAAAATCTAATGCCGTGGAGTATAACTCCATGTTTCTCAAGATAATTAATGAAATTAAAAAATAGACAAAATATTAGGTAAAGGCCACATAATCAATATAAACTGTGGTAATTAAGCTTCAAATCAAAGAAAAATAGAACAGTTTCTCATCACAAAAACACTTGATACCTAGCTTATTCTCATCAGACCCTCACAAGTTTTTAACCAATTCAGTACCTGCACTTTGTTTTTATAATTAAACCTCCTGTTATACAAAGTCTACCAGTTTTAAAGCATCTCAACCTAAAAATGTCACTTAAATCCCTTTCAAAAACTATCTAATACAGAATGCTTCGAAATACTCTTTTTTTTTTAACGAAACCAGATTATATGGAAAACAAAAATCACAGTTAAGGGGGTTTAAACCATCTTCTTACATAAACTTATTCTTTATCAATCAAGCTAATAAAAGAAGCGGGTAAACAAAAATCACTAAGGCTAACTCTCTATACTGATTTATGTTATATCTCACAATAGCATCAACAATTGAGTTACAATTTATATCAACTCAAACAAAAGAAATACATAAAGCTTTATTAATCTTGGAATGAATATCTATCACAAGGTTCTGCAATCTCTGATCATAAATTTTTTTTATTAATCTTTGAAATAATTTTCAGTGAATTTATACTAAAAATTAAAAGCATGTCAGTTATGTACCGGACAGAACTAAAATTGATTCTAACTGAAATAAGAAGTTTGAATAAGAAAATACGTACAATACGGAGCTTACAAATAAAAAATTTAAAGTCCGTGTAGTTAATTCACTATAAAAGGTTTGCAATGTGTCATATGGCAAAACAACGAAAGTGCAAAGAATGTTTTCCAACAATTTTTAACCCAAAAGAACTCTTGATGTATCTGAAGTACTAGTCAAGTAAATTTCGCCCTTACAAAATATATACAAGGATCTAGTTCTAACTTTAAACAACAAATTAGATTAAGAAAATCTCTAAATGTTGTTACCACAAGTCAAATGAAGAAAAACGAACTCTTAGGCTATGTTTGGATCTCAGAAAACAATATGGAAAAGAAAAACATTTTGAGAATATGTCTGATGATAAAAAGGTTAGACAATCATGTGTGTGCCTTATTTGGATTGTTTCAAAGATGTAATCGACTCAAGTAGCTTCTGTTGAAGCTGAGGATGATCCATTCTTGCCTTATCAATAACCTGAAAAGAAACATAAATCAATATGATAAAAACAATTCATGCCTAATTAAAAATACCCTAAACTAAACATAAATAATTTTAGTATAGTGTTCAATTGCAGACCTGTATTTGAATAGAATGAAGTAATTTCTGATTTACTTTGGTTGAAACAATGTTAACAGCACCATCAAGCCCCTCTTGAAACAGCACTTTCATAACTCTTGAAAGAGGGAACCCGTTGGACCCACTAGTGATCATAATTTGAACTCCATTGTTAGAAGAATGAATCGTTATGCTCCTAGCAAGATAGCTTTGGTCTTCTTTTTCATGACCAATATTATTTGAGTTGTTCAACTTCTTTATCTCATCTCTTTTTGCTTCCTTTTCTTTGACCCTCTTCTTTAGGTGTTTTATGTAATTCACAGCCTCATTCATGTAATCAGAGATTGCACGTTTTCCCTGAAGTCCGATCAACGTTATTTATGGAGAAGTATGATTTTAACTATGATTTTAACTATGCACGAACAAAATAAAGGAACAATAGGAAGCTGCTGATGTTTTTGTGATGGGAAAAGGGTGAACAATTTTTTACAAATAGCCCAAGATTTTACATGATAAATACGAAGACTGAAAAGGAAAAAAAAAACATATGGAAACCATTTGATTACCTTGATGTATTCAATAGGGAGTAGAGATCTGAGAGACGCATAAAGGGAACTCATTTGTTCTCTTCTTTGCCTCTCCATCTCTCTATGAATCAACTTCATCGTGTGGTCATTTGAATTCTTCTGTAAATAATCAGAAGTAGTATGAACTTCGCGTTTTTGCAAGGCTTTGATGGCAATATAACCATCCATTGGAGCATGACTAAGGATCAAATCTTCTGGGATTATTTGTTGGGAAGGATCAAATGAAAGCTGAAAAGATTTCTCATTTCTTTGTTGTAAAGGGAGCATCGTCCAAAACTTTGGCTCTCCCTCCCTGTATTTGGGTTGCAACTAATGGAGGATAAAGGTTAAGATACGTTTGTTAGGGTAAGTGATTTTTCAAGCCGGAAGGGATTCCTTGTAGTCCTTCACATGGAAGATTTGTAAAAGAAATTATATTTTGCCGCATTTAATAATTTGTTTTCTTCTTGTGGGCACAAATATGTTGGATGACCACAATAAGTTTCAAGCATAACAACCAACATTTTAGTCTTTGTGTGGGCCATGGTTTGATATATAAAATGTCCATATCTTTCATAATCCTCTTGTAATTATTAAAAAAAATACAATATTGTCAGCTTCTATAGCATAGAGCTTGCTTTTACTTTAAGCTAGTAATAGCACACGTGCAACGTAAGTGAACTAAGTATAAAATCTAATATATGAGATGTATTGTGTTTTAGAATTATCATATTTATTAAACTTATAGACGATTATTCTTTTATTATCTATCCCCCAATTTTTTATATATACCTTGAATATACATACATACAAATATATATTAATTGGTAAAGTTACAATAAATAAAAAACAATCAACCACAATCTACACACTTAGATTATTATTTTAGAGATTGTACAAATAATATGTGGATAAATTATCCATAAATGTGTTTATTGTTTCACCATTTTTATAAATTATGGACTATGAATATTATGTATTATAAATAGATTGTAGTTTATATAGAGTATATGTATATTACTACTATTACAAAAAGTATGATTAATATTTCATTAATTGTTGTTACTATTATAATTTTTTTTAAACTATTATAATTATTATTTGAATATAAAATTTTTAAAACAACCCATCAATCTTCACAATTAATTATTATTCAATGACACACATTAGTGGGCTTTTAATTTTTTTTCAAGTTAGTGGGAGAGTAAAATGAAAATTTCATTAGTTATTTTATTTAAGGCTAATACCAACTAATAAGAGTGTATCACGTGTACTTTTAAAGAGTATTATTGGATTAGTAAAATAAATACATGGATAAAGTTGTCTAAAAATGATTCTCCTAAACATGCCACTTTAAATATATTATATATAAATAATAATTTGATCTTGTAATAAAAAAGAGGGTTTTTTTGTTAAACTCTTAGAATTAGAATTGTTGGTAGTGTGACTCGAACCCAAACAACAGTAAATGATATTATTTTTAACGAGCCATAATCATTGCAAAAAGCTTAGAAATGTTCATTTCCGAGGGCTTTGAGCCGGTCACCCATCATCGATAATTGTTTGATTGAAAATAGTATCTTCCAATGATTCCTTGGAAATATTATTTTTTTCCTGAAGATTGATTGCTCATCTAAATAGTTGAAAATGACAAGTTGGTAATATATATCTAGGAATGTAGTTGTGCCCATGACACTCTTCCCATATATGTAGTTCCACCTCTGTCGAGGAGAAATTATTCAGAATACTGGCCACAATGTATGACCGGTAATCGCGATCGTTGGATTAAATATAAATGGTTAAAATATTTTTTGATTTAATTTAAAAATAAATAAATAATAAGTTTACTTTTTCGATTTCTGTGTTCAATAGATTAGAACCGTTCAGTTTTAAATCAACTAATCAAATTTTCACGATGTGGACCAAGGTCATATTGTGATCGGTATTCTAAATAACTTCTCCCTGTCGAGAATGATGTACGATTTTGTAGACAACTTGTAACGAGGAATGATATCCGAGGCTACAACCTTTTGGTATGAATTTGATGGTAAACAATCAATATTGTACCAACACATATATGTCCTCTTGATTCCTATAATAAGCAGGGTTATTTGTATAAATATACCATTTTTATTTTTTGTTAGGATTTTTATACTCTTTTCTAAAAACTAAGAATTTTATACTCTTGGTCCAAAATTATCAACATCAAACATGACAACTCTCTCTTTCCTCATCATTCCATTTCCCTTCCCTATGCAAAGATCAAATCAACCATGGTTAATAAATATCCATTCCCTCACTCTTAGCTCTCCTTTCAAGTTTTTTCTCTCTTCTTCTTCAACAAAAACATCTTCTTCTTCTTCTTCTTCAACAAAAACATCTTCTTCTTCTTCTTCAACAAAAACATCTTCTTCTTTTTCTTCAACAAAAACTTCTTCTTCTTCTTCTTCTTCTTCTTCTTCTTCTTCTTCTTCTTCTTCTTCTTCTTCTTCTTCTTCAAGACCCCGTGACCCATCCCTTTTCAGTCAAGTGGTCTCTGCTTTACTACTGTCATAATAAAATCAACTACTTAATGAATGGTTCAAGTAGTTATAAACAACTAGTTGAACCCTTCAAGTAGTTACATGCTATCTGGATAACTGAGTGAGAGAATCAGAATGATTACTTAAAGGGTTCCAGTAGAGTTGTATCTGACTACTTGAACCCTTCAAGTAATGGTTTTGATTCTGGAAGTAAAAAAAATATTACTTGAAAGGTTCAAGTAGTTGTATCTGATTATTTGAACCCTTCAAGTAATGATTTTGATTCAAGAAGTAAAAAAAATATTACTTAAATGGTTCAAGTAGTTGTATCTGACTACTTTGAACCCTTCAAGTAGTGAGTTTGATTTTCAAGTAGTTGTATCTGACTACTTGAACCCTTCAAGTAGTGAGTTTGATTTTCAAGTAGTTCTATCTAATTACTTGAACCCTTCAATTAGTGATTTTGATTCTGAAAGTATAACAAATATTACTTGAAGGGTTCAAGTAGTTGTATCTGACTACTTGAACCCTTCAAGTAGTGATTTTGATTCTGAAAGTAAAAAAATATTACTTGAAGGGTTCAGGTAGTATCTGACTACTTGAACCCTTCAAGTAATGCTTTTGCTTCTAGAAGTAAAAAAAAAGTATTACTTAAAGGGTTCAAGTAGTTGTATCTGACTACTTGAACCCTTCAAGTAGTGAGTTTGATTCTAGAAGAAAAAAAAATATTACTTGAAGGGTTCAAGTAGTCAGATTTGACTATTTGAACCCTTCAAGTAGTCAGATTGATTCCTATAGTCAATTTTTCAGTGAGCATATGACCACTTGAAGGATTCAACTAGTCATTTTTTACTACTTGAACCCTTCAAGTAGTTTTTTTCTCTTAAAGTCTGTTGTCCAGTAAGCTCATTACTACTTGAAGGGTCCAAGTAGTGACGCAGACGGTGCAACATTAGAATTTCTGAAACAAATGGATTGTGGCACGCGCAGGTCAACTTCTGATGGACATAACTTTTGACTTAGGTGAATCCACGTCACCCATAAAATATCAAATCGAAATTTATTCAGAAATCTACATGTGTGAATGGGTTTTCAGGTTGCAGCCCAGCTTCGTGTCTAGAAAATACTTATTTAAGTACTTCGAAGGCCTGGAAGTTGTTTCGGTCGTAATTTTGACTTTTTCATAGGTTTCAACAGGTTTTGGAAGATCGATTGCTAAAAATAGTGTGTGATTCAACATTTTTTTGGTATTGTTAGGATCTTATTGAGACTTCCGCTACATCAAGTAGTAATTTTATACTACCTGAACCCTTAAAATTTTTTTTTCCTTCTGAAATTTATTGTTCAGTAAACTAATCACTACTTAAAGGGCTCAAGTAGTAATTTTTTTACTACTTGAAAAGTTCAAGCAGTAATTTTTTTACTACTTGAAGGGTTCAAGTAGTTTTTGCTTATTGGACAACAGACTTCAAGAGAAAAAAAAAACCACTTGAAGGGTTCAAGTAGTATAAAATTACTACTTGAACCCTTTAAGTAGTGAGTGATGAGCTTACTGGACAACAAATTTTAAGAGAAAATGGTTGTTTGAAAGGTTCAAATAGTAAAAACTTAATACTTGAGCCCTCAAGTAGTGATTTGCTTACTGAAAATTAGACTTCAAGGGAAACAATTACTTGAAGGCTCCAAATAGTATAAAAAAATTACTTGAAAGGTTCAAGAAATCACCTGGTGATGTGTAATTGACTGACTTAAAAAATTACTAGAACCCTTTAAGTAGTGATTTTGATTCTGAAAGTAAAAAAAATTACTTGAAGGGTTCAAGTAGTTGTATCTGACTACTTGAACCCTTCAATTAGTGATTTTGATTCAAAAAGTAAGAAAAATATTGCTTGAAGGGTTCAAGTAGTTGTATCTAACTACTTGAACCCTTCAAGTAGTGATTTTGATTCTGAAAGTAAAAAATATTATTTGAAGGGTTCAAGTAATTGTATCTGACTACTTGAATCTTTCAAGTAGTCGCATGATGTATGAGTGTTAACTAACAACAAAGAAACAATTACTTAAAGTGTTTAAGTAATAAAAAAAACTACTTGAACCGTTCAAGTGGAAAAAAAGATTTCGTTAAAAAATAAAGAAGTAGAAGAATAATAAAATATTATTAAATTAATTTGACAAATGATGATGGAAGAGAGAGATTGCAAGTGATGATGTGAAGTTGGTAGGGTAGAGTTATAAAATTTTTATTTTCAAAAATTGGTATAAAAATCTTTAAGGAAAATAAAAAAAATGTATATTTATCCTAAAACCCCTAATAAGACTTCAAGAGGACAAGATGAATTCATGTAATTGGTTAACATCACACACTCATATTCAAAAGATATTGACTCAAGTCGTATTTCCCTCAATTCTCTTTGAAATTTGTAATTTTGAAAAAAAAACACTCATGAGCAAGTTCTAATTATTGTTAAGTTGTTCTACTCATGCTTGCAAAGACAAGTAATTTTTGTATCAAACCTTCTTCTTTTTCCTTAAAATGAAAGATAAAACACAAGAACTCCAAGAGATGGAAACATAATATAAGACTGATAATCACATCATCTCAAAAAGTCGATAACTTTTTTAAACCCTATAAATGCGTATATATGATCGGTGCTTCTTTTCTCTGTTTGGAATTTCACTACCACCATATATATGTTTTTTTTCTATCTTTCAAACAATAGATAAAACACACAACCAAGAAAAGAGAAGCGCTATATGTGAGATGAGATATATTATCACAATATGTCAAAAAATCTGTACCCTTTTTAGAGCATGATAATGTTTACATACCTCTATATACATATATCTATTATGGTTAAATGTAAATGTATATAACCAAAGAAAAATAGGTACACAATGAAAAATTTACAGGCTTAACAGCTCAAGGAACAAAGTTAGTAGCTGGAGACTTTTATATATTGTTACTCCCTTTCTCTCTTTTCCAATGTGGGTTATACTCTTCTTTACTTTTCCCAATTTTCCAGGTTAACAGCTCAAGAGAGCAAAGTTAGAAGCTGGAGAATGTTTTATATATTATCACTTCCTTTCTCTCTTTTCTGACATGGGTATAATCTTCTTTACTTTTCCAAATTTTCAACTAATGGTTATTGGGTAATAATCTCGATATAACCGTATACGGTGAGTTTACTCGTCATGAGGCTTGAACTAATTACAATGGTAATAATTATAAGTTGTTATTTATGTAATATATGTTATTCTGTTTTAATCCTAATTGAGTAATTCAGTATTTAATTGATTTTCGTCATTGAAGATGCACCTTTTGCCATCCCTTTTTTATAAACACGTCCATTCTTCTAACTGGTCCAGTCTTCTAATTGACTCAACCGAGTCAATCTTATATTATAGTTTAAGAATTTTTTTTAAGAAGTAATACCTTAAGAAGTAATATAAGATTGACTCAACCGAGTCAATCTTATATTATAGTTTAGTAAACTCAATTTCACCAAACTACAAGTGGTTTGTTGCACAATAATAGACAGACACATTGTGGCGTTATTCTTAAGAATTTCTCGACTCTGTGATGATTTTTTATATAAGAAATTTAGCATTTTAAAAAATTATTTAGTTTGTGAACTACCATTAAAATAATGAAATGGAATGTTTAGAAAATGATTTGGTTCACATGTCTGTGATAAATTTATTTAATTTATTTGTGACTAGAGCTTAAAAACTTTCACATGTGATCCAACAAATCAGGGAAGAGGTCTCAGTATCTAATTTTTAGAATGACAAGTTAAAAACGAATCAAAACTAGCCTTTCTTTTTTCTTTTTTGAACCAACACAGATTACATCTAAAACAAGCAACTAGTTAAGAAGGTTTATGCATATCTTTCACAATGATTTTCTCAGCCTCAGTCAAACTACAAATATTACTAGCATACAAAATTATCTAAACTAATTATACCCATACAAGTACTATATTTAACTATAAAATCAGTGACAGAATTATAATTTCCTCTAAGTTTTCCATGGACCTCTTCCCCTAATTTAGAAGTGATTTTTAAGTTAATAGCAATGTTATAGTGTATGATTAGATTTTTATCAAGCTTTTTAAAACAATTGATTTCTATCAAACCTGTAATTAAATCCCTGATTTTTGTAATGTAAATGTCGTAAATATCCTTCACATTATTTATCTGAAAATTAATGTAAATGTAAATAATTATAGAAATAATATATATTTATAATTTTCCCTCTTTCCTCTCTCTCTCTCCAGTTCTTATTTTTCTCCATAAAAATCTCTTTCTCTCATTTCAATCTCTCTCAAATCAAAATAAAATATCTCTCTCACCATTAATTTAAATTTAAATATTTTAATTAAATAACTATTACTTATCTTATCAATCACATTCTCTCTCATAAAAAAAATCACTACTTACATTATCAATCACACTCCATCTCATCATAAAATAATAGATATTTATAATATTCCCCCTCTCATCTCTCCCCCCTTCAATTAACTCTTCTTTTTAATAAAAAATATGAGCATTCTCTCTCTCCTAAAATCATGATATTATTATTTATCAATGAATCATGGATTAAATTTAACAGTACATTTATTAGATAGCATGTCTAAATTTAATAATGTATTTATTAAGCATTGTAAGTTAACATTTACTATCAATAATTTTTTAAACTAATATTTGTTATGTATATAAGTATATTTTTCCTGTCTACCAATAAATGTAAAGCCCTGGTTTAAAGGGATGTTAATGAGTTAATGACATAGATTTTTAAAATAGATTTTCAATATATAAGTAAGTTTTATCACTTTTACCAATAACCGATCATCTTTATTTACATGTGTATTAAAAATCTTATTCGAACTTCGTTTGTCAATTGATTGATAAAAATAATTGACATATATTTATATTTATAATCGTTTAAATTTTTAAATCCTATTTATGTAAATGATTTACATATGTATCTCAATCATCATTTCCCATCTTTCTCTCAAATTTGGATTTTTTTGTTATTTTTATCATTCTCTCATCATTTCACTTTCTCTCATATCAAATCAACTCTCTCTCTCAAATCTAAATCTCTCCCTCATCATTAATATCTCCCTCTTATTAAAATAGTATAAATAAAATAATAATTATTTACACACACATATATATTTCAACCAACTCTCTCCCCTCATATTTCCCATCTCTCTCAAATTTGAATTTATTGTTATTTTTATCTCGCTCTCATCATTCACTCTCTCTCATATCAAATCAAAACTCTTCCTCTCTCCCTTTCTCCCTCTCTCACTCTCTCCCTCTCTCTCCCTCTCTCTCCCTCTCTCTCTCTCTCAAAAGTCAAAATCTCTCCAATCCTTTCTTTTAGCATTAAAGTCTCATTATCTCTCTTCTATCAAATCTTTTTCTCTCTCTCTCCAACCAACAATGTCAAATCATTAATACTTCAAAATACAAAAAATAGAGAAGGGAAAAATATAATAAATTTGAAAATAAGTTTATTACTTAATTAAACATAGGGGTAGTTATGTCTATTGACAAAATGATGTAATTAAAGAAAAAAATCTAATTAGGTATGTAAAAACTAATATTTGGTACGATTTCTGAATTTAGAAATCCTCCAATCTAAAAAATAATTGCACTGGACCCAAGAAACAACTATCTTAGAATCACACTCAATGGATCCAACAGCTCCACCTGAAGAGAGCCCAATCCAGCCCGGCCTTCAAAGCCACCAATTTCCCATGCTTCGAAGAGAAGGCCTCTATTAGAAAACCTTCTAAAGCCAACACATCCCCATTTGAAGCCCAAACTACAACCCTACGGCACAATCATTTGAAGAAAGAAGGAAATATATGTCACAATTGATCTTCACCTCATGACTAATCGGCACAAACTGACAAAATAAAAGTAGAGGTGAAAAATTTGTTACTGTACTTACCGAACCAAACAAAACCAAAAATGGTCAGTTCGGTCGGCTATATAAGTTATCTCAGTTCGGTATGTCGAACCATAAATTCAGTTCGGTTCGAAAAATCATGTGATTTTAAACCAAACTGAATCGAATTGAACTGATGTGTAAATAAAATAAAAAATAAATCCTAAATATATACTAAACTATTTGTGCAAACCCTACAAGCATTTCACAATTCACACGCTGCCTCCCTCTCTCTTCTCTTTGAAGACTCTCCCATTCCTTATCTCTTCTCTTCGTACTATCTCTCCTTACCTTTCTTTTCTCTTTGCTCCACCATTTGCTTCCATCTCTCTTCTTCTCTCGTAATCACTTTCACTCTCTCACTCACACACATTTTCCCTCTCACTCTGCCTTCTCTTTACTCGTAATGCTCTTCTCTCCCTCGCCCCTCATTCAAGCTACCATAATCGAGCAGATCTGAGTAGATTTGAGTGTTACAAACATTGTCTTAGGTTTATGTTGTGAATAATTTTAGGGCTTTAATTTCACTTATTTATTGCCTTAATTATTTTAGTTTTAGAGATTATTAGGGTTTTTATTTTACTGATTTTATTTTTACAGATTATGTAACCCATAATGTTTTGAATTAGGATTTTTAGTTAATTTTGATTTTTTTACGATTTAAATGGATTTTATAATTTAAGTTTTACTAATTCTTGTAACGCTAATGGTTTGTGTGAACGGGAATAAAACCCCCACTAAGGACATGTGTACAAAAAGGAGTCAATAGGATGAGAGTGCAAAGATCAACGATGTGGCAGAATGGGTATAGTTGAATTCAAAAATAGAAGACTCAATCAGATGGTTGGATATAGCTCAGTGGTTAAAGTCGAATTCCATAAATCTTGGGGAATATTTTGGCAATCCCCTAATTATAATTATAAATTCCCCAAATCTGATTGTAGTCTCCCGATTATGATTGTATTTCTCTAAAATACGATGAATATTCTATTTATAAGAGGATATTTTAATTTTTTAATATGAGATTAGATCTTGAGAATAACCTATAAATAGAGGTCCAATGTAAGCTAAAAGAATTCAATACAAATCAACCAAGAATTAATTCTTTTCGAGTGTTGTTACTATACTCTCTCATATTTTTCTATGGTCTTTAAGAGTGTGAAAAAAAATCATTTACATTGTGTTTTTGTGGTTTGGAGAATTTGTTTACTGATTTTAGTTTTATTGATTCTGTTAATTCTTATTTTCTGTGAATTTTGCATATTCAAGAAATACTAAGCTTAATGAAATTTGTTTGCAACCTTGCCAAACCATGAGACCGGACTGAAACTGTTGGTTAGGTTCAATTTGGTTCGTCAAATGAGTGAACTGAAACTTTCAGTTCAGTTCAATTTCCTCCAAATAACCAACCGAACCGAACCGATTATACTCGTAAATCAAAAGTTTCCAATACTGCAAAGCCAGAGGACTAGCAGGGTTTAGCTAATACGGGTAAAAGTTCCATATTTGCTGAAACATACTCTAAGCACAAAGATTCTAAGAATTTCATTGTGGCACATGATTATGAGTCTTATTCTGAAAAGTAAATAGATTTCTTCATTTTCAAATTCTCCACCATAAGGAAAAGATAGGGGAATCGAATCCAGGGAACTCCTGGGTGATTTTTAAGATTAGAAACTATTTTCTAAATCTAGGTTCCAAATATGTCATCACACTGGATGAAACTAGAGCTGCTCCAACATAAGTCGATAAATTTGCATTCGAGAATAACATTCTCATCTTTCTACATACAAATAGTGCATGAAAGATCCTGAATAATATTACTTCTGGATAAATTATGTTTTGTTGCTAAATAGTGCATAGTAGTTCTCCATAGGAAAAATTGATCTTTGAAGGTGTTCGAGGGCTAAGGGTGTGGGACCGTGACGTTACGTGAGTGTAGTTACAGGTGTGATCTAGTCACAATAAATAACAAATATAGCTTGAGAACGTGAAGTTTGAGATCTGAAGGGTGAAGGATGAGCATTTTGAGTCAACCTATGGGATGTGACAAAATGTTCTTAGGAGGAGGAATTCAGAGAGAATTCTCCAAGTCTACTAAGTGTCAAAAGTATCAAAAGTCTCAAAAGTCCCTTACAATGAAATAAATAGCTCTAATTATAGAGAAGCTTCCATGCGGAGTCCACTCCAATTAATCTAGTGTCTAATTGGCAGTGGACCATACGTAATGACACTTCAATAAGCTCGTGGAGATGGCAACGTCTAGTCATCATTTATCATAATTATAAATTATGGCCCACCACAATGATGAGATAGGCGGTATTTGTTCGGAACCCCTCCCAAAGGATATCTTAACAAATAAGACCCTTCCTGTAATTGCAAGATGACACATCCATAGTCCTCAAATAGGTCATACTAGTGAAGGGATATATTTTTTAGTATAGCGAACTTCGTCAAAATTCTACCAGATCATAGCCCTCATATGTGTTCCCTAGTAAGGGATCCGCTTAAGTCTTTGTCACTTGGCTTAGTGGTTATAATGATATGAACGAATATATAGAAAGAACAAAATAATACAAGTTACACTTCACTGACGTTGATCGAGCAATTACGTTGAAAAGTCAAAGCTGGCACTTGGCAGTAGTTCATAAGAGAGTCAAAGTTATAACGATCAACCATGTGAATGACGGGGGTGCAACCATGTACATTATCCCCTTGAGCAAGTTAAAAGGTATAGCAGTTGAACTTGTACATTGTCTCAATGTGTGTTGTAATCTTTCTTGATGAAACATAAAATTGTGAGATGTTCAACTTTGATGACGAATGTTTCTCCACTAAATCTGTCATGTAAGGTCATCTTTGTTGCTATAGCCCCCAGTTAGATGTGATGATGTACCAATTACTTTCATTTATCCTCAGTACCCATATCAGGAACATATGCCATAATGCGTAAGGAGAAACATGAACTTTCAAAAAATGATGTTAGTGCAACTAGATATATATGTCAATAGACGTAACAAGCGCATGTTTGTAATTTTTGTGCATGTCCATGTGGTATAATGATTGATATAATCAAGTACATATACATCTTAGCCAATTTACTTTCTTGTGAATGATAATGTTTGGCAATGTGGTTATAACCTCTACTAGTGGAGATAAAATCGCATTCTATAATGTTATTTGAAAGTTTTCCAAATACTTAAGCATATATGCACTTTCAATGATAAACATAAATAGTGTGGGTGAAACTTCCCAGAATAAACAAAATAATATTACATGAAGTGTCATCCTCAGATGATTCATCCTTTGAAGGAACAAATACATAAAAACTTACAAGATATTGCCTAAGAAAGTGCATATACGCATGAAAACAGAATGAGATTGCCTCATAAATGCACATATATATATGTGTGAACATTTAAACCAAATTACCATTCATGGCCACACTTGAAAAATCATAGACGTATTTTCATATGTTGGCCTAATGACAAAATTCCTACCAACTAATTGAAGTTTCAGCGAGTTCTCTCCTTTTAATGAATCATGTTTCAACAGTCAAGTTCCGCTTTTAGAGGAGAATTTATGACAACAGCAAAGTTTCATAATTGTAAGTAGCATTATATAAGAATGTCAATTATATCAGTAAATAATAACATCAAGTAATGACATCCTACGGTAATATATGATAACATCAAGGCGTATATAGTTGATTGGTGTCAGCATGTGATAATATCAAAATCATAATATCAAATATCATATGAAGATGTTGAAGCTATCATCAAGTAAAACATAAAGACATCATGTGATAGTGTCGAGTGATATTCTGAGTTATTTTCCATAATGCATGAATGAGTGATTATTTTACATGCACACTGTAATTACTACAAGTGTTCACGGAAAAGTGAAACACATATTCCAAATGACATGTGATAGGTAGACTTAGAGATAAAAATCATCTATTCCCAGCATATACCTTGTGATAATTTGTCATTACCACATGCATACACGGCGAAGTGAAATATCCATTCCAAGTAACCATTGAGCACACTTAGAGATGAGAAACGTCCAGTCCCAGCATAGACCTCGTGATAATTTGTCATTACCTCAGGCATACCTGGCGAAGTGAAATACTCATTCTAAGTAACATGTAACAGGTAACTTAGAGACGAGAAACGTCCAGTCCCAGCATAGATCTCGTGATAATTTGTCATTATCATAGGCATACCTGGCGAAGTGAAATACTCATTCTAAGCGACCTGTAACAGGAAACTTAGATATGAGAAACGTCCAGACCAACATATACCACATGATAATTTGTTGTTTCCACAGGCGTACCTAGCGAAGTGAAATACTCATTCTACGTGACCTATAACAGGCAACTTAGAGATGAGAAACGTTCAGACCCAACATACACCACATGATAATTTGTCATTACCACAGGCGTACCTAGCGATGAATCATCAACTCGCATGTTAAGGTGATTTTATCGTTACTCTGACAGTAATTGACCTGAAATACTCTACTTGAGGCACCAGATATGGTTAATTATTATCACCATAGGTGTGCAAAACCAACATAAAAGACATTTCCTTTAAGTGGTATTGTAGACACACTTAGAGGTGACCGAAAGTCCTTTTTCATAATGATCTTTGAGGAACCTGGTGGCTTGGATGATGAAATACTCTACTTGTGGCACTAGATATGGTTAATTCTTGTTGCCATCAGTGTGCAGATTCAACATAAAAGGTATTTCCTCTAAGTGGTATTGTAGACACACTTAGAGGTGGCCAAAAGCCCTTTTCAATAATGATCTCTGAGGAACCTAATGGCTTGGATGATGAAATCTTAAATTTTGCATTATTCGAGTGAACACACTGGTATTATGTTTTTGTAATGACAACTTCTAGAATTAAGACCGTAACATGATTGGATAATGTGAGGATGTAATATGGATTTATGACACGGAGTGCATGACTATGCTCTTTATGTTGAAAATCTGTAGTATGTTACAATCATGAGAATTTCCAAACCAAGTAGGTTCATAATGCCACCCATTCATCGTACAAAAACAATATGATTATGACTTACCATGATGTCATGCGATCATGGTACAATTGATCGAAATCATCATTTTATAGTCTCTGGTTGGCAAAATATGGCAATTAGACTAGGCGCTTGTTTGATTCATGGTGCGGAGAAAACTATTGAGGATGATATTGTTTTTTTAGCCCTTACTTTGTTGTTGGAGCACGAAAAGTAGGAACATTGTATATATAGGTTTTGATCCTTCATTGTTGGAGCACGAAAAGTAAGAACATTGTATATATAAGTTTTTATCCAATGTCACTCTTATAAGATCTGCATAGTAACCTCCCCATTTTATTACTATTAGTATTCATTCCAAAGTAGTGTCCTGGTGGTGAGAGTGGGCGGAATACATCTTTTTTATTTCTTTAGAGACACCACTACTTTGACAAAAAAAATAGTGAAGTAGTGGAAGTGTCAAAAAATGTCCTTACTTTCGAAATGAGAAGGTGGAACTAACTGGCCTTATTGCACTATGGTCTAGTCATCATGCTACATGCTTCAAAGTAATGTCATCTTCCATTTTATTCATTTCATTATTATTATCCCCTTATGCGTGTGAACCATGATCACATTGTCAAACCTCCCAGTTGTATGTGTTTGATCATTTCACGTGTTCATGATGGAAACTAGATTCACAACATGACGGAAAGCCACTTTAGCTCTTATATTCTTTGACAATCTGTATCACCTCATTGATCAGGTTTACCATAACTCAAAGGGATTACTAGGATGCCATAAGATTGTAACATTTGTTTGTAGTCTTCTTTATATATGTTTATGTCAGAACATCACCGTAGGTGCTTGTCCTCAAGAGTCAAAATTCCATCTTATCTAAAGTCTGATCACCTCCACAAGTGTAGTGAGGGAGTTTTCTAATGACGCTTAAAATAGTCAACTTCTGAATGAGCATTGACTGGTACAGTGGCATCGTCTTTCATGCCAAAACTTTCAAATCACATGTCTGAAAACTTGTGGCATATGCTCGATAGGGACATAAACCTTCGTGAAAATGAAGAAAGTAGTATCACTCAAGTGGAAGAGCGAACCATGATGGCTATTCTGACCCATTCGATAGCTCTTATCATTTCTAAACATGAAGAAAGAACGTCTGATAATCTTTACGATAGTACACATTGCCAGTAAAATAGAGTCACTTACAAAACTTGATTTTGATGGAGAAGTCCTGAAGCATTTTACATTTTTGCACTATCCCAAACCATTAAAATCTATTGGAGAAATTTGAGTTTGAAAGTAAAGTGGCAATCCTTACTTGGCTCAAATTTGAAGATGCCTATGGAGATATACATTTTCACAAGTGACTTGACGTTGTGTATCTTGAAATCCTTGATGACATAACCAAAGTAAAATAGTCACAAAAATCCAGGTGAAAAGAAGTATTTGTTGAAGATGTACTGACAAAGGCAAGGGGGTGGATATACAACGAGCATTTATGTAGTTGAACATCTTTTGCTATTTTTTTCATTATTTTTTGTATCTACATTCTCCGCTCCGTGGATGCAACCATACTGGTAGTCCAGACTTATGTCACACCCCATGATAACTTTATTATCATCTCTGGTGCACATAGAGAGATAATGGAGATTCGTTCAGCCTCAGTATACACTTTGTGATCATTTATCTTTACCAAATATGTACCTGACGAAGTGAAAAAATCATTCTAAGTGACATGCAATAACACACTTAGAATTGAGATACCATCATAAACCACTATCATATGGAGCTTGCCATTTGAAGATATAGTAGTGTGAACCACCAGCCGCGAGAGATGTCATTGGCATAAGTGAGCTAGTGTGAGAGTCTTCTTTCTATCACATGCTTCGTGGGAAGTACTGTTATAGTGTACAACCACAAAGTATCACATGGGGCATCGTTATAAGGTGTCACGAGAGATATCTTTGTAGATCACGCCATAAATCATCATTTTGATATATATTAATTATGCCACAGATGATTTGCAAGAGGTTCCTCTATAAGTGTACTATAGGAGGCTCCATCGTGATTGTGGTTATGTTATGAGAGCATAGTGACCGGTATGCGACAAGAGCGCAATGGCAAGTGTGCTATGACAATATAGTGGTAGTTGTGCTACGGCAATGCGGTGACTGATTTGCTATGACAATCCAATACCAGTGTACTATGACATCACAGTAACAGTTGAACATGTAAGCCATGATTGCAAATCACATCATCAACATCGTCTTGGCATTTATGGCATTCGTGCTACGGGAACACAATTGCAGGTATGTCATGGCAGCATAATTGCAGGTGCGAGCAGTAATAGATATGCTATTGCAATGTAATGACAGATGAACTATGGCAGCATGGTGGCAGGTGTAACGGGTTCCATGTTGAGTACCTCGTAAATACAACATTTTTAGGAGAATGAGTAAATTTTGTAAAATAGATAAATACTCAAATATGCATATTCGAAGTTCATAAATAATAATTAGATGCTAATAAAAATTTATCAAAACAAATTTAGTCCTTAGCATCATATATTTGTGCTACTACGTTGGAAGGATATGCGCCTAAACAATTAATCACAACAAAAAATAAGTACCATGATGAGGACATGGTGAAATATTGACTTTACGAACTATATAACGGTGTCAAAACATCCAAGGTGTCATAACACCTCGCATTTGGCATGAAAAGGCATCATTGGACGCCTTTGCAACTCGCTTTTGCATGTCTTATGCAAAGTCGTGTTGGACAATATGCCTTTGCATGAGACATGTAAAGACGTGTTGGATGCCCTTGTGTGTGTCATGTAAAGGCGTTAGAGTTAGAGTTGTATCAAAATGTATCAATCCAATTGATAGATTTAATTGATCATTATCAATTAATTAATTAATTTATTTTTATTTACTACCAATAATTAGAAAATAATAAAGTAATTAATTTCAATACAAATAATCATACTTAACTAACTGATAATGATGTAGGAAATATGTGTAGGAAATATGCCTTAGTACCAAAACATATTTTGATCTAATTTACTTCGTTTCTCTATTTATGTTTTCATGAGCTATTTCTGAGATCGAATGGACCTAAATGAACAAAGCTAAGGATTCAAATACCCGGTGAATTTATCTCCATAAATTCCTAACCTATCTAATCTTGACATCGTACGACTCCCCTATAAGTTCAATATCGAATCAACTCACGATTTATGCATGCTACTTTTCTCTTGGTGTAAATAAACCATTTTTTATTTTTACGGTCCACAAAATATTTTAACCCAATACCCATCGTGAATATCAGTAACAAGAGCGGATGTAAAATTATCATTTTACCCCTCTTTTTATTATTTTCATAACTCTTTTATTGACTATGAATAAGAAAGAGATAATAGTGAATTGTCTCGTATAATTCACAAGTCTTAATCAATGACTCAATTCATTGAATACCTGACCAGGTTAATTTATTCACACACCCATCAACAAAGTATAAGGTCATATTGTTGCTTTCACAATCCAACCACGAATTTTTATATTTTTTAATCACGTAACTCCAACTCAATTGAATTACAATCCCAACAGCTGAGGTATTGCCCATCAATTCAAACTCACTCATTTGACATATCAAATATTACAACTAACTAAGTCAAGCTACGTATTCACCTCAAGAATAAAGTAATTATAAAAATACCCTTAAGGTGTAACAATTAGTTTTAGAGCTAGGTAAACGATTTTGGGCTCTAAACTAATTTGTTACCGATCTATTCAAAATATTCATAACATGTCTAGGTTAACCATTTGAGTATCCACTCTCATGCCCCATGACTGGCATCTATTGGTTCAACATAATAGTCATAATCAGATTCGATTGCCTAGTCGATTCTAAGACTGCGAGTATTGTTCTTAACTTTCTCGGAAGAGTTCATTTGGAGACACATTTGTCTTCACTTTTCGTTCATTGATGAAAGTTCCAGGACTTGATTAATTTATAAAAACACTTTAATTTAAAGTAAAACTTTCAATTTATTCATTAAAATTCAATAATACTAATGTCTGAGAAATAACTAAATAGAAATAAAAAGTTATTACACGCTACTTTATGAACATATTCCAGCACAAGTACCGATAGATAATCCACGGCCAACTATAGTTGTAGTTGTAGTGGTAGATCACTCTCCAGTGGAGTCACCAAATGTTCAGGTTATAATGGAGTGCGACAGTGACATCATGTGAGTGTCGTTACAGGTGTAATCTAGTCACAATAAATGACAAATATAACCTAGGAACATGGAGGTTGAGATCTGAAGGGTGAAGGACGAGCATTTTGAGCTAACCTATTGAATGAAACAAAATGCTCTTTGGAGGAGGAATTCAGAGAGAATTCTCCAAGTCTACTAAGTGTCAAAAGTCTCAAAAGTCTCTTACAATGAAAGGAAGATCTCTATTTATAGAGAAGCTTTCATGCAAGGTCCACTCCAATTAACCTAGTGTCTAATTGGCAGTGGACCCTACGTGATGATACCTCAACAAGCTCGTTGAGGTGGCAACGTCTAGTCATTATTTGTCATAATTATAAATTATGGGTCTACCACAATGATGAGATAGGCGGTATTCGTCTGGGACCCCTCCTGAGGGATATCCTAATAACTAAGTCTCTTCCCGTAATAGGAAGACGGCACATCCATAGCCCTCAAAGAGGTCATACTGGTGAAGGGATCTATTTTTCAGTATAGCGAACCTCGTCCAAATCCTACCAGAACACAGTCCCAGATTTGTTTCCAGGCAAGGGATCCACTAAATTTTTTTTTCACTTGACTTAGTGGTTACAATGATATGAACGAACACATTGAAAGAACAAAATAATACAAGTTATATTTCACTGACGTGGATCAAGCAATCACGTTGAAAAGTCAAAGCTGACACTTGGCAGTAGTTCATATGAGATTGAAAGTTATAGTGGTCAACCATGTAAATGATGGGGGTCCATCCATGTACAGAAGGAATACAAGAATGCCAAAAACTTAGAATGAACTGATGAATGAGAAGTGAACCCTAGATCAGCACTGTGAAATTTTATAAGTGCGTAAGTGATGATAGCTGGATTTAGCTAGAAAAAAATCCATTACTACAAGAAAATTAAATCAAGACTTCTGACAAGATTAGGATTAGCAAAAAATTTCTTATATATCCTATAAGGAAATGGAGAACTAACAACAACCCCTCTATTTCAACTAAAGAAGGACCAAGAACCCAATTGTCATCCATATGTTAACTAGAATACCAGTATCTGTCCTCTAATAAGAATGCTTCCTAATAACCTATTTTATATGCCAAAGACATTTTCAAGCACAAGAACTAGGTTTATCAGTCTTAGATTTAAGAAACTCACTATTATGAAAATATACACTTTTAGCACAAAGAGTATTAGAGTTTTTAAGAATAAGTCAAGCTTGCTTGGTAAGTAAAGAAGAATGAAAATAATCTAATATCTAAAACCTTACCACCCTCAACATTCTTGACTACTACTAGTCATTTTATGACTAAAAGCCCAACTAATTCACATATCATCACTCTTGGACTAGCAAAATTGCATGATAGTTACTTGTAATTTAGAGCAAATTCTCTTAGAAATCTTAAAAGTATCCATAACATAGCTTGGAAGAGATTGAGCTACTGATTTTAACAAGATTTCATTAGTCCCAAGAGATAGCAAATTGGCTTTCCAAGGAGATGTTCTCTTATCCATTTTTTCAAGAAGCAAAGAATAGAGAGCAATTTAGACTTATCATAATGAGTAGACAAACGTAAATAGGTATCCTTCTGAATAAAAAGAGGATGTTAAATTTTTCAGATATAACATATTCTTATGGTGAGAAATATTACCACTAAACTAAAAGCTATTTTATTCAAATTAACATTTTACTCAAAAGCTCTTGAAAAAAAAACCTTTTACTCAAAAGCATTATAATACGTCTTAATACAAGTTAACATAAGAAGAATATGACAAGTTGAGTTGACGCAGTTGGTTAAGCCCTCACATCTATATCTAAAAGGTTGTGGGTTCAAGTCATATATTCTCACATCCACCTTAGAATTTACAATGTAACTTTGACAAAAAAACACTAGAAAAATTAGCTTGTCAATCGATCAAAATATTTGGATGGATTGAAACACGTGGAATCACTTAGTAAAAAATTCACTCACTTAATTAAAAATGTTAATAATCTTATTGGCAACACAATCTTATTAACTAATTTATTTATTGATTTACTAATTTATTGATGTAAAATAAATAAAAATAACTAATTATTGATGCAAATCATTTAAAAATCTAATTTCTTTTATAAAAAAATCAAATAATTTTCTTTAAGAGAAACTCCACTATTACGCCAAGCGAGCGCAATGGACAATAGTTGTGCTAGCTTAATTAAGAAACAAAAAGTACAAAAAAGGCAAAGAGGTATTTTCACCCACATGATTCAACTATAAAATAACTATAAAATATTTTAATTGAGTTGTCAAATTAGTATGGTATGTTAAATCCGGCAATTCGTAACTAACTATGTCTTTAAAGTGAGATTGCAAAAGTGATGAATCCTTTCATTTCCTCAAAACTAAGTGATTTTTAGGCAAATAGCACTATCATATTGTCTAATTAGATTTTTATGAAGCTTTTAAAAACATTAGATTTTTATGAAGTTTTTAAAGATATTAGATTTTTGTCAAATCTGTAATTAAACTCCTATGTAAATGTCCTTCAATGGAAATGAAAATAACTACAAAATAGTATATATTTACAATTTTCCCTCTTTATTCTCTTTCTCCAATCCATAATTTGTATCCATAAAAATCTCTCTTTATCAAAACAAAATATCTCTCTGACTATTAATTTAAATTTTAAATATTTTAATCAAATAACTATTACTTCTCTTATTAATCACATTCTCTTTGATAAAAAATCATTACTTAATTTTATCAGTCACACTCTCTCTCATCATAAAAATATATATTTATAATATTTCCTCTTTCCCTCTCTTTCACGCCTAAAATCAAAATTTCTCTCATCAACAGTTAATTACTTATCTTATCCTACACACACTCTCTCATCCGTCCTAAAATCGAAAAACATTAGCATTCTCTCTCTCTCACACACACACACGCCTAATAGCACTCTCTCTCATCAATAACTTATATGAAAAAATGTGTTATGTGAAAAAATCATGAATGATGCTATTATTTATCAATGAATCCTAGACTAAATTTAACAGTACATTTATTAGATAACATGTTTAAATTTAATAGTGCATTTATTAAGCAGTGTAAGTTAACATTTACTATCAATAATTTTTTAATCTAATATTTATTATGTATATAAGTATGTTTTTCCTGTTTACCAATAACTGTAAATCCATGGTTTTAAAGGGAGTTAATGAATTAATGACATGAATTTTTAAAATAGATTTTCAGTATATAAGTAATTTTTTTCACTTTTGTCAATTACTGTTAATATTTATTTACATGTATATATAGGTCATATTTATGTAAATGATTGACACTAAGTTTTTTAATACATATAATTGCTAATCTTCATTTACATGTATATATTGATCATCTCTCTCACATCTGATATTTTTGTTATTTTATCTCTCTCTCTCATCATTGCAATCTCTATCATAACAAATTACAACACTCTCTCTCTCTCAAATCAAAATCAAAATCTCTTTCACCAAAAAAATCAAAATCTCTAGCTCATCATTAAAATCTCTCATTAAAATAATATAAATATAAATAAAATAATAATTATTTACATATATGTCTTGACTAACTTTCCTTTTCTAATTCTCTCTCCATCTTTCCCTCTCTCAAAAAATAATAATCTAAATTTTTTTTGTTTTTTTAATCTCTCTCTCATCATTTCTCTCTCTCCCATATTAAATCAAGACTCTCTCTCTCGAATAAAAAATCTCTCCAATTCTTTTTTCTTAGCATTAAAATCCCATTGTCTCTCCTATCAAATCTTTTTCTCTCTCCAACCAAAAATATCAAATCATTAATGCTTTAAACTATAAAACCTGAAAAAGAAAAAATATAATAAATTCAAAAAAGGTTTATTACTTAATTGATCATTAGGGTAATTACTTCTATTAACAAAATGATATAATTAAAAGAAAATAAAGTTTGATAGAAATCTAACGAATTTAAAAGGTTGAAAAAAAATCTAATGAAATTTTTACGAAATAGACAATTTTAGAGGTGTTGTTTTAAGAAATATCATTTTTTTTCAAAAGTTTTAAGAAAATATAAGATTTTCATAAGTGTTAATAATTGTAGCCAAAATGACCCTAATCTGATTATGGTGTGTTTGGTAGATTTTCGGGTAAATCGGTGGTATATAGTTAATACTCAGAATAATATTTAAAATTTGATTAATTATAAGAAGTCAACTAATGCAGGACATCAATAAAAATTCAAATTTTAGAAATCATTAGAAACCGCTAAAAAATTCTAAAATTTTTGTGTTAATCAATGATATATATATTATTGATTGACTGATTAATCTATTCGTGTCAGTCTATTATAGGGGTGTTTGAAACATTTTCGAGTCAACAATGACATGAATCAAAGATGTTTCAAAAGCCTTTATAATAGACTGTGGCGAATGGATTGATCATTTCATTGATTGATTGATCAATCCATTCATCTTAATCTATTATAAGGTCAATGGCTCAATCATTTCATTGATTAACCTGAAATTTTCGGGTCAATCAGTGATATATATATTGATTGACTGATTAAACCATTCATCACAATCTATTATAGGGGAGTTTGAAATATTTTCAGGTCATTCAATGAGATGAGTCGAAGATATTTCAAAGGCTTCTATAATAAACTGAGGTGAATGGATTGATCATCTCATTGATTGATTGATCAATCCATTCATCTCAATCTATTATATGGTCAATGGATTGATCATCTCATTAATTGACTTAGAATTTTTCGTCAATCAGTGATATATCATTGATTCACCGATCAATCCATTCGTCCCAAATATTTTGTTGGGGTGAATGGATTGATCATCTCATTGATTATCCTGAATTTCTTGGTCAATCAGTGATATATCATCGATTAGCTGATCAACTCATTCGTCCTAATCTATTATAGGGTCAGTAGATTGATCATCCCATTGATTAATCCAAAATTTCTGGGTCAATCAATGATACATAATTGATTGACCCGAATGTTTGATTTTGATATAATCAATAATTAATTAATTGAATTATATAATTACTTTAATATATTCTACAATCGAGATTAGCTATAAACAAAGAAAGAATTGACATCATTAATTAAATATTAATATAATTAATAAATAAATAAATAAAATCATATTTGAAAATCTACAAATTTTGGCATTAGCTATAAACAAGGAAGAATTAACATCATTAATTAAATATTGATATAATTAATAAAAAAATGAAATAAAATCAGATTTAGATTTGAAAATTTGTAAAATCAGGGGCAAATATCATCTCTTCAAATCTCAATTAATTGATGACGTGACAAAAAAACCTGTCTATTTTTCTAAAGTTGAAAAAAATTATTATTTTTTAAAGTGAGTTTTAAACTTATCTATTTAGAGTAATTACTTAAAATCTAATTAAGTATGTAGAAACTGTTATTTGATGCAATTTCTATCAAACTAAACACAAACTAAGCCTTTTTAGGTCTGCTTTACAAATTAGGCCTATTATCATGCTTTTGCAAGTTAGACTTTTGAGGCCGCTTTTGCAAAATAAACGCGAACTAGGCCTTTTACAAATTAGGCCTATTAACATAATTTTGCATAGTGATGTTAATAAATAATCAATTTCTAAAAAAATCATAAAAATAATCACAAGTAAGAAATACATAAAAAATAGCCTCTTAGCATGATGTTCGAAAAAAATGGAATTTCACGCGGAGGGAAAATTCGCGCGCATTCGCATCACTGCACTAAATTTTAATAGTTTACATAATATATACATGTATAATTTTTATAGTATATTTTATTCATACATTATATGTTACATAAACTTGGTGGACGAAAATTTTAAACTTCGTTGTCGCACGTGGGTGACAGCTTTTTACATGAAATTTTGTTTTTTTTTTTATTTTTTGGGTGATTATTTTTTATTTTTGTTTCATCTCGATTCTTTTTTTCTTAAAAATGGTATATTATTGATGCTGGCCCGATTTTGCAAGTTAAGGTTTTGAGGTCTGCTTTTGCAAATCAGGCCTGCTTTCAAGACCTCGACCTTTCGGGCTAACTTTCGACACTTGGGTTCATACAGCTCCATTTCCAAATTAAACCCTTTCTGAGGTTATGTTCCATCACGTGCATTTGCAAGATTGATACATGTACATGATGATTTTCTCAAAATTTTCGTTCCATTCGGCCGCTGAGTTCACATATTTAATATATAGAGCAAATGTTTTGTCATAAACAGGTTCTTATATGTGGTTGGACCCATCATAAAGTTACTAAACCTTTTGCGCCTAAAATAACTTTTAAACAGACAATATTATATACAGTTATTCAAAGGATGAGAAAGTGATGATAATGGAAAATGATGGATGGTGATCCTTTTAGAATTTTAAGCAGACCAATTCAATTTTTTGTTATTTTAAGAGATGGAATTGGCATGGCTAATTCGTCATGCTCCCACACCATATTTAAGAGGTATTAGATTCGAGGAATATTTTTTCCTATATTATGAAATAACAATATGTAACTGTCTAAAAAGAAAAAAAATTATTGTGTTATTCATTTTTCACAATGAAATTTACTTGTAAAAGTATCCTTCTAACAAGACCAGGAAGATACATTCTAATTTGACCAAAAGAAGAATTATAATTATTAATTAAATAAAGTTAATTATCTAATTTTTGATCCAATCGTCCATGACCTTCTTGCATCAAATTCTTCAATCCCAAGCTTTTCATAGTCTGTATCATTCTTGTCGGTTTCATCGTCTTCTTCGTCGGTTTCGATTCCTTTCACATCCGAAATATCTTTCTTCCTCCTTCCTTCATTTCTAAGCAAATCAACCACCTCCAGCATGCTGGGCCTGCTCTCAGCATTGCTATTGGTACACCTCAAGGCAATCAAGACCACTGATTTAAGTTGATCATGATTAAACTCTCCCTTTAATCTCTGATCAGCAATATGATCAAATGCACCTTTTTGAGCATAGGGTGTGACCCATTGCACAATATCTCTTTTGACACCACCAGGGAGTTTCTCTAATGGTTTTTTTGCACTAACAATTTCTAAAAGTAAAATTCCAAAGCTATATACATCACAATTCTCAGAAACCTTCCCCCACATAGCATATTCAGGAGCTAAATACCCTAAAGTTCCCTTAACCCTGGTTGTCAAATGAGAAACCCCTTCTGGTATTAGCTTTGCGAACCCAAAATCAGCCACTTTTGCTTCAAAGTCTGTATCTAATAGCACATTGCTTGCTTTTATGTCTCGGTGTATTATGTGAGGATTAGCTTCATGATGCAAGTACCTTCAAAACGAAATTTTCGGTTGGATTAAAAAAATGTTCAAAATATCGAAAAGAAAAAATTATGGTTTTTATGTTAAGTTTTTAAATGTAATTTGACTTACGATAAACCTTCGGCCGCTCCGATTGCTATGCTCATACGTCTTTCCCAATCAAGATGACATTCTTCAGCTAAATCTCCGTGTAAATGGGTGAGCAAGCTATGATTAGGCATGTAATCATATACGATTAGCCTCTCGTCTCCCCCAGCATAGAATCCTCTCAAACCTAACAGGTTTTTATGCCTGACCCTTGCAAGTATTTCCACTTCCACAGCAAACTCCATCTCTGCCTTTGCACTCATGGCCTTTAGTCGTTTCACTGCAATCTGCAGTATCAAATTGACACATTTCAATGTCTTTGGGAGGCATGGAAGTGAAGAAAAAAATAATTAACAAAACTAATAAAAGGTTATAAAATTTTGCCTCGACTCCTTTGCTAGTTTGACCCCAATAAACGCTTCCGAAGCCACCTTCGCCAATCTTGTTGTCTCTATGGAAGTTATTTGTAGCATGAAGAAGCTCCTTGAGAGTGTATCTATCCCATGGATAGTCCCTATTTATCTTTCCGCTTAATTTAGAATCACATCATTAAGTTAAAAAAATAAGAAGAATATATAGAACATAATTCGATCTGTAGTTAAATTTGTTGCATATAATTGTAATTCGGATGATCAAACATACCTATTCTCCAGCTCGTCTTCTCCGGTGAGGCACCTAAAACACCTAGAAATCATTGTAGTTTACTCTGGCAAGGAATATGCAAATGAAGAAAATGAAAGAGATCTAAGGTTTTTTTAAGAAAGCAAATGATGTTCTAGCAAGAAGAAACAAAAAAAAAATCAATTCGATCGGAGATTGCAAAGTAAAAGAGAGAGGAAGACTTTTTTATGTTGAAGACAAACATGAGCTTTTCTATTTCGTGTAAAGAGGCATGACTATGCTATGCATTTTAAGAATACAAAACAATGTATCCTAGTGCTTGTTTATTAGCTTTTGTCCAACTACATTTTTCCTTGGAAAAGTCACATTTATTATATCTATATTTTAGGTAATTACAAATATCATTTTAATGAAAAATCACATTTACAATCACAATTTAACTTGTTAATTATAGGAATTCTTTTGTTTGTTGAAGAGTAGCGACAAAGCGTTGCAGTTGAGTATAGCATCGTGAAAAACAATATTTTAATTTGTACCTTTCAATTGATAGATAATTTAAAACGTTCATATTTGCATTTTGATGAGCTAATACTATTGCTTATAAATAATTATTTCTAGAAAGGGCCGAGCAAATGTCATACATCAAATACAATAATAAACAAGAGGAAAACTTCTCTTTCAATTAAACTAAGCTAAGATGCATAATAAATAAATAAAAACTTTAGGTTACAGATTTTGACCAAGTTAGATTGTCTTCATGTTGTTTATACAAGTGAAAGGAAACACCTAAGCCAAAATTAGGACAAAGCACCTACAAATTAATAGCAAACGTTCTAAACTAGAAAAAAATGAAAAACAAATGCAAAAGACTAAAAGTTAACTAAGGCTATTAATTACATCAACCTCTCATATCCTTTGTCTTGATTATACGGACATCTTCTCTACTTTCAACAATTACACACATCTCTCATGTTGTTATTAATGATGTTAGTTCGTTATAAGAGACATCATATAGAATTTATTGTAAGGCGAGAAGGTACTTTTCTTTTCAAAAACTGTTGAGTACATGGTAGTAAGAGATCGATAGAGAAGAAGAGAGAAATTCAAAACAGATTGATAAAGGAGAAAGAAACGAGAAAATTTCCTCCGAGTTATTGCATTGATATTGTAATGAACAATTACAAGATTATAAATGCAAGAATTCTCCCACCATTCATAACTACTATACAAAACAACTTAACATAAAATATTCTGAGGAAGAGAAGAAAGACTTAAGCTAAAATATTCTGAGGAAGAGAAGAAAGACTTAAGCTAAACGACACATTTTAGCATTAAGAATAAAATGCTAAAACAACAGAAATAATGTGGTTTCAGCTACTATCTCTTACACAACCCTCACCCTAATGACTTAGACTTATATGAGGCATATGTTTGTTGTGAAGGTAGATAAATTTGCAAGAGGATATTGCCTTAGTGGAGATTTTGTTGTTTGATCTTGAGTTGGAACATGCTGAAGAGTTATATATTTCTATGTAACACGTTCTCGAAGAAAATGAAAATCTATTTCTATATGCTTAGTTCTAGCATAAAATAGAGGGTTGGAATTCAAAGTAATGGCATACTTATTATCACAAAAAAAGCAGGTGGTTGAAACAAGTAGACACACAGATCAGCAAGTAGTTGTTTAGTCCAAGATAATCTAGTTGAAGTACTAGCCATAGACCTATACTCAACTTCTCTAGAAGAACAGGAACCTATGGATTGCTTTTTGGCACACCAACTAATCAAATTAGAACACATAAGGATAACAAAACCAGTAGTAGATCTTCTTTCTTCAGGCTTACCTAGCAAATAACCATCACAGAAGGCTTGCCAATGTAAAGAACAAACAATAAAAGATAAACTTTGAGTTACAGTACTCCTAAGATATCAAGAAATATGTTTGACAGCAACAAGATTATTAGTATTGGGAGTATGCATGACTAGCACACTTTGTTAAGTGCAAAGGAAATGTATGGCCTTGTAATGGACATATATTGTAATGCACCAACTATACGTCTCTAATTGTGAAGATCAGATACAGGAGAACCAGTAGAGCTACTGAGGTCAACCTTTAGTGTACATGGTGTTTGTAAGATTTGACACCTTACCTACCTGATTTTCAAGCAAACCAATCACATACTTGGACTTATGCACAAATACTCCATGAGAAAATAATTGAACCTCAGAACCAAGGAAATACTTTAATGAACCTAAATATATCCTTTCAAATTCAGATTGCAATTGAGTAATCAAAGTGTTATTGTAGGATGAATATGTTCCAATAAGTACAGTGTCTTCAACAATAACAGCAGGTAATGATAGAGGATCCAATAGTTCTTATAGATAAAGAGGAATTTGTCTGTGAAGAAACAAAGTCTAAAGTGTAGAGATGAGAAGTAAACCTCTGAAACCAGACCCACTACTAGAAATTTGACCTTCCGGTAAGCAAAAAATATAGATGACGGTTTGTTTTAGTATTGTCGTAATTGAACTATTAATTGCTTACCATCATAAATCGTTTAGTACTCATGACAGTAAAATTTTACAACGTCGTGAAAAGTTATCTGATATATTTCACGAGGGTAGTTCTACAAAATGTTGTAAGAGAAAATGATATTTTACGATGACGTTTTACGATGACATTTATAAAGTGTCATTTGCTATATCATGACGGTAAAACTTTATACCGTCGTGACAACTTAATAAATATATTTTATGAGGATAGTCTTAAAAATATCGTAAGGGAAAATAATTTTTTAGGACGGCGTTTTACAAGTGTCGCAATACATACTATCGTAATAGTGGGACTTCCCATTTACGCTCTTTAAATTACCCTTCTCTCTTATTTGCTAAGAACGAAAAGACGCGTGAACAAAGGAAGAGAGAAGTTGAACGCCCTAGCCTCGTCGCCACCACCACCGTCTCGTCACCATCTCCACCACATTGTCACCACTACCACTTCCTAGTCGTCACTACTATCTCACTGTTGCCACTGGAAATGTATCTAAAATGGTTTGTTTCTTATACGCTATTTACTTGGCGACATGAGGGTTTGCATTCATGACATCTAGGTTTCGATCATATATAGTTTTCTTTATATTTATTATCCGTTGTCTTCAATCTTCATCAGTTTTTGTTTATTTTGAGTCCTCATAGACATAATAATGTTAATGGAAGCCTCATTTTACTTCTACCTTTCTCTCTTCCTTCTCTTCCCGTGTTTCACGGCCTGTATATCAAATGTTTGATTTTTGAAGTTTGTCTGTGTTTTAGAACTCCCCCTCATTCTTCGTTAATTCCTATGTTGGCTCTCTCATTTCCTATTTGTCTAGACACCAACCAGTTGAATCAGGTTCAAACCGGCTGTGATTATTTGGTAATTTTTCTGTTAGCATCTACTAATTATTGGAGAGCATTACTAGACTTATAGACTCTGATTGATTAGTGCAAACAATTATTATTTTACTCTTGCCTTTGCTTTCTACTTTCTAGCAAGTTGATCTAGCGAGTTAATGGCTATAGATTGGGTGAGCAAATCTCAATAGATCGAAGCTTTATATGCTAATCTATGACTTCCTGCTATTAATATCTTATACATGTAAGTACAAATATGCAATTTGCTTGCCTTTATCTTGATTTTATGTTTTACTTGAGTTGAGTGCTTTTAATGGCAGCGATAACCTTGTTGTACTCTCTATATCATGGATACGACGGTTATTTTACACTAGGGAGCAAGTCGGGTTATTTCTCACTCTCTCCTTTCTGTATTATTTGTTATAACTCTTAGGCTTTTCCCTTTTATGTTGAGAAATATTAGCAATATAAACAACTATGCTCATTGAGTCATTTGAGTTCTCATTGAGGTCCAACTCTTAGTCATATGTGTTTACATTTGTAGTTAAGTAATGGCTGCCTGCCGACTCCTCCTAATACTATAGAATTTATTACTTTAATTTGAGCTTAGTCGTGTTCACCTAAATTGCATTTGAATTTATTACTTTATCTTAGCAGGATTAAATTCCATTTATTTTCCTCATGCAATAATTTGGAAACTATGAGAATTTCCTATTGTCTTCCAGTTATTAGTAACCTCAATGAACTATAATACATATTTTTTTATCAATAGTTGCAGTCCATACCACACATTGATATATTGTTGTTTGGAATAGTATTCATTTATGTTTCCGCTTATGTATTTTTTCTTGAAAAGACTGACTTATGAGAATATTGTTCTGTAAAGGTTTGTCAATCAGAACAAGTAAGATGCCTCTAAACCTATAAAGTTGTGTATCAACTTAAGTTAGTTATCTAGCTATCATCGGACTGTTTTGACGGTTATACATAATTGTCAAGCCAATGAGGGATCCTAGTAACTAAATAAAACTACCTAAGACAATCACAGCATCATCATCCACCCACCCCC
>QANY01010359.1:259766-500452 GCA_003255025.1 Datisca glomerata | reverse complement strand
CCCCCCCCCCCCCAAACACACACACACACACACACACACACACATATATACATAAATATCCACAAAGAAAGAATCCAGCATGTAATTGATTTTGTTCCCAATTAGCAAGAAAGAAAAGGCATAAGAAATAAGACTAGAAGATTATTAATCTGTAACTTCTATATAGCATCGATGAAGGTCTGTTACCTAGGTTTTGAAGCTAAGTGAGAAAGAGCTTGTAATCTATATTTTCATATACTCGAGCCTGTTGTATTTTTCTGTAAATTCTGGACTCTAAAGCTAGTAGGTTGCCTTCTCCGACAACTGGATGTAGGTTTCATTTTTGGAACTGAACCAATATAACCCTCGGTGTTACTTTCCATTTCTCACATATTCCCTCATTCTTCTCCCTTTTGCATGTTGTTCTGCACCCCACTGTTAGTCATGAATTCATAACAAAAGTGGTATCAGAGCCAAAGGTTGTCAAACTAGGGGAGTTCAAGCTTCATAATTCAAGATCTTTGACAATTCAAGATTACTGACTTAAATCAAGAAGCTGCCAAGAAAGCTTCTGCGATGGCCAGTACTTCAACCAAACATGGCATTGAGAAATGAAGATGCTAGCACTTTTGGAAAACTTAGGACTGGATGAAGCATTCCAAGGAGAAAGTAAGATGCCAGCAAGTTATTCAGAAGAGAAAAAGAAAGATATCATAAAAAGGGAATACAATACCTTAATCCTAAGCCTGAGTGATAAATTTCTAAGGGAAATATCAAAAATGAAGTATATGCCAGGGCCGACATAATGAACGGAGTATGAATGCATGATAATGAAGTATGATAAAAGTTCAAAGTAGGAACGAATGAGCATGTGCAGTGAAAGTTCAAAGTAGGAATTAATGCACAATGAAAGTTCAAAGTAGGAACTGATGCATAATAAAAATATGAAATAGAAAAAAAAATACAAGGCATATAATGAGATAAAGTGCAAATTACTAAAAAAACTCTTCTTTTATTAACGTTTCTGCAGGAGTACAAAATTCGCTCGTTCTCTTTAAATTTCATTACTTTTATCTAACGGGCTTGAAATATATATATTTTTATTTAACACGAGTATTATCTTGTGAAGCTAAAGAAGGAAAATTTTACACTGCCCCGGATATTTATGCCGGCATTCATCCATATATGACAAAGACTTTGTCAAGCAGATTGTACCTAAAAGCAAAGTTCTTCACATACAGAATGACAGAGGGAAAGATTCTCCAAGAACACATTGACGAGTTTAATAAGTTGTGTCTTGATCTTGGGAATATACAAGTGGAATATGATGATGAAGGCAAGGCCTTGGTACTTACACTCCTTACCAAGATTATATGAGACATTTGTCGACATTCTCAAGCATGGTAGAGAGACATTGTCACCGGAAGATGTGGTCAGAGCATTAATTTAAAAGGACCTGCGAAGAAAGCATGAACAAAATGATTCGAGTGGAGACAACTTATTTATGAGAGGAAGAACAGAAAAGAAAGAGTTCAAAGGAAGAAGTAAGTCTAGATCAAAGTCCAAAAATGTAAAGAACTATAAGAAAGTAAGATGTTATCATTGTCATAAAAATGGTCATATTAGAAGACTTTGTCCTAAGAGAAAGAAAGAATCTAAGGCAAATGAGGGGGCTGACGGTGATGTTGCTGTGGTAGAAGATGGATATGAAAGTGCTGATGTTCTAGTGGTGGCAACCAAAAACTTTAAAAAATAGTGGATCATTGACTCTTGGTGCTCATTTCACATGACACCAACATGGACTGGTTTGAGACTTTCTTTAAGCATGATGGTGGAAAATTTTTACTTGGAGACAATAAAGAGTGTAAAATTATTGGATCTGGAACCATCAGGATTAAAGCACATGATGGATCTGAGAATATATTGTCAGAAGTAAGATTTGTGCCTGATTTGAAAAGGAATCTCATTTCACTTGGAGTTCTCAAAATTTACAAGGGCTCCATGATTGTGATGAAAGGTTAAAGAAAATGTTCTCTATGTACTCCAAGGTAGTACATTAATTGGTGCAACAAACTCTGTATCTACACCATAAATTGACAGATCAATCTTGTGGCATAAAAGGTTGGGACATGTGAGTGAAACAATGCCTTGTTAAGGAGACATGCTGGACAGTTTGAAGTTATGTGAACATTCTGTCTATGGGAAGGAAATCGGGGTTAATTTCAGCTCTACAACTCACAAAACATAAGGAATTCTAAGTTATATTCACTTAGATCTTTGAGGACCAACAACGACTGAATCACTAAGTGGAGGAAGGTACTTCATTTCTATTGTTGATGATTATTCTAGAAAAGCCTGGATTTATATTCTTAAATCAAACAGTGAGGCATTCCAAAAGTTTAGAGAATGCAAGTAGGTAAAAAGGTTAAGAAATTGAGAATTGATAATGGGTTGGAATACTTGAATGAAGAATTTAACAAGTTTTGCAAGGATAAGGGTATTGTGAGGAACGAAATAATACCTCACTCTCCTCAATAGAATGGACTGGCTGAAAGGATGAATAGGACTCTCCTAGAAATGGTAAGGTGCATGATGTCAAGTGTTAATCTACCTTAGAAGTTTTGGACAGAAGCTACAAATACACCAGCCTACCTTATAAACATGCGTCACTCAGTTGCCTCAGAGTTTAAAACACCTGAAGAGGTTTGGACTGGATCATCACCATATCTCATTAATCTAAAGGTTTTTGGATGTGTGTCATATGCACACATCAAAGAGGGAAAACTAGATCCAAGGGCAAGGATGTGCATGTTTGTTGGCTATCCTGAAGGAGTAAAAGGTTACAAACTATGGTTTTCAGATCAGAACAATTCCAAGAGCTTTATAAGCAAAGATGTTACATTTAGAGAGGGTGAAATGTACATGACCAATTCTAATATGATCAATCAACCAGAAACTAGAAAAACCAGTAAGATTGGTTTTGAGGTGGAGCTTGGGAACACCAGAAAAGAACCTAATGCTTCAAGCTTCACAATATAGAATTTGAACCAGATGATGAACACAACGAACAGTTTGAAACACATGAAGAACGGGAAGACCTTTCATACTATCAATTAGCTAGAGACAGAATTAGGGGACAGCGCAGACCACCTGTTAGGTATGGATATGCATACCTTATTACATTTTCTCTAATAACAACAGAAAATCTGAATAAAAATGAACCCAAGAATTTCCATGAAGCTATGAAAAGCCAGAACAAAAACTAGTGGCTTGAGGCTATTAAAGAAGATATAAACTCTTTAGACAAGAACCACACTTAATGTTCTAGTTGACAAACCAGAGGGATAAAAGATTGTTCACTGTAAATGGATTTTTAAGGTGAAACAAGGAATTTCAGAAGTTGAGAAACTTATATTCAAAGATAGAATGGTAGCTAAAGATTTTAGTTAGAGAGAGGGCATAAACTATTCTGAAATCTATTCACCAGTGGTAAAACATACCTCAATTAGATTGTTTCTGGCTCTAGTAACTCAATATGGATTAGAACTAGAACAAATGGATGTCAAAACAATATTTCTACATGGAAACTTAGAGGAGAAGATTTTTATGGCTCAACCTGATGGCTTCATAAAGTAAGAAAAGGAAAACAAGGTATGTCTTCTCAAGAAATCTCTTTATGGTTCTCAAAAAGCATGTTTGACAATTGTGTATACTATAAGTATACTGAAAATAGATCAAGATGATATATGTTGTTATATGTAGATGATATGCTCATTGCATCATCTAATATGGCTGAAATCATAGAGCTTAAGGCTCTATTTCATAGGGAATTTGAGATGAAAGATTTAGGAGAAGCTAGAAGAATTCTTGGAATGGACATTTGTAGAGACAAGGTGAAAAACAGAATGTTTATTCATCAGGAGGATTATATTCTCAAAGTCTTGAAGAAGTATGGAATAAGACTCCATTAGCTTCTATTTTAAGCTAACCTCTGAACAATCTCCTAAGATAATAGAAGAACAAGACCTAATGGAGAAAATTCCCCATGCTCGTGCTGCGGGTAGCCATGTACACTATGGTTTGCACAAGACGTGATATGGCTTAGTCAGTAGATTCATGGCATAACTTAGCAAAGAACATTGAGATGTTGTTAAATGGGTCTTGAGATATCTAAGAGGAACTCTCAGGCAAGGTTTGGTGTTTGAAAACGCAAACACAGAAGGTGAAATCATTAAAGGCTATGTTGACTCTGATTTTGCAGGAGACCTAGACAAGAGAATGTCTTTGACAGGGTATGTGTTTATAGTTTTTGGTTGCATTGTAAGCTGGAAAGCTACACTTCAACCAACCGTGACCTTATCTACAACAGAAGCTGAGTATATTGCAGCAACTGAGGCAGTTAAGGAAGCTTTATGGTTAAAAGGGATTGTTGAGGAACTAAGCATCAAACAAAACAATATAATAGTATGCTATGATAATCAAAGTGCAATCCACTTGACTGAAAACTAAATGCACCACGAGAGAACTAAAAAATTAGATATAAGAATGCATTTTATAGGAAAGGTGATTGTAGCAGGAAAGGTAGTTATGGTGAAGATTCACATTGATGACAACCCTGTTGGAATTATCACAAAGCATGTCACATCTGTCAAGTTTGAGCACTGCTTAAACTTGATAAATGTGAGGATACTTTCAGGCTGATGTCTGAAGAACAACTGGAGAATTCTAGGGTTTAGGAGGTCATAATTGAAGCTTGATCCAAGGTGGAGATTTTGTAAAGTTGTGTATCAACTTAAGTTAGTTATCTAGCTATCATTGGACATTTTTTTATAGTTATTCATAACTGTCAAGCCAATGAGAGATCCTAGTAAATAAATCAAACTACCTAAGACTATCATGACATCATCATGCTCACGCACGCGCACACACACACATATATATTTATATACCATAAAGAAACAAAATGCAGCATGTAATTGATTATATTTTCCAATTAGCAATAAAGAGAAGGCATAAGAAATAAGACTAGAAGATTTCCAATCTGTAACTCTTAGATATCATCGATGGAGGTATGTTACCTGGGTTTCGAAGGTGAGTGAGAGAGAGCTTGTAATCTTTATTTCTATATTCTTGAGCATTTTGTATTTCTCTATAAATTTATGGACTCCAATGTTAGTAGATTGCTTTCTCCAGTGACTGGATGTAAGTTCCATTTCTGGAACTGAGCCAGTATAACCCTCGGTGTTACTTTTCATTTCTCACCTCTTCTCTCCTTCTTCTCCTTGTATGCATGTTGTTCTGCACATTAAACATCACTGTTAGTCATTAATTCATAACAAAATCTTTAGTAAAAGTATTTCTTTGCCACCAATACAAGATGTGTTGGCTTTGTTCACTTGGAATAATTTGGATCTTGTCTATGTTTTAGCAATTTCATTTTCTGGTGCTCCAAAATATTTACACCTTTCAGATTTACATATTCCTTCTTCAATTTATTTTTTGTCAAATATTTTAAGATGCAGGCAAAGTACAGAAGGCTCCTGAGGGAACACCTGCCAGTGGAGGTCTTCTTGTAGTTATTTTAGTTCATGAAGCTCAAGATGTTGAAGGAAAGTACAACACTAATCCATATGTACGGATTATTTTCAGAGGGGATGAGAGAAAAACTAAGGTGTGGATCCAAGCTATTTTCGCCTTTATTTAGGTTAAAAGACTATTCATTAATACATGTGATTCCGAGTTAGCTTTGTTAAAATATTTGGGCTTTTCCATATAAAAAGAAAAGGAACTTAAGCTAACAATAATGAAAATTATTCTAGTTTTAAAAATTCAGAAACTACTGAAGTAACAGAGATACTAACAGAGTATGGAATAGAACCACATTAGCATTATCTGTTATATCTTGTAGGCTTCTGCTCTAGTTATCTTCCTTATTATGGGAGCATGTGTTACTTTACCACAATTTAGCTAGTTGAAGGAGGCTTTTCTTGGGGAAATAAGAATGGGGTTTACTAATTTCTACAAGGTGTTCTTCAATCATTTACTTTTGGGCATACCTCTTCTGTGCGTCTTTCTCGTGGCGGGAACAGAACAAGAGGGAAAGACCCGCCCAGGGCTCGAGGTTCTTATTGACTATTTCTTTGCCTGATTGAATATACTCTTTGGTGTACTGCATTAAATTCTTTGTCTTTGATTGTGAAGTTTGACGCTTATATAAATGTAATGCTCAAGTTTAGAATAATTTTTATTGTGCAGGTTGGACAACTAAACAAAAAGAAAGAACTTGGAAGCAACCGATAGCAGACTCACTACAAAATGACAAGAGTTTCAATTTATTACTTTCCATGAGACTGTATGTTTCTCAATGCTTGTATTGTAGATATGTAGATCAGTACACTAGACTTCTCCTAAGGAGTTTCCGAGTTTTGTTATGTAAGAGCAAAATATATGAAAATCTTAATATTTGCTCCATTTCTATTCATTGTGGTTTTTCTCATCAATAATCTAATTAGGTTGAGAAGACGATTTCTTAAAGAATTATTGTCGAAAACCATTAAACAATACACGACGGCAGTTCATATTGTCGTTGTTGCAAAGTACACATTTTACGACGGTAGAATAAAAGTCATAATAATTACAATGATTTACGATGACATTAGTTTCTTGTACGATGGTGGACAATAAATTCGTCATAAACACCTCCAAAATACACGACGGTCAGACCATTTCTCACGCGTTATCTTGTACGGTCGTTATTGATTGATACATGTCACAACGTTTGTCTTTAGTGCCCTCATTGTAAATCATACACTTTATGATGGTTTTTTCCGTACCATCGTGAAAAGTGATAAAATATTAAACAACACTCACATAGACGAATGTAATTTCCCGTTGTCTATAATAATAGACGACGAATATTTACCGTCATTGAAAATCATTTTTGTAGTAATGGCCCTTAATTGGTGCATGTTTCAGACCATACAATGACTTGTAGAATTTGTAGACAAGAGAAGGATAAGAAGAATCTACAAACCCTTCTAGTTTTTGCATATAGACCTCTTCTTGTAAAAACCATGAAGAGATATATTTTTGACATCAAATTATCTTAAAGGCCCATGATAAGAAGCAGCAAGAGCAAGAACTAAATTCACTATGGTTTTCTTCACAACATGACTAAAGGTGTCATTGCCTCTTGATCGAATCTTTTAGCCCCTAATCTAGCTTCACACCTAGCAATAAAACCATAGGGGTTATACTTGAGCTTATAAACTCATTTACATCCTATGACATGTTTTTTTTCCTGTGGTTAAAGACCAAGTTCCTTGTTTCTGCAGAGCATTAAACTCGCCAGTCATGGCTGCTCTCCATTTTTCAGATTTTGAAGCAGTTGTATAGGAAGATGGTTTTACCACTAGTGAAGAAAAAGATGTAGCAGCGAGGGAAAAATTTTGTAGTATGTTGATTCATAGTAGTAGTGGTGGAAGAAGGTAAAATAGTAGAAGTAGAAGTATTTAAGACAATAGAATTATGAGTAGTATGATAAGTAGAATTGGAATCAGTAGAACTGGGTACAACAGAAGAGGTGGAAGCGAAATAGTGGAAGGATGAGAGGAAGTATGTATATTAGAAGTAAAATAGGATAAGCAGAAGGGAAAAAAAGGACAATGTGAAACATACTAAGAAGAACCAGAATTAGATGAAGAAGAGCTAGGAGCAAAAGGAAAAACAGACTCAGAAAATATAACATGCCTAGAAATGCAAAACTTGTCTTCAGATAAATTGTAACATACATAACCCTTATACTCACCCCCACCATATGTTCTTAGGATTTTAATTCTAGTACAGAGCTAGTTCTCAACAATGGTTTAAAATTATTAAAAGATTTAAGAGTAAGATGAAATAACTAAGCATATCTAGACTAATCATCTACAAAATACATGACAGCAATAACCAAAAGATTGGAACTTTTGGGAAGGGCCCAATATATTACTATGAATGATGTTTAAAGGAAAAGAAGTTACATTTTGAGACAAGGGAAAGGTAAGTGGTCATTTTACCTTGAAGAAAAAATTGACATATAAAATGTGTGCTAGATGTTGGTTGTATAAGATCAGTCTTATTCAAAATAAGAGAAAGTACATGACTATGAGGGTGACCTAGACGATCGTGTCACCTTGTAGAAGACACCTGGGCTCTAAGGTTTGAATACTGGAATGTGATACAACCCATTTTCACTCGGGCTTTGAAAAATGATTTTGGTTGTAGTTTTGTCTTGGATAGTAAAGAAGTTAGCACAAAAAGTGCAATTATTTCAAAGACATAATTAATATACTGACAGAAGGTTACAAACAATTTGTTGAACACAGAACATATTATTTAAGGAAAATGTATGAGAGGTGTGCGAAGGACGTCACTGCATACATGTGTAATAGGTAAACGAAGTTAATTGCCAATGGAAATATACTTTTTACCATTACAATCAGTAGATATTAACAAATTAGCAAGATTTGATGTCAAGTGTGCATTATACCCTCTGTCTGAAACCTAAAACTGAGGTGATGATGGAGTATTTTGAGGCTAGATTGTATCAGGCAACCATGGCTGTTAACTGAGCTAGGAAAGAATAATTCATTCGATTGTAGGAGTCAAATGCATTATGACCAACCTTTTGACAACTGACACCGAGTCTTACCATTGTTGCTGCCTAAATTCTAAAAAAAAGTAGTATTTGTTGAAGAATTTATGTTACTAGGCATAAAAACCTTTGAATTGTGTTTCAAAAACGAAGACCGTTGAATTGAAGCAACTTGACTAGAGCTTTCTCTTCCTCTATTATTAAAACGACTACCTCTTGACTTAAACCTGCCTCTGTTTCCCCAGTTCCGGCCTCGATTTCCTCTACCTCTATTTGGATTAAAACTAATAAAATGGGAATCATATATTGCAGTGGGATGGAACATATTCTCTGTTTGCTTATTATGAGAATTAATAGAAGCTTCTTCTGCCTTTAGAAGAACATCGAATTCTTCTAGAACTAAGGGATTAGACCTAGTTCTGATAGCTGTGTGAAAGGAGTTATACTTAGAACGTAAGTCATTTATAGTGTATATTAACATATCATCATCCTCAACCATTACAGAAACTGTCATTAGCTCATCTTTAATCTCTTTAATCCTCTGAGCGTAAGTATTTATGTTTTCTGCATATATTTTTCTTACAGATTGCAAGTTAGACTTCAACTGAATTATATTGGATTGAGCTCTGTTTTCACTTCATCCTTTCCATTTCTCTTAAACTTTTCTGGACATGTCAATTCTCCAGTGACATACTCAAATAAGGAAACGGGCTTTAAGGATTGATGTAATCTAAAAATCCCATAGCACTTAGTTGTGTCCTCAGTGTTAGTTAAATAGCGTTTTATACGCGAATTATATGGCAAACTTTAAAATATGTATTTATGGAGTAAATCCAATCTTTTCTCAATGATACGGTCAAATTTGCATATTTTTACCAAAAACATGTTATTCGAGTAAAAAATGCCAACCGAATTAAACGACTGTTAAAATTCGGCTCTTTAAAATACTTTATGAGAAGGATGAAGAGACAAAATGGCGTGAACATTTCTAAAGCAGATTAACCTTTCCTCATGCCTACCTCATTCTTATAGACAGACTCTCTAGCATTTACTCCTTACTTTTCTACCGATGTGGGATTTGAGCATTTCTTCTCTTGAGTTTAGCGGCTAGGAGAGAGAGATTGAAACTTGAGTTTTGCATTTCCTACCAATATGAGTTTGGGCATTTCTTCTATGTTTTGTACTGTGGAATGTGCATTGTGGGCTTCTGCATTGTGGGCTTCAACTTTACCACTACTATAAATCTGATTTTTCACGTTGGATGTTAAAAATAGACATGACGAGGTTAATTAAATCCGTCATCTAAAAATAAATAGTGATTTTCTACGACGGTGGGTAAAAATCTTTAAAACATATTAAAAACGATGGGGTGACATTAAAATGACGGGATGTCGAAACCCCATCATGTAATGGACTTCTTTGAATTAAAATGGTGGGGGCTCAACACCCCATCATATTTAATAGTAAAATGACGGGATCTCGATACCCCATCGTATAAACATCTTTGAATTAAAATGACATCGATGCATCGTCGTATTTGGCACTAATATTTTAATGAAACAACGCCAAGCGAGGAAACAAAAGAAGTTTGTACTTTCACTCCAGCTCTTTTTCCCATTTCATTCCCTCTCGCATCTCTGGTATGTGCCCTAGCATCTTCTTTATCTTCAACCTCATGTTTGAGGTCTCGCCGCGATTGCCTGCCGACTCTCACTTCAAAGGTTCTCCTTCTCTCTTTGGGAAGCTCTCTACAAGCTCTCTATTTTCAACAGCAAAACTCTCCTTCTCAGCCGCAATGCTTCTCCTCGGATTTGATTGCTTTGTTTATTTTCACTTAAGGTACGCATCTCCCTCCCTCCCTCCCTCTCCCTCTCCCTCTCCCTCTCCCTCTCCCTCCCTCCTTGTGTTTCAATTTGGCGTTAGGGCTCGGGCGTTTGTAGTGAAAACCACAATAGGTGCTTGAACTGCCAATGATGCTATGAAATAATATATTTTAGGACCAAAAACATCTCATACTTCATATAAAGTAATTTAAAATACAGAAGTAGAGTAGAAAAAGGGGTGGTGACCCGGGAAAGAAGAAGAAGACAACGAGGAAGGGAGGCGGAAAGAAAGTTTTCAAAATAATCACACTTTCATTAGCTGCAGGGAACGGGTACATGTATGCCAAGAAAAAGAGCAGAAAGATGAGTGAGAAGCTTGAGATGTTCAACGAATATGACATGTTCTGTTAGTTATGTGGTAGCATGGTAGGTTTTGGATTCATAAACAGTTGAGTTTCTGGACTTTTGCAGGAACATTGCGTTTAAGATAGAAATTAAGATGAGCAGCCAAGGTAAGAACTCCAATACTTGTAATTTTTTAGCTGAAAACTATTATTTAGATTTTGTTAAATATATTTTAAAGGACCTTCCAACATCATATGATGACTTTTTGAGAATTCAATGCCCTATAACACATCACCACCACTCCACAACCAACGTCTCCTACTTTGATACCAGGATTAAACTTGGGCATAATCGATTGGTTCTGAACTTTTCATTCAATTAGCTTTGTGTTTTTTTAAATTATTGGACTTAATCTAATTGTATATCATTATTATTTCAAAGACTCTGAATAACTATAATTTTGGTCCTAAAATCTATTATTTCATACATCTTTTTTTTAGTATTCTAAAAATGAGAAAAAGTAAACAATTTTTTTATATATGTTACTTGGTCGGAAGTATTTCTATATGTCATTGATTTTATACTATCCATCGTATATTTACTTTTTATCCAATTTTTTTATGTGAATTTTTAAATAAAAATGTTTAATACATGTTTAATATTCGTATACCAAATTTTACAAATTGCTTATCTTTGACCGATTTTTTACTGACTTTTAATCATATGATACTTGCCGAATAATATTCCGTATTTATTCTATCTAGAAATTAACTAACTATTGTCCAACCTAATTGCAATTAGGCTACATATATTTGAAAGAAGAAATATCAAAGAGTGAGCAGAGGAATATGACGAAGATTAAACCCTGTCATTGATGACGTTAGTCAAGAAGCTCTCATACCACGAAGATATTCAAAACAGATTGATAAAGGAGAAGAGAGAGAAGAGAAAAGAAGAAGAAAGAAGTGAGAATTTCCTGAGTTATTTCATTGACATAGCTACGATATCTTATAAGTACTAATGAGGATATATTAATTATAGCATGCATAATATAGTTTCTTAAACATGCAACAATAAAGAAATTTGCAAATAAATTATAACCACAAAATTTCCTAGTTCTTCCATTTTGAACCTTTTGCATTTTTAACAATAAATTTCCACTACCTGTCAACCAATTTTAGTCGCATTTTCAATATTTTTGTGTCATATTTTACTTTCATTGCTCCTACAAAGATTTGCTCCTATTCTTTTGCATTTTACTATGTACCCTTTCAAATACTTCATCACTTTTATTTTAATGTTGTCTTTACTTATGTACATTACATATACGATCAATTCAACTTTGTTTTAGTCACTTCATCACTTTTTGTTTTATTGTTGTCTTTACTTAGGTACATTACATGTACATAAAAATACATTTTAGGAAATCTAAAGATCTCTACTATTATTATGTATGATGGAAGATGGGATGAGACAAAGTCTTATGTTGATTTTCGTTCTAAACCTTTTTTGGTTGATTATAATATGACGTTTGTTGAGCTATTAGAAGATATCAAGATAGTTTTGGAGTTTGTTGATAGAAGATATCAGTTTGAAATTATTGTCAAATTGTAATTTAGCAATACTTCATGCACTATTGTTGAAATAAAAAATGATCAGGACGTTAAATGATATGTTTTGTTACGATTTTTCCTAAAGTACAAGTGAACACCATCGTCGTCAAGTAATAAAATTTCTACGAAAATGAAATATCATCAACAGGATTGATTGATATTAAAATATTAAAATTAAGTATACCTTAATTCTAGTTGAGAATGACAAAAGATTAAGATTTTTGAATGAAAAATTAAACTAAAAAGATTAATACTGATAAGGAGAAATATTACAAATTTGAATAGTTAAAAGTTTTAGGGTTTTCGATTTTACCAAACCAAACATGTTCTGAATTCTAAATCACAATCAATTAATGTTTATCAAATTATTGACATCAAATTTCTCTAATATAATTATCAATCTTTCTCAAGTAACAATAACAATCAATCAAAAATATTAATCTCACATCTCTGTCAAGATTAAATATATTGAAACTCATTAAGCACAAAAAATTACAATTGCTACACTAGATTCATAATTATCTCTAACTTGTGAAATTCTATAAACAAAGAAAAAATGTAATCATCATTTCTGAGTGTCAGAATTAAATCTAAAATCATATAATAGTTGGTCAAACGATTACAAGCATTAAGAACAGATTATAACACTCTATAACACTCAATAAACATCGATTGAATTGAAAATAAAAATATATGAACAATCATGATTTGGCTACGTTGTACCCTAGATAAGAAAATTAGAACATACTAAAATTGAAAACATCCTACTAACATTCATGAACATAGAGAAAAGAGAGAAGAAAAATAAGATTTTGAGGATGAATTTGAAGTTGAGATCCGTTTCTGGGTTTCAATCTTCATGTTCTCCTCTCCTAGAGCTTTCTCATATGCCTCTCACATCCAAAAAGTCCTTTAAAAACCTTCAAATATTCTATGTATACACTAAGGTTTGATAAGGATAAAATTAGAGTAAAAACAGAAATAACAAAATCATTATCGCGCCAGCGTCGTGGCGTTGGTGTTCTGGATCTCTTGATGATGCGCCAGTCTCGCGACGATGGCCCTTCTATCCAATTCTACTTTTTTTTATTGATCTGCATTTTTACCTTTCAAATTTTTCCAAATCAATCCAAATGCACTAGAATATCTTACCTACAAAATAAAAGTAAAACAAACATAAATCAACTAATACAACTCAAAGAACCAATAAAATTAAAGTTAAGATTATCTGAAATATTAGTGTGAAATCCATTAATCAAATACCCTCAAACTTAACTTTTTGCTAGTCTTCGAGCAAAAACAAACATTAAATAAAATAAGAAAACAATAAACATTAATTCTGAAAAACTATGGAACAAATGACGAAATGTTTTGACTAACTAAATATGCCTCAGAGATTTCAAAATAACGATAACCCAGGAAAAACTTTTGAATTGTGATCATATAGAATTTCAACACAAATATTAACTTACATTACACCTTGAAAAATCCTGAGTGGATGTGTGTCACCTTAGGTCGTCTAACTTCTTAGTCTTGAATGGGTTTATGCAACCAAGTCTTATAAAAATGGATCTATTAATCTAGTAATATATTAGAACTCCATAGGCCAATTTTTCATGTCACTCTCCACTAATGTAGACAAAGCACAACACTTAGGATCGATAGGACTTTCTTAGGTTTGTAATGTATGGCTAGGGTGTAGGATAGGATAAATGATATTATTTTGGCTGAATCTATTTCATTTGAGTATTCGTCATTTTTTTTCAAGTGTTTTGTTTAATTTGTCGGCATCAATTTTTTCACTTTTTCCCCAATGTTTTATGTGATATGGACATATTTTTCATTTGTTCTTAATCATCGTTTACCGTTGTGTGTTCAGTATGTGTATCATTGTTAGATGTTTGATATATGTTATATATGTGCTTTAATGTCATGTTTTCAAGAAATATTGTTCGTTTGATTCGGTGATGAATGTGTTCAAATCATTTTTTCTTGTTTGAAGTAAATCATTATGTGTGTGTATATGTATTCAATAGTGAGTTTATTGTAAGAAACAATAAATTTATTGGTTGATCAATAAATATCAATAGTTTGTTTAGAATAATACAGATATTATCTTATTCTTATTTTAAATCAACCATTTACAGATATCAATGTAGTTTTGTTCTCATACAGTATATCACATATTAAAATATTACTACATTAAATATTTTTACTATTTACATTATAGAGTTTTGGATGGTTGACTTCCATGTAATTTTCATAAAAATATATTTCAGGCAATCTAAAGATTCATATTATTGTTATGTATGATGGAAGATGAGATGAGACAAAGTCTTATATTGATTTTCGTTCTAAACCTTTCTTAGTTGATTATAATATGACGTTTGCTGAGCTAGTAGAAGGTATCAAGATGGTTTTGGAGTTTGTTGATGGAAGAGACCAGTTTAAAATTATTGTCAAATTGCAATTTAGCAATGCTTCATATATTACTGTTAAAATAAAAAATGATCAGGACGTTCAATAGTATGTTTCGTCGATAAGGAATGAGAATGGGATTAACAGTCCACTTATTCTTGACAGTAGTAAGAATAGAAACCAATGCTCTGAATTATAAAATTATGTGTTTGATGATGCTAGTCAATCAACATCAATCGATTGCGAGGATGCTCAAGACGATGACATTTTTATCGCTCTGGTTGATTTAGATAATATCCCTAGTAATTTTGACATTAAAGAGAAATCATTGTTTAGAAATAAATATGAGTTTTTTAGGCATTGCACATGATTGCAGTGAAAGGGAATTTTGAATTTAGGATTGAAAGATCCAATCGAAAAAGAATAAATGTCTGTTGTGTTAATGATCATTGTAAGTGGTTTGTTCGAGCATCTATATACAAAGGTGATGAGCTTTGGATGGCACGTTAATATATTAAACAACACAATTGTTCGTTAGATGTAATTTAAAGTGATCATCGTCAAGCAACATCTGATATTGTTAGTCAATGCATTAAAGATAGACATATAAATGATGTACAAGATCGGACAACTCCCAAAGACATTATTGATCATATGTGTTTGAAGCATGGAGTTACTATTAGCTATTATAAGGCATGGAAAGCCAAGCAAAATGCATTGGATTTGCTTCGAGGGGCTCCTGAAGAGTTGTATGCTAGATTACCATCATGTTGATATGTACTAAAAGAAAAAAAATCTAAGTATATCATTTTTTCAGTATTTTAATGATTGACTACGAAATCAATAAATTTGCTTGTATTCATTTTTATGTTAATTATCAATTTGATGATCGCTTCTTATGTAGGTACTGTGACAATAATTCATAATGATGGGAATGGTAGTTCAAATACCTCTCCATGTGTTTGGGGGCTACATTGAAAGTTTGGCGACATTGTAGACCAATGATTTCAATAGATGGAATATTTTTAAAGAACAAATATCTCAGATGTTGTTAACAACATATTTGTTGGATGGTAATAATCAATTTTTTCCTTTGGCGATTGCTGTTGTAGATTCACAAAATGATTTATCTTGGGGATGGTTCTGTGAAAAACTGAAGGAAGTAATTAGTGATAGGGAAAATTTGGTTATTATATCTTATAGACACAACATTATCCCAAAGGCGTTTATAAATGGTTCCCGAATGTTGTTCATGATTTGTGTATGTAACATCTATTATTTAATGTCAAGTATAAATATAAAAACTTAGTTTTTGACCCCATTTTTTATCGATGTGTCAAAGCATATACAGTTGAAGACTTTAGAATCAATATGCGTGCATTGGAATTTATTTATCCTTATGTTCATTCTCATCTTAAAGGTGTTGATTTTGAGAAATAGGCTCATTCTCACTTTGTTAGATATCGATACAATGTCATGACTAGAAATATATCAGAGAGCCTTAATAATGTAGTGAAAGATGCCCATGGTTTACTAATTACATTTTTATTGAATTTCTTAGGCAATTGATACAAATGTGGTTTAATGAGCGTAGAGTAGCATCTAGTTGCATGATTACGACACTAACTCAGTGGGCAGAAAAAAGTCTACGAAAGTAAATAGGTCTTTCCCGATCAATGATTGTAAGTATTTTTGTATTGTATACTGAATTGATATATTTATTAAATATACTAGTCGTTGTAATGATATAACATATTTTTTATTACATGTTATTGTGTTGGGACATGAATTTTAGGTGATTGAATGTGATTTACCATTCATTGTAGACACACCCAATAATTTATGTACGTGTGGAAGATGGCATATAGATGCAATATCTTGTGCACATGCTTTAGCTATAATGGCTAATAGACACTTGAATCCATACTTGTCTGTTTCATCGTATCATCAAGAGCGAGATAGACGCAACGTATGAGGAATTGATTCATCTTCTTGGTAATAATGGTCAATGGAATGTTCCGAAAGACATTCAAATCCATTATATACTACCTCCTAAAACAAAACGTTCGGTCTGTAGACCAAAGAAGCAAAGGATTCCATCGATAGTTGAATTTAACAAGGTAAAATGTTAAAGGTGTCATATGATCGGACATAATCGAAAGAGATGCAAGAATCCGGTGACGTCAACCAGTAATCAATCAAAGAAACATAAAGTAAAGATTAAATTTTGAGGATGAAACGTTTATGATAATATGTTATTTAGATTAAAGTTTTTTTTATTAATTTGATGGATGATTTTTAATAGTTTATTGATGATTGTTTTTAATAATTTGTTGACAATGGTTTTTAATACTTATCAGGTATGTCAGTCTACTGATAATAGTTATTGACTAACGATATAATAGATAATCAGTGTTCAACACAAAAAATGAAATTATTGCTATCAGTTATTGACTCTCACAACTTATTGATTAAGACGTAATTAAAGAATAAATTTTTAGATAATGAATGATTAACTTACAAAATGTATTTATTAAAATATAAAACATATATCAAAATAATAATTAACTGATCTTATGATTTTTAGAAAAAAGAAGTGGAGGTCAGTACGCTCAGACTTGGGAATTGTTAGATTTCTAGCGTCGCGACGGTAACACAATTAAATTAAGTTAGTTTTTAATTTCAACAGTACACCAAAAATTGAAAATAGATAAAAAAAATATTAATCACAAATTTTCTCAATATTTGGTTGACCAAAATAAATAAGGAAACAGTCATCAAACATAATCAACCATAAATTTATTACAAAATTTCTCAATATTTGGTTAATCAAAATACCAACTACTTAAATCCATAACTACCAACTACTTAAATCCTTCATAAAAAAACCCATTGGATCTATCAACTACCAGTTAAAGTACTTAAAACACTAAAACATCATGTTTTCAATCAATCACAGTCAGTAAACCAAAACATCAATCTATGTCTCTCCTTCTTGAGTTTAAGTGATGATATGAAAGTTTGGAGGTGTGAAAATGTAGTTCCAGGATGCGGGATGATTTCCATGTTCTATTTAGATATTTTCTTCTTTTGTTTCTTGCTATAAAATTTTGATATATCATGCGCCTTTCCCTTGAACTGTCTGGTCAATGGCACCCTTCTAGCTAGAGACTTGTTGATGGTCGGTGGAACAGATGGTGGAATAGTGGGCGGGACAATGAGTGCTTCCTGTCATTGAATTCAGATTTTAAATCAATCAGTAATAATATCCATATGTATAGTTATTTAAAAGTATATAAGTTATTTACGTCTATATCATCCAAGCTTAAATTTAGATCATGATGATTGTCCTTATTCAGTTCAGTGGCCATTTGACGGTTAGGTCCATCCCTCATGTCCTTATTTGGAGTTGTAGCAATTTGTGCATGAAATTGTTGAGCTTCCACACATTTTTGACACCCTGAAATGGACGCTATCAGTTTGTATGTATAATTATGAAAATATATTATATTCAGTATTCTAATGATTTACCACACAAAATATATTACATTTTATAATGGTGTCAAACGCTGAAAGAAATGAGTATTCATCCAAAAACATAAAATAATTCATAATCAATAAATGATAATGCATACATTTGTCTTTGAGAGATTCAATAACTATTATAACATAGAGTTAATGCTCTCAAATTGCTTATCATATTTTTCCTCTAGATATTTTGATCTAGCTTCGATCGAAAATTCTTACTCTTTTTTTCTTAAGTTTAGAAACTTCGACAATATTTGGATATTCAATTTGAGTGCCATCAATATTCTGGTTGAGTATCAACCACCTCTTTACCTTTGGATATTCCAGATTTTCTATCATAATTGATACTATTTAATTCATTAGAAGTTGTTTGAAATTTCTCAATCTCTAGCTTCAATCATTAAATGTAAGTATGTCAAGTTAATACCAAATTTATATAAAAAGATAATATATCAAAATTAATTTACACTTTACATTCTTATGTCCAAAAACCATGTCCGTCAAATCCCTTTTGTCTGGTTGACCTATCACTGTCCAGTTATTTATCCTCGTAGTACCACTCCCCACTCTTTTTACAAACGATATCGGAGGTGTCGTCAATAACGTTATTGTTTCAAGTGCCCAAATGATTAAAGCATGTGGAAAATCATAAAAAGCATGTGCAATATTGTCAGGAAAGTTAGTGATTTTCCTCATGCTTGCAACTGTCACCTCAAATGTCAACTTACCCCAAGGATATACATCAAACAGATTGTCTTTATCAACCAACAAAATATGAAAATGATCAACCAAAATATGCTCATTCTTTGATATCAACAGATTTTCCAAATAATACAACTTTACAAGCTTAACCATCTCTTCATCATCATCATTTCTGGCCATTGCCCAAGTGTCAAATGCGTAATTCAATATTATTCTAGAAAATATCTTATTATTCTTAAAATACTTTTCTTTCACTTTCCCATTTCCTAAACTAACTCTATTAATATGTACTGATGAAGTGTATCTCAAATCACTTATGATAGCAAATCCTTCATGGTGAAATGAGTCACTCGCCCATTGAAATTGAAATAAATGGCATCACTCCTCTCATGATGGCATTGTTTTCTAGTTATATGCAATAGTAACTGAGCGGGAAACTTCTAAATTTGGAAATCAATAAAATGACCAAAACATCATTTCATGAATGCTTCTCTCTGCTTTTCAGTCAAACTCAAATTTACATGCTCCATTGTTGTTGGCTTAGAGAATAGATTCAGCTTTTGATTTTTGTTCCAATTCAAGTCAGATACAATCAACTTAAAATCCTATAACAGTATAATATTGCTGAGCAATTTATAATAATAAGTATATAAAGAATATGAAATATATTGTTCACTTTACCTCATTTTGATTGTCTTCGTTGAAACGCAACTTACGCTTTCATGTTTTTATTTGCTTGGTGTTCTTTTTGGTTGATTTCAATGATTCATGCTATCACTGCTTCTATAAACAAATAAACAACAAATTCAAAGTTTGATAATGTTCAATCATACAATGAAATTAACTAATCAATATGTTATTTACGTTTGGTTATATCAATGACTGATTCAGTATCTTATATCAGAAATTTTCAGTAAAATGATAGACAACATTTATTGAGTAATATATTTCAAGTGATAACAATCAATCATTTATTTACCCTTTTGAAATTAATCACATATATGCGTGATATAATTATAGTGAAAATATGGTCTAAATAAATATTTTATTGACCACAACAAAGGTTAACCACTCATCGATAATCATTTATGGATCAAACAAAATTAATAAAATAGTACAGAACTATCAGGTTTTCAAAAGGGTAAAAACTAGACTAACTCCAACTGAGTTTATTATTTCCAATTGGGTGAACATAATATTGTGTTAGTTGAGGTTGTGTTAGTTACGAAAGTATTCCAAAAAATTTTGTTTTTGTTCAGTAAATTTTATAATCTGTTCAATAGATTGTATACTTAATAATCCCAGAAAATTTGTATAATCAATAGAATGTACATGCACGTTCAATCAGTGATATGATATGTGTAAGAAAATAAAGAAATCATGGCGTTTTTACTAAATCCAACAATTATTGAAGTTTGAAGATTTGATATATTGATTCAAGTAGTCAAAGTAAAGAAAGATTTTTTTGCTTAATAATACATTGAACTTATTAAAGATAATAGAAGAGAAAGGTTGAGCGTTTTTATATTGGTCGAGCTTTGTGCCGATGTCAATAGAGTTTCGCTTTGTTCTGTAAAACAGCTTCATTGAAGGTTCTCTCTGCTCTGTAGATGGAGGTTTCAAGAGTTGAGTAAGGTTTCGTGGATTTTTTTTTGTTTTTATTTTTGGATGATTGATTGACAATTGATGTTAGTTATTGTTTACCATGGTTATTTAGTAGTTTCCAAAACCATAGTTAGATTTTTTTACTTTCCAATTTTTTCGGTGAATTATGATTGGTAGAATTCAAAATTGGTATATTTTGTCAATTAATGTTTTGGAGGGAAGTTAGTAATGGCTCCATTTTCTAAGGTAATTGAGGGCGGGATTTGATATTTTTTAAATTTTTTGGCAGATATGTTAATGAGGATTTATGGAAAATATAATTATACAAGTCACACATTAATTTCTGCCATAATTGTAGACAACTTATTTACTTATGATATACTATGATAACCATACAAAATAAGAATTATTTATCAATTTATTAGAATTTTTTGAATTCAGATTATTAATCAAATTATCATTGATTTATTATTGATTTTTGTTGATTTTATTTTATTTCTTTTTGAGATTTTTTATTCAAGATTTAATTGATTGAGGAAGTTAATAGAGTAGCGGTTACAAGGATATTTAAGATATTGTTAATTATGATTTTTAAGGGGTTAAATACAGTTGCCTAATTTTTAGGGTATATCATTTAAGTATATCATATTTATATATCTGATTTACCCAAAAAAATAGTAATATATTATATAGATGAGAATGATATTAGACTAAAATTATTGACTATTATGAAAACTTGATATTTACTTAAATCTATTGAAAACCTGCTATTTATTAAAATTTGCACTAATATTGTCTACTATGTAAAATTTCCCAAAATTTTAAGTACTTTAAATTAGTGAAAACTTATTATTTTTTCATATCATTTGATGTTAAATATATAATTTTTTCAATTTTCAAGAGTTTATTCATCCTCACTTCTCAAAATATGAATGTAATATTATATTTTAATACATATAATATAAATACTGAATTTTCAATACTCATATAAATATTTTTTACTTAAATCTCTAACTAATTCAATATTTAAATTATTAAAGCTGCCCACGCCTCCACCCATCAGCATTAATTCCTTTATTCGTTTATTGGTTAACTCTTGCAACTCTTTTAGGGATTGCTTTGACTGTGCTAATGATTATGTAAGCATTATTAATTAGTTCGTTCTTGTTTTTCAATATTACTTAAAACATTTTCAAGTATAATTACTTAAGATTTGTTGAAGTCTAATCTAATATTAATGGTAATGAAATTCATAGGTAGACTCGTTATAAAAGATTAGAATACTTCATGTTCACGTAACCTATATTTGATGGAAGATAAATCAATTAATTATTTATTGAGTTCTTATGTATTTGAGGCCAGATTCGTTTGTTAGTTCATTTGTTATATACTTAGAATATGTCTATCGTATTTTTGTATTCTTTTTTTTTTGTATTGATACAATACATTACAAAAACATTCTTATAGTTTATCTTAATTACATAAATATATGATCTAATTTAAATAATTACACAAATTCCCCCATCCTCGATGAAAGATAAAAAATGCCCTTCAATGGTTCATATCTAATTATTTCTTGATTCAATCATCCATATTCATGCAAAACAAAAAATAAAAAAATGTTTGAAACATATTCCCAATTACTCATATAAAGTTAGATCAGAAGTAAATAAAATTAAGAACATGATAAATAATAATGACCTATAAATATGAACTTATTTATCTAAAAAGGCAAGTGAGGGTATTTTGGAAAGAAATTGAACTATGAGCCTATATTTTGGATATAAAAAATTAGAGTAGGTATCTGTGTAGGTTTTTTTTAAATTAAAAAAGGTTTTCGATAAGAATAGCCACATTATAAATTCCTAATACAAAAAGGCACATGAAATAAATTAATAGGGTCCCACCAAAAAATATTACTCAATTACTGAATTACATTTTTTTCGCTTCTCTATCACAAAATTTTCAGAAACTTTTTCACTTCTCTCTGTCAAATTTTTTCAAGAATTCCCCGTTTCCTCCCTTCCAAAACTTTGAAATCACATGGATTCCAAATCAGTCGTGTATGTGTGTGCTATTGTATATATCCTATTTATATAGCATATTGTTTATGGCATATGCAAAAACACACACATATTATATATATGATAGACTACTCTACATATAGCATGTGTTGCGGTCGTGTGTGCGTGCGTGCATGCATACGTGGGTGATGTGCTGTAGAACATATACATAGAGTATTCTAATAGTATGTATGCTATATACAGTACATAACCGTACATAGAGACTGGTTATACACACTACTCTATAGAGCATATATGAAAAGTCTATATATAACTGTTATATATTACGTATAGCATATATACTACCGGAATACCACAGTGCTTATGTTATTATACGCATACATATAATACATATTGCATATGTATAGAAAGAGACAGAAAAGAGTCGGGGAGAGAGAGAGGAAGAAAAAACAGAGCGTGAGAGAGTAAAAAACAGACTCTAAATAATAGGAAATAAATAAAATGTATAATGAAAATTAGACCAATAAAAACATTTTCACAGAGAAGTACTCAACCAAAACCGTATATGAGGTTAAAACAGTAAAAACAAGCAAAAATACAATTGTACATCTAGCGGAATGTGCACTTTAGTTAATAAAATTTTAAAAAAAAAAGCTAAAATTGGGATGTCATGATAATATGAGCAATTGTTGTATTCAAATGTAAAACTTGTCTGCATAGTATTTTTACTAAACTAAAAAATGTAAACATGTAATTAGTCAAATTCACAGGAGAATTCCTTCAAAGTTTTGGGAGCATTCCATTTTAAATGATAGGAGCTGTAAAAATGAGGCACCAACTAATAAGTCCACTAACTAAAATAGTAAAATACTATAACTAGCCTTATGTTCAATAATAGTCAAAATCCAGTTCTGAGGCCTAACCTCTGTATCTAAAAAACCCTACCCTCTCCTGACACTTGTCTTTTTTCGTCGTCAACGTCGTTCTTCTTCGCCGTCTATGTGGTCATTCTTCATCATCCATCTACTTGAAAACAATCATCTATGCCGCCCTATGCCAGGACTATTCGTCTTCGCTACCATCCTTCTTCGTCACGAGTGTCCATCTTCTTCGTCGCGTGTAGAATTTTCTCGACAATCTCTGCTGTGCAAGCAACGTGAAAATTAAAGGTTGTTTCTTTCAATTTCGTAGTTCTTATTTTGAATATACCATTGTTAGTTCCCTTAATTTTGCTGATCTTGTTGAATTTGTTGTCCCTGGCTATTAATGGAGTACACGATGTAAACGTCATATTTTCAATACTTGTTAACATCATCTACGTTTGAACTTAATTGTTTGTTGTTATAATTGAGTATGATATTTAGCTTGGTCTTGTTGTATATGTTGGTTTGTGGCTATTAATGGGGTAAATGATGTAAACACCATGTTTTCAATTCTTCTAAACATCATATTTACATTACTTAATTGTATGTTGCCATTAATGAAGTATGATATTCAGGTTCCTCTTGTTGAATTTGTTGTCCATGGCTGTTGATGGAGTATATGATGTAAATATCATGTCTTCAATACTTGTAAACACCATGTCTTCAATACTTGTAAACCATGATGTTTACAGTACTCCCAAACAATACTTATCGACATCGGATTTGCATTTTAAAGAATTTCATGACTTTTATCGATCTCATGAACTATATATGTAATTGTGTTGAATGTGATTAGAGCTCTTATTTTGCTATTTGTGTTGCTTGTAAACATAATTTCTACTACATGTGACGTTATGTTAATTACATTACTTGTAAACGTATGATTACACTATGTGTAAAATGTTATTTTTAAACTATATATTACTTGTATACATTATATGCACATAATTAACAGTTCTACATAAAGTTGATCCATTGTACGTGTGATTTTTGAAATGATGATTTTTCGTTTGTTTTTATTTTACTTTCATTCTTGTACCATTGTGCAATTATGAGGTTCATAATCTAATACAATACAAATTAGCATGGTATCATGGATTTATTGTATACTTTATATGCAGCAATGAAAACTAAAACAGCAACAAAAAATAAAGTTGCAAGAAAAAAATCCACCGATGAAATAAAAGAAAAATAGAGAAAGTAAGTACATAAAATTTGTTGTTAACGACATGTAGTCTGGTAACAACAATACTTCTATACATAATAATTATGCTTACTTTACTTGTAAACATAAAGTTTATATCCGTAAATAATTTTATTACTTAAGAAAACCTAACAACTTTGAAATTCTATTGTAGGAAGAGAAACTTTCAAAAAGAAAATGCAGTGCAAGGTTACAGTTTAATGCCTCTTCCTCAAAAGCTAAGGTAAAAAATAAAAAAAAATCACAGTTCAAATACTAAACACTGAGAAATAACCATTTAAATATCTGACACTGAGAAAGAATCATATGATGATGTGTAAACAAGTGACGACACTATAAAAGCAAGGAGGTAAAAAAAATAGTACATTAAGTTTCATACTCATATTAAAATGAGTAATGGTTATATGTATAATTTTAAACATATGCATTTTTAATTAGATTGAAAGTGAAAGATTTGAAGAAGGAAGTGAAGATGAAACCGAAAAAAGTGATCAGGAAGCCAAAGTCAAGAAAACCATGAGCTGCCTATAGAAGATGAGGTAATTACATAATTATAGAACTTGTAAACTTAATTTTCACATGTTGTCAATAATATGTTTACACTGCATTTTCTGAATGATTGTTCTATCAATAATGGTTCTCTATTATTCTGAATGATCATTATGCATGATGGTTCTGCATTGTTCTGAATGATGGTTCTATCAATAATATATTTAGACTACATTACATCAGATGTGGTACTTATATAACTACATAATCGGTAAACATATAATTAACTGTTGTTGATAATTTGTTCTGAATGATGGTTATTTCAATAATGATTCTGTAATCTTCTGAATGATGGTTCTGCGTTGTTTTGAATGATGGTTCTGTCAAATGTTTACACTGCATTATATAAGATGAGGTACTTATATAATTATATAATTGGTAAACATATTACTAATATGCTGTCAGTAATATGTTTATACTGCATTATTCTGAAGGATGGTTCCGTCAATAATTGTTTACACTGCATTATTCTGAAGGATGGTTCTGTCAATAATGGTTTTGCATTGTTCTGTCAATAATATGTTTGCATTGCATTATGTAATTATATAACTGGTAATATATTAGTAGCATGCTGTCAATAATATTTTCAGACTGACTTACTTATTGAAAATGAATAATTGTTATAACAAGTAAACATATTATTTTCGAATTACGTTGGTTCTGAATGATGAATATGTACATGAATCAAAATATTGTAACTAAGTTACTATTATTTGCATAATTGCAAGAATGGAAGTTGTTGATTCCAAAGAACAACGGACATCATTGCAACAGATTGTACTCTATTCCAATCTGTCTGTGCTCACAACACTGTGGAAACCGTTGAACCCAAACCAAGTAAAGAAATTCATGAATGGGCTGCTACTTACATGAAGTCACTTTAGCAAAAGGAGACAAACTTTTAGTAAAAGTAAAGAAGTGGACTCAAGTAGCAGTGAGCCCAATGCCGACTCATTTGAAAACATGGTCCGCATACCCATCCTGCTAAATGCTAGGGTGGAAGTAGATATGAGAAAGGTGATGGGCAAGTTGGATCACTGGAGAAATCTCGTATTGAAATTTCTGAGAGAATGACTGACATGAGATCAATGGTGGTAAAAAAAACTTGCAGTGATATGTCAACTAGTCGGCATGTAATCAATAGAACAAATGGAAAAGAAGATGAATAGGTATGAAAATCATACATTATTTAAAGAAATATATTCTAAATCTATTAATAATTGTATGTGTTAGCGGAATTTTTTCCATGATAATGTTGGAGGTGATGAACATGTAAACAATGAAGGAGATGACGCTAATGATAACAATGAAGATGGTGATGCAACAATGGCGATAGTGATAATAATGGAGATGGAAATGATAATGAAGGTAGTGGTTCCCACACAGACAAACTAGTAGGACATGAAGATAGCTGGAACAATTTTAGTACACATTAAGTAAATTGTCAATGTATCGTACGACTACTGTATACATATCACAAACAAATTACTTGCATATAATATAAAACTGAAAACTACAGGAAAATAATGATGAAATTGGACGGTGGAAAAAAATTTAGACTGAACATACTACATAGAATGGACAATTCAAGACAGATAATAAATATTCTATTCTTACCATATATTTTCGAATTAAGGTATTTAATTAGTTTTAACTTACATTAGTTTGAAACATATTACTGAAACACAGTTTGTAAAACTGTAAGTACATTTGTTAAACTGTGTAAAAATGATTTGTTACATAAAGTATGATTTATTTCTCTATTGTTATTCAGTATTGTAGTTTTAATTATCGAAACATGTATATGTTCTAATTATCATATAAAGACTTGTTAATATTTAAAAAATTTGCATGAAGGAATACATGTAAAGAAGAAGAAGAAAGCTCGTGAAAGAAAATGAGAAAACAGTCATCGTCAATCAAAGAGGCTGATAAAATCATCTCTGTTTTTAAAGTATGTGCTTAACTGCTTTTGGATCAGTGGAGGATGGAGGAAAATCAAAGCAACAAGATTACATAATTGATCCCGCTAAGCTACAAGTACGAATAATTGAGCCACCAAGTTTCGATATTCTTTCCCAGAACACCATATAGTACCTAGACCAAATCTTGAAGGATACTTGATGATTAGTTTATAGTTGTGAACATGTGATAGAATTAGAAAACCCCTATTAACTCAAGGATACATGTCAATGTTTTGACAAACTATAATATGGGTATTTAGATGTTCTGAAAAAGTAAATATGGATATGAAATGTGATTATGATGAATATTATGATATGTTTACTCAATTGAGGATTCAAAATTATGAGCACGTGAAGCTTCTTTTTTCTGAAAGTGATGATATCAATAACACTTGATATCTGAACTTTGATATTATTCATATTAGTTGGAATTAGTTATGTACCTGTTTTCACTTGACGCATGGAAATACATTTTATACGAGTTATACATGAATTCATATGAGACTGACTTTGTTGTTTACAATACAAGAATTGATATCATTAAAAATATGCTACATTTACAGACTCCATATGTTAAATATATCTTTAAAACATGTTAATATTTTATTAACCACTCATTTATTGTTGCTCAAATATCATAAAAGCAGCGTGTAAAAAAATGCCTTTAAAACATGTTAACATATTACTAACCACACATTTATTGCTCATATATCAAAAAGGCATTATTTAATTAATTCTTCCAGACTCAACAGGATAAAACTATGTTTATAACTTGTAATCATATTATTAACCCTACACATTTTTTGCTCAAAATAAAAAAGGTGGTATGCTAAAGTGTTCCACTAAGTAATATTCTTCTATTTTAGAACAACATAAAAAATTGTTAAACAAATATTATCAATGAGAAGAACTAACAACTAAATTTTTTAGATCATTGCACATCCTCTTATTGTGATCAAAACAATCACTCAAACTATATTTCACCAGACTCGTTTCGCCAACAGTTGCAATCCTCCTCTATCTAGGTCTTCCAGATTGACGCATAATCGTGGGTGGTCTAACAGGTTGTCTTACACTTCAAATTGTACATTACATTCAAATTTGTTACTAACTAGATTAATATTGATAGAGTATGCCGCTTATAGTTCACTCTTAAAGTAATCATTAGAAACATAAGGTTGAAGACTCATGCACGTATAAGAAAAAGCAGCACAGGGCATCTTGTCCAAATCTCATGTTTTGCCCGTACAAGTACTATCTTACTAATGTAAGATATAATTGATATCACCAACAACGACTTGAAACTTATTAATATCCACTAACAATATATGAAAAGAAAAAATAAAGTAACAATATCAACCATAAAATTTTGAAATATAGAATGAATAAAAAAAAATTAAAAAATTGAGAACAAACTTACCAACATGGTATATCCTACTTCAAACATCAACAGTAACTCTTTTTTCAGCCCACTTAGTTAAAGGTGTAACCGTGTAACTAGCAGTCGTCCTTCGCTCATAAAACCACTCCTGCAACTTCATCCTAATATACTCAATGAAACACACAACTGACGATTCTCTAGCATCCTTAAAATGAGAATTTATACCCTCAGCTATATTGGAAGGTCATTATACTTTGCACTTAACAAAATAAGAACTTTCCCAACTCTTATTCCTTACACCTGCTAAGTAGCTCTTAATGTTTGGAGCAATTGATTCTCGTCTTCGCATATATCGCTCACAATCGTCCAACTGATATGCCTTAGAACACAAGTAAAAAATGTTATCACTAGTCACATTTTTTCAAATCAACTTAACATTCATCAAAATATAATGTATACAAAACTCATGTTTCGCATTAGGGAATGCTCCAGCCCCAACTTCGGGTATACTACAAAGTCAATCGTTTACAAAAATAAGTTACTCACGGTCACCATATGCACATTATAGCTTCTAAAGAAACCATCCCTAAGACTTCTTGTTCTCAATATCAACTACTCCAAATGCTAAAGGAAATATTTCATCGTTTCCATCTAACATGGAAGCAATAAGAAGCGCTCAAAAATATTTGTTCTTCAATAAATATGTCATCGAAAATAATGACCGACCAGCAATGTCGACTAACAACAATGAGCCACCCAAGGCTATAAAAAATATTTGAATAAACCATCATCATCGGTATAAAGAAAAGTTATAGCGCCTACGCAAAATACAGTACATAAATGTTAATTATATTATAGACAAATTATCTATGCAATAAAAGAAGAAAGTATTTACATACCATGATTATTCTCTTTCAAAGCAAAACAATAAGTAGGAATAACTGCATATGACTCTTCTAGAGATCCACGAATCAACTCTAATGCAACGTGCTCTCTCTTAATGTTTTAAAGTAGCTTATCTCATCACAATGATTGCAAGGCATATAATATACAACGTCCTTTGGTGTAGTAAGATCGCCTACCCCACTCATGTACCTACTATTAATAAACTCACTAATGATTGACGAAGTGGCTTGACGATGACCACTAAGCCACAACCTTTAAAGAGCACATATGGTCATTAACCTACTTACGAACAATCCATATATCACTATCCTCAAAACACGTAGCACGTAAGTAGCATGTACAATTCTCATTGACGCAGCAAAGTCAAACGAGAAGGATTGGACTTTACAGTCCTAATTTAAAAATTGGACCTCATCGGATTAACCTCCAATGTTTTTCTCAACACGTCCTTATTAGAAAAAATTATTGGTTTCTTAATTAATAACGAAAGACCAAGATTCTCTATATCTATATCCTCAACAAACACATAACTTATTGGTTTCGTTCAACCATCTAGATGAAGATGAGCTAACATGACTAAATGACTATGCTATATTAGCAATTTTCTGAATTGTATTTCTACTACTAGCAAAAGTGAAGACAATTAATGGACAATTTAAACCCTTCTCATTCTTAATCAACACCAAATACCATTTAACACCAAAATCATCATTAATCTTCAAAGTACCATATTCTAAATCGACATGTAATAGAATATCTCGAGTTTCCATACTTATCTCTTACGCCAACAATTCAATTAGATTGTAACAGTTTGACTCATCATCAATCAATAGTGGTTTTAATTTATAACTAATGAATTGTTTTGCGACATTCTAATGCCCATGATACAATACAACAAGATATATCGACATCTGAAGAAGAAAAATACAAATCACACATGATATACTTGTAAAGAATATGCATACAAACAGTACCCAATTTATTTACAATTTTGTGTGCAACTAATTCACTTTCTACGGAGCTTAATGACTTCTTTACTTCTTTCCTTTCCAAATAGTTCTACAGAATGTAATTTCATACTCACTAAACTATAGAATTCATCTTCGCAACATATAGTCATAACTTTAGAATTATGAAGAATTATGTGCAATTATGTGTAAGAATGAACACATACAGAGATAATGAATCTATTAACAAATCAGTAACGATGAGAAATATAAAAGGCAAATTATCGGACGCAAGAAATACCTCTGAAAAATTGCAGAATAAGAATTGTCAAAATCAGATTAAGAGTTGCTGAAATATGTTAGAAGACATGGGTTGCCGTTATTCATGAAGCAGACTTAGAAAAAATCTAATGACTGAACGGAATGGAGAAAGAAAAGCTTGAGAATGCAATGGAGAAAGAAAAGTTTCGGGAGAGAGAAATCATTGGGAGAAAGAAAAGCTTCAAGAAAAAGAAAGAAGAAAGAAATGAAAGAAGAAGAGAACATAATTGCGTTCTGAAGCTTCTGGAGAAAGAAACGAGAGAAAAGCTTCATGTTAGAGAACAGTTGTCGTTAGGGAAGAAGGGGGTTAGGCTACTCTACCATTAGGTAAGGGGAACTAATGTGCCTGTTTTTCAAAACAATTAAAAAGGGTAAATTAGTAATTCTACTATTAACTTAAAGCTTTATAAACTCAAAAAGAACTATTTTTTGCAGATCAAAAGTTTGAGGACTATTTTGCAGCTCATTCCAAATATATATAGGGCCATTTTTCCTGATTTCCATATTGTGTTTCAAGTCTATAAGAGCATTTTTGTATCAGAAATAGAATTGGGATCAACGATGCTGGGGTTTTGACACAAGTAACTTTTTTTCAAAAAGAAATTCCTAAAATATAACTATTTTGAAAAATATTTCAAAACTAAAGTAGTTTTAGACATGTTGGAAATCGACTTTTACAAAAACCATTTTCAGTTGGTCAAAATCATCTTTACAAAAGATGATTTCAATGTGACCAAGCTCCCCACGTTAAGTCCAGTAAAATCGTCTCTATGAAAGATGATTTTTCTGTGAGCTGAAGTTGTCTTCAAACGAAGACGTCTTTGTAAAATATGATTTTAGTTACACTAAAATCGGTTTTTATAAAACAATTTCGTAGCGTTCCTTCTGAGCCAGGATCAAACTCTTCTTTTGAGTATGATTGGGCCCTGCAGTGGTATAACCTGTGCTCCTTTGGTTTTGCCTCAGAATAACTGGTATATGAATATCACCCATCCTTTCTCCTTACAATTGACAGTGAAGGCAAAGTTGCCAAGTCAAAAGTGTGTTTCCCTTCCCATTACAACCCTTCTCAAACTCACACAATTCTAAAACCTTCACATGAAAATCATCCAGCAGAACATTCAATACATTCAATAAGCAACCTACATTTTTAACAAATCATAAAATATATAGAGTAAATATATAAATGACTCAAAAGATCATTACAACTCCAATATGATCAATAACATCATTACAAATCTAAATCTAATGTGATTATTCTAAAAAAGTTTGTTACATAATACAGATAAGTCCATCATGTTTTACACGGTGATCATCTTCTTATTTTTCTTGGACGTCTTGCGTATATTTGTAATTGAGTTACTTGTGACAGACCTTCCTTTATAATAGGTCGATCTTCCTCCACAATAGGTGTGTCTTCCTCCATAATAGGAGCATCTTCCACAATAAACGAGTTTTGGGCATGCCTTCTACCTCATCCTTCAAGAGCTATAGCCCGTTCTCCTTTACGGCGTTGAGGTTGATGAAATGGTTCAGAAGTGGAACTAAGTTGAGTCCCTGACTCACCTCCAAATAGTTCGTGTATGGCTCTTACTGAGACATATATGGTTCACGTCGAGGCATATGTGATTTTTGACTTCTTTGAGATGAGGTGTGCATTCCATGCCTTCAAGATAAAGGAGTTTGATAAGCCGCATTCGCTTATCTTATTGCATGTACGGCTGCTCACACACATTTTGTATTTGAGGCATCATCCAAGACGGCTCAACATCATTAGGTGTCAAATTGTTAATATTGTTCAAATTGTCCGTCTGCATAGATGAAAAAGTGTTATATAAGTTACTTTTTAAATAATCATTAGCCTATTAATTACATAAATTAATAAAAAATTATCATTAAATTCTATAACGCTCTATGTTAAGTTATGTATCATCGTGTGATTCTCTGAGATCATAACATGTATGAATTGTCATATCCATCTTCATCCTCGTCCCCCTTAGTAATATGTGTCCTACGCTCAACCCATCTCACTAGGAGTGTGCACGGTTCGATTTGGTCGGTTAGTAAGACATTTTTGTAATCGAACTGAATTCACTGGTTATCTAAAATACCAAATCGAACCAAACCGGTGTAACCAAAAGAACTTAACTGAATGAAGCTGAAGTAATTAGTTCATTTCGATTACTTGTAACTGATTCGGCTACAATTATAGAATTTTTAAAAAAAATAACAAAAATCATTAAATTGAAAATATCAACACTCAACACAATTAATATATATATATATATATGTCTACTTAATAATATATGTCTAATTTGTGTCTAATTTATTAAGTTTTTAATAATTTATGTCTAATGTATATATGTATATTAAAATATGGTTATAACCGGTTCGAACCGATTACATATTTATTGTAAAATATAATCGAACCGAAAGTTCGGTTGCTTAAATTAACCAAACCGATTACAGTTACCATAGAAAAAGAACTGACCGAACCGATTCGGTTCGATTCGGTCAGTTCGTAAAAATTGTACACAACCCTACACCTCTCAATGCATGTCTGATGTTGGACGCCTCAAATGTAGTTCATTTCTCCCCCTCAACTCAATGTCATGCAACCATTTTTCTTTTTCAATATTATCAAAGAAGTGCATACACCGAGTGTTTATTTTCTTCATTTTGTCAGTGCAGAGTTCAAACTTTCTTTGCTACTATTGCATTCCCACTCCAAATACTAAATTTTTCAAAGCCTTGTTCTTGTATTTGTCATTAAAGCTACTCGTAACATGTCTCAAACAATATCGATGATAGGCTAATGGTTCTGACCATCCAAATTGTTGATTATGTACTGTAACTTTTATACCAGCATGTTAGTCGGAAATTAACATCAGTCCTTCTCTCTACGTAGCATAATGCCTCAAGTAATACAAAAACCATGATCGACTATCTATGGTTTTATCATCAACTATAACATAAGCAATAGGAAAGATACGTCCGATGTGCCATCAATTTAAATGATGGGTTTATACTATTTGAAACATTCTATAGCAACACCAAAGGACCATAACACATATTCGAACATCACATTACCTGGTTCATCGATAATATATGTTTTCCATTGAACTACAGTCCCAGGATTTGATTTTACAAGCATATTCAACCATATTGATAGTTGCTGGCAAGATTGATCTCAATCACCAAACACTTTAAAAAGTGTTTTTCACTTAGCTTCCCAGACCTTTCTGTAATGCACATCATATCCAAATTTATCTTTCACCATCTGATGAAGCACTGCAACAGATGTAGTTGGATCATGTTTCACGACACCCTGTAACTCTCGTGCAATCAATGTTGAGTCCAACTATGAATGGTCTTATGATCTTGCATAGATACATGTGTGAGGTCCGGTGTATTGGATTATTTCAAACATATTATGTGCTTTTCGATGACACGCACGAACTCTCCATTGACAACCTTCGTCATACTTCTTATATTTTATAGATCAAAGGTTTGGCAATGACTCTACCACACTAAAATATTGATGTCTGAGTATCGAGTATCTTTTCAAAGCATGCTTAAGGCATGCCTTACTCTCAAAACATAAACCTTTATATAATTCATATGTTTCATTCCATATCCTGGCACGTTGGATGGGTAGCTGATCTAGCTTTGTATTTACGACATCCACTCTAACTGAGCAAGGAAATGTGAAGAAGGTTCATGCTCGAGTATTTCAATTGAGGGGTTCGCAACATCTTCAACCTATTCATCTTCATTGATGTCAACATTACAAACATCTATCTCTTCAAACTCTGTCAAGAAGAAGCTACATGGAAGGCTAGATGTATTCACATGGACGGAACGAGCATGTGCATCTTCATATGGTAAAGAACTACTAGGTACATTTTCTTGGACTGTGGATGCATTTCATTGTCATGGAATGGAGAAATTATTGCATTATTATGTACCTCAAGTCCACAGATACTGTCATCATACAAGTTTATGCTAGGACTTCTTACATCTTTAACATTTCTTACTAAATATAACTTAATTGTATTTGGCGGAGGAAATAGAAGCACAATAGTAAACATCACATGTGCATCGTTATCATTTTGTATCGAAAAATCCACATAGTTGTATGATCCAACACCAAGAGTAAGTGGATATTGATAAACTACGTTCAAGTTTCAATGGAAGCGATCAATTGACAAGGCTTTACATAAGGTATTGTAGAGCTCGTTAAAAGTAATATCCTTATGAATTACGATTCCCCTAATTGAATGATGATCATAAGAAACTCCGTTTATACCGACTACGACCTTACCATTCATGTAACATAAAACTACCATAGGTCTTTCTCTCATTTGTCAACCTATTAACCATTATACAACAATTTCAGCACTAGATCCAGAATTCAACAATAAATTAAATCTACAAATTTAAAGCTAATAACTACATTTTCATAACATATCAACACATTCATAAATAAAATTTTACAAATTGAGAGGTTTAAACCACACATAATTGAGAAAATCCATCTAAAATTTGAAAACCCACAATACATTTATAACTATAATTAAAATCTAGTGTTTGAGAGATACAATGAGAGAGAGATATAACAAAATTGATGGAATATATCATACAATATTCATAGAAAATGAACAACTTTGAAATTTAAATAACAAATTTAAGAGATCAAATGAGTTGAAAATATATGTAGAGTTTGAGGATTTTTGCTTGTGATTTGAGAGATTGAGAAATTTTTATGTAAATAAGAGTGAGATAAGAATGAAATGAGGTTAATGACGATGAAATGGTGGTCATCTCCAGCGAAATCGATGGTGAATGCCTGTTGGGGGAGGGGAATGTTTCGGTCTTCAAAGGAGGTAGGGAGAAATGAGAAAAAACAATTTTTTGTTCTGTCTTCATGTGAATTTTAAATGGGTCCTTGGAAGTTGTCTTTTACAAAGACGACATACACTTTTATGCAGTCGTCTTTGCAAAAGATGACTTCTCACGTGGCTTCACTTTAGTCACGTCCGACGAGAAGTCATCTTTTACAAAGACAACTTCACTTGACCTGTCAAAAAGAATATTTTTTAAAATTAGTTTCAAAAGTGTCGTATTTTACAAAAAAATTTAAGTATTGGACTTTCATAAAAATTTTGACCGATGCCATTAGTTTATAAAAGAAAATACAGGCCAACGTCATTCCCCCACTTAGAACATCATACCCTGTATCTAGAATAAGGCTAAACTTATGCGATATTTGTTAAGCATGACTCCCTAAGGTGCCAAGGATAGTACAATAATGAGGCTCTTTCCCCCCAAAGGCACAATTAGACTTTGTTAGTTGGGATTGAAAAAAGCCTCATTTGCCTTAATTTGAATCATATTGTCTTGTCCTAGAGCATTAGAGCTCATTTTTTTTTACTAATTGGATAACTTTAAGGAGTTTTTAGCCAAATATACTATGTTAGAAACTTATTTTACAAAATAGTAGATAATATTTATTTTTAATATTTTAGCCGATAATATAAATTAAATAGTCAACAGAAAAGATATACAAGCTTACCATTATAACTCTACATATATAGAATATTAAAATTATATTTAATTAATTGCATGAATTAGATATATTTAATAAAAATAATTTTATATAAGTAGTTATAGAAATAAAGTGGACTAGTGAATATGAAATAGAGATCATAACATGATTGTCTTTGAATGAATTTCAAAAAGTTCTTGCAGATGATTTCCTTACCTAAAAAATATAATTGTTACCTAATGTTAGCAGCAAAGTAAAAAGAATTTCTTCTCCACTCCATGTTCTTTCTGAAACAAAAAAGTTCTTAACTGCCTCTTCTCTCTCTCTTTAATCTACAATAATCACTTCCTCTGTTATAAATCGTTCTCTATATCGTTTCTTTAAGTGAAGAAATAACTTTCAACCGCTCCCTCCATTATAGATTTTCAACCCGGAGAGGGAAGGTCCTCCCGAACTCCCTCTCTAGTTAAGTTTCTTTTTATTTTTGGCTTTAATTGTCATTTATCTTATTTTGTTATTGTACCCTAAATTAAGATCTATGGTGATATTCTTCGTAGAGTTAGATCTATGATTTTGGCCCCCTCATATATGTATGAGTTTCTTTTTTAAATGTGGTGGTTTGTTAGAACTTCAAGTTTTGGAGCTCAAATTGGCAAATATTTGATTGCAACAGAATCATTTGCATATGACACTCGAACTTTCCTCCAATCAGATGAGTTTCCCAGAAGTCCTTTTGTGATTATCAATGATATATATTTATAATTCTATGATCTTTTTAATTTTTTTTTAATTCCAGTCTCCTTACTCTAAAAGGTTTTTTTTTATAAATTACTCTAAAAGGTTTTCATGTTTGTATAGATGATGCTTTCCAGCGTCTCACTTTTAGTGGTTATAATCTTCAGTAGTAATGTAACCACTCTTTTAGTGATTAATGAATCTTGTTTACCTCTAAAAAATATTGCTCCTTAAATCAAAATGTTGAAAATTTGCAAAGAGGGTAATGATTTATTGAGACTTCAATAATGTCAATTACCCTGGTGGACCGAATAGGAGATAATCATGTTTGATTGATTTCTATCTTTATTATTGTTTAAAATACTTGTCTAATATAGGAACGACTCATATCGATATAATATCGCGTCAGCATACTAATGATTAAGAAATGAAAGAAGGACTTTTAATATTTTTCAAATGAGTGTTAATTAGCTTGCTGGTAATATAAAAGGTGAACAATTTATTCATCCACCAATTGAAGTTTAAGGAAGTTGACCTATCAAGATCTAGAGGTGATAAAATATTCACATATTCATTTGGTTATATTGAACAAGCATGTGTACTCTATTCAAAAAAGAAAATTTTATTTTCCATTTTAAAAAAGAAATATTCTGATCCTCTATTCCGAGGTATTTCCTGCAAGATCCACCTTCCTGAGACTCTCAAAGAATCCAAATTACAAGAACATGAAAAATAAAAAATGAATATCATCCATATCTTTCTTACTCCCACCGACAGGTGCATTTGGACAAAAATAACATAAAAAGGGGAAAAACGTCAGAGAAGTAATTTTATTACTCTAATTTATATATTTTAAAGAATGATCTAGCACGTAAGTATATATTGATCCGGATTATGAAGTCCTTTTGGTTGATTTAATGAGGACAGATCATTAATATGAGTGGACACAGTTGCATATGCACTTTGAATTTTGAGTTTTGAGTTTTTTTATGTGTAATTAATCGTCCAAAATAATGATGATTTAAATGCATTATGTGTAATATTTTTAATATAGTACTGGACCAACGACCTACCAATTTGAAGAATTAGATCCTTAAACTTACTTTTTGTTTTATTTTTTAACACGTTTTGTTAGCTAAAAATTTAGTTTAAATGCCGAATAAGACATAAATTACTCACACAGAAATATGTTGTGGGAGATGGTAGAAACTAAAGCCTCTAGCGTGGTTAATAATAATTGAAGTTGCAAAAAAAATCATGTTTCAATGAGATTATTATTATTATTATTATTATTTGTAAAATTTCATCTCAATTAGATGGGTTAACAGATCAGGTTGTGGAATAATTATATAGTACGGCCAATGTCCCAAACAACTTGAGTTTTTCTTTCTTTTAGTGAGCAATTAATTTCAACTAATTCCATTAAAATAGTTAATTTCAACTAATAGAAAACTGTTTGACTATGTAGCAAGGAATTTAAATTAAGAGTCAACCCCACAATTAGAAAGCGATTTAACTACAGCTGGGAATTACGAAAGCTCTTATTTCCACATTTGCATGACAGTCTTTGCGTATACGTTTGGTTATTCCTCTTTTTATATTTAACTCTTCCTTTTTTATTCCTTTGACTTACCAAAACATTTTGTTACTGGACTCTTCTGTCAAAACTTATTTGTCAGATAATAAATGTTATTAAAAAATTATTATCAGTATATCACGTATCTTGAAATTTTAAGAATTTATGTTGAATACATTAAGAATCAAATAATTGATAAAAATAGAAGTGTACTTAATCTATGACAATCGTAATTTAGAGTCGAACGTTTGATTTTTTAGATTTACACGATTATTTATCAGAGAGTCTCATTTGATTAAGCATCTTTGTTTTCTCTTTAGCTATTGGATATTAGAGAGAATAGAATGGTTGTTCTTAACCGTGTGACCTGGAGAGACAATAACTACTTATAAGTAACATATATATTATCTTTTCATATTTCTATTTTAGCCCATCAAAAAAATAGAAATTACCCTAAATTCTTTACAAAAAATATCAATATCATATCAGATAACATTAAAACTCAGATTACCCAAACATTAACCGATTGCTTTTAATTGGATATAACCTTATTTGATAGTCTGTAACACTTAATTATTTACATATAAATTCAACGTTGGGTTAAGGATCTAACAAACACCTACTTAGACTATATGTGTAACCTTATAATTATACTTTACAAAAATAATCGAACGAGCTCAACTTTGTTGTCATTACCAAATTGTATCTATAACCAATATGGTCCATCAATTATACCAATATAGGATGAAAGCGGTCTTCGCTACATCAATTATAACTCAACCAATCAATGGTTACATATGTCGATATAGCTGAATGACATGCATTATGATGTAGATGTGTAGCATGAAAATTTCATGTAATATGATCTTAACATACGTATTTCTAACTGCTCCACCGAAAACCTTAGTGAGATTAAACCATTCCAGAGCCAGAGAGTGAATAAACTAAAACTTTATTTCTACAGAAATTACCTCAAAATATTCATAAACTGAAATAACTGAAAGTGCGCCTATAAATGAGAGCATCCAAAAAAATACAAACTTCCGCTAAAATTGAATACCATCAACCGATATGACACTCATAAAAGCAGTGTGCTCATGAAATTGTTTGTGTGGCATTCCCTTAGTAAGTGGGTCCGCAAATGGAGTTTGTTCCGACGTGCTCTATAAACAACTATCAAATCTGAACTCTTTCTTTAACAATCAGGAACTTGATGTCTATATACTTTTGACTTTGTCGAGCTCCTATTGTTATACATAACTGCTGACTTATTGTCACAAATTACTTGAGTCACTTCTCAATACAGTCCACTATGTGCAGCCCTGTGACAAAATTTCATAGCATATTATGTGATTGGATGCCTCATAATATGCTATGAACTTTGTTGCCATCATAGAAGAGCCTATAAGTAACTGTTTAGCACTCTTCTAGGAGACAACACCTCTAGCTAGTAGAAAATATAGTCAGACGTAGATTTCATACTATCCTGACATCCAGCAAAATCAGAGTCAGTATATCTAGCGATCTCAATCTGATCTAACATTTTATATGTGAGCATGTAGTCTTTTGTTCTCTGAAAATATCGCAAGATTCGTTTAACTATTTTCTAATGGTCTATGCTTGGATTGTTTAAATATTTGCCTAACATCTTAGTTACGTATGTAATATCCGGACGTGTACAAACCTGAGCATACATCAGATTCCCTACTACTGAGACATACGAAATCTTTTGCATTTCTTTTTCCTCAAAATCATTCTTAGGACACTGATTGAGACTGAAATTGTATCCCTTAGCCACAAGGGTATCACCTGGTTTATAGTCTTGCATGTCATATCTTTTGATAACCTTTTCAATATAGCTCTTTTATGATAATCCAAGATTACCCTAAGAAAGATCTCAGTGTATTTAGATCCCTAATACAAAAAAGGCGTCACCAAGATCTTTCATCTCAAAATTCTTACCATAATGCAGTCGAATTCTCACTAGTTAATTTTCTTTTGGTACATCGTGTACTTACTTGCGGGGATTCCTCAATTGAAGTAATTGTATAAAATAAATAAAGATTATCGTAACCAGATAAATAACTGGAACCACCAAATTCAAATCACAAAATAAACCAAATTTTTCATTTCCGTATGGACTAGCATAACCAGCTTTATCCAAAATGGAAATAGAAGTCAAATTCCATCTAAACGATGGTGCAATAAATGTTCATTATAATTCAAATAAAATCCTATTTTTAACAATAATCTATTTTTTCTTACTGCCTCAACTTCAACCGTCTCGCCATTGCCCATATAAATGTATCTTTCAACATCACTTGGCTTTCGACAAGTGAAATAAGTCTACATAGACATATTGATGTGAGTTGTTACACCAAAATTCATCCACCACATGTGTATAGGAATCGAACTTAGATTAACCTCAGAACATACCGGATTAAGAAGCAAACATTTCTTAGCACGCCAAGCGTGATAACTGGTATATTGTTTCTTCCTATGCTCTTCAGTTCCAAAGAAACAATAACTAGTACATTCTGTGTCAACCGATTTCTTTTGTTGTTTCTTATGTAGTGTTGTATCTACAACTTCCTTATAGTTGTTCTTTTTCTTTCCCTTGCCCTTACCCTTAGAGGTTGAGGCCAGGTAAGTACTCTCTATATTATCATGTTTCACTCTTTTCTCTTATTGAACACAGTGTGGTTTGAGCTCATTTAGAGATCAAGTCTCTTTATGACAGTTGTAGCTCACCTTAAACTGGTTGAACTATGCTGGAAGGGATATTAGAACCAAATGCACAAGCAAGTCCTCAAAGAGTTTGATCTTAAGTTCTTTCAACCTTAAAACAATATGAGACAAATTTCATTATGTACTCCCTGATATTGCCTTTACCCTTATACCACATTGAAATTAGATCTGTCGAGAGCGTACCAATTTTTGCCTTTTCATTCGTGACAAACCTATTTCCAATATTCGCAAGGAAATTCTTAGTCGTAGTAATCTTTTCAGATATAGTGCTCCGGAATGCTTCTCGAATGGCTCTCTTCATGATTAGTAAACACATGTAATTTGATTTCTCTCACATTTTCATATCCCTCTTTTCGTCAGAGATACTCTTATCCATAAGAGCTGAAGGAGAACCAGACCTTAACGCAAGATTGAGATCCATGACTCTAAGAATTATCAAGAGATTCTTTTTTAAGAATTTGAAATTTGAGTCATTAATATTTTATTTATTTGATGCTGAAAAAATTATACCGTAATTAAATTTTAAATTAATAGATAAACAATTAATTTTATGAGCCTTAAAATTTTTTTTTTAAAATTATTTAATCAAATAATCTGCAAAAGTAAAATAATTAAATAATTAAAACAAAAAAAACTTCAATAGGAAAAACGAGGTGGGACTGGAGAAATCCCAGCCCCACTAAGTTCTACGGGCTTAGCTTGCAGCATCTAGCTAGTGGGCTCAGGAAGACCTCAGCCCCGCCCGCAGCATCTCCCAAACAATAAAATATTTTTCTAAAACGCGTGAACCCTAGGGTGAAAACCAGGATTTCACCCCTTTACGTTGCGGCTGCTTGCTCGCCGCGACCAGGCCACAACTTCCCCTGACAGTTATGGCTTTCCCTGATAGACGCGGCCAGGCCGCAACTTTCCTTCCCGATGCCGCTAGACTGTCGCGCCCTTGTCGTTACACCGTCGGCCGTCAACAACGATGACCAACAATCCGAATTTGATAAAAAAAATTATATTGAAAAAAATACCGTTCTCAAATCTAATAATTTATCGAACAATTATCAAATTTAAGAACTCCAAAATTTAAACATACAAACACGTATAATTGTGGATCTAAACTTAAAAACTAACTTTCAATTATTCAATATGAACTGCTCTGATACCACTTGTTAAAGAAAAATCCTTAACGGTATAAATCATATCTTAAAACCCCAAGAGCTCATATTGAACACGTCAAGAATCAAATAACTATTAAAGTGGAAGCATACGTGAATCTTGACAATGAATCGCGATTTAGAGCTAAGCGATTGACCTTCAAATCTACACGATTCTCAATAAAAAAGTTTCATTTGATTAAGTCTTGCTGTTTTCTTTCTAACAATGTGATATTATGGAGAATAAAATGGTTGCTCTTAATCGTGTGACCTGGGGACCATAATCACTTATAGATAATATAGTTATTATCTTTTGGTATTTATATTTTAACTCATCATAAAAAAAAATTATCCTAAAGTTTCTACACATCAAATGGTCAACAACCTATCAGGTACATTGAAACTTAAATTACCCAAACCTTAGCCAATCACTTTTAATTGAGAGTCTGCAACACTTAATTATTTACATATAAGTACAACGTTAAATTAAACATCTAGCAATGAAATATTATCACATTGAATTGACGATATTATGATTCCAATTTACAATCTCATAAGAGTATAGGCTTAAACATTGTACGATCACAACTCATCATATATTCATCTTGGTTTTAAAGAAGAAGTAGCATATATATATTGCTCAAATTTCCTATGCTAACTCAATCTCATGCCTCCTCCCATACTATTTCATGAGCGATTATAAACATCGTGACTCGCTAGCTTTGTTTTTTTTAGCAAATATCACGTGGTAAATAAAGAGACGGGTTAATACAAATGTCTAACCCCATTTCGTCACTGATGGGATTGTGGAATTCGAGTAACACTGCCTCAATCTCTATTAAAGTTGTTCTATTATAAGGGAAAGTCTGTAAAGTGTTAAGCAATTGGTTGGTTTTATTTTCATTCATATTCATTTTCCAATAAGGAGTGTTTTAGCTGTTGGCCTATTTTGAAAGACTACATGTCATTTGATGACATGAATTATTTTATGAATATGCGTTAGAATTTAGATTTTTGGTTGCGACGAAAAGACAGGCAGAAAAAAAGAAGGGTGGATTCTGTCGTAAAGTTGAGATTATAACTTCTATTTATTTCATAAAAAAATGATGAGTCAATATAATAGAAATCATGTGACAAATAAAAGGTATGATCGAATATAAACTTTCAACATGGTCTTATAATTGCACTATTTAGACAAAAAAACGAACATATTGAAATTAAAGTAGTGACCTGGTAACACACACTAACTAACAAACATAATATTTTTTTTGTCAAATGTACAAACAATTGCTAAATACACATTATTTGTTGCAGCTGTAGAGATGTGGCCACAAGTTTGACATAATGAATAATCATATAATAAAATAAATAAACTTTAAATCATGAAGTATTTGAATAGTCTCGCGATATATGTAATATCACGTTATAATTGTGTTGTTGACAGCTTTCATGAAAATATTAACTATTTCACCCAAAGCCCTAATTTATTTGCAGACATCAGACATATAAAACTTTCAAATAGGACAGTTCCAATTAAAACATGTTTTTACAATAAAAAAATCATGTTTTAATAGTCGAGATCTATGCAATAAAAGTTAAACCCAAATCTCATAGTTTGCTAGAGGTATGCCCAGTAGGACAATTTCCCCATAAATACTAAAATTGTTATGTGCTCGCATAGTCAGTGTCCTAGGAATTATTTAACTGGCCAGGTACCTTCTACAACTTGGTATTTTGACTGCTTTCATCTATCGGACCCATTGTTTTTTTATTTCGATAAAGTTTTATTTAGTTATTTAAATAATATATCAATCATTTATATATTAATTAAATTTTAAATGAAAAATAATTTAATAAAAAATAAAATATCAACTTATTAATAATATAGAGATATTACTTAATGAATTAAAACTTTGTATTGATTGTTCTAGACGTATTGGAAATAAATTTGATATAAACTCTATGTTGATGAACAGTAATATACTGATGGATATGAGAGAAAAAGGAAAAAGTTCATCTCCTCCATTCTCTGTCATTTTTTTCCCTCTTTTTATGCTACACCTACAATGCCATTAAATTACCAAAAATTTAAATGTCAAATGCCTTACTCTTCTGTCATTGCCTCTTCTCACCTCCGTCCAGCTATTTGCTCTCTCTACTTTCTATTTCTAACTCTCTCTCTCTAAATTCAACACTCGTATATAAAGGAAAGTTATGTATAATTATATTAAAATATATAGTGCACATATAAATTGTCTTAAACTCATAACCCACATGACCAACTTGAATTCACACCAATTTCCTTTCAAACACTCCTCAAATCTCCAACCCCAATATAACACAATCACCCACCCACTCCCTCTCTTATAACCTTAACGTCTCCACATACACAATTGTAGAGAGAGAGAGTCATAAGTTTCAAAGATATCAGTATCCAATATGAGTGGCCCTAACCAACCTCCATACCACCCAATCTCCAAACCCTCCAAGTCCGCCGCCGCCGTCGCCGCCACCTTTCCATGGAAAAAAGCTTACTCTTTCTCTCTCATCCTCTTTCTCTGCATCTTCTCTTACTTTCTCGGTGTCTGGCAATACAGTAATGACACAACTACATTCTCCATCCCGTGCACCACCACCACCGCCCTAGACTTCACCACCCATCACCACCCCACCGCCACTACCACGGAGACTACCTCAACGAAATCAACCCACAAAACATACCCACCATGTGACATCAAGTACAGCGAGTACACCCCATGTGAAGACACAGAAAGATCATTGAAATTCAACAGAGACAAGCTAATTTACAGAGAAAGACACTGCCCGGAAAAGAAGGAGTTTCTCAAGTGCCGGGTTCCCGCTCCGTTCGGGTACAAGAACCCGTTTTCTTGGCCTTCCAGTAGAGATCTGGCATGGTTTGCCAATGTACCTCATAAGGAATTGACAGTGGAGAAAGCTGTACAGAACTGGATTAGATATGAAGGTGATAGGTTTAGATTCCCTGGTGGAGGGACTATGTTCCCTAATGGTGCTGACTCTTACATTGATGACATTGGAAAGCTGATTAATCTCAATGATGGGTCTATCAGAACCGCCATTGACACTGGCTGTGGGGTTAGTTTCACTCTCTGTCTCCCTTTTCAGTAATTCTTTTTATTCTATATAATTCAAATTTTAATTGGACATTAATTAATTAGCTAATTATTGTAGAGTAATCCAGAAAAGTTCACCCATTTAATATTTAATTCGGATTTAAACTCAGATGGTTTTTCCTTTGATAATGGTTGTTTATTACAGATGGTTTTTGTCTGCCAACTAGACATGTAAAAAGTTTTCCGGTTTAAACAACCTATTTGGCTTTAAAATACTATATCTGGGTTTAGGTTTTAAGTTAGTGTGTATTGTTTACACACAGTTAAGTATGAGAAATAATCTATAAAATTCATTAGCCTTCTTCAGAAAAGGTAATGGATGGGTTTATTATCCATACCCTATTCATACCCATATCAAATAAAATGAGTGTGTATGAGTAATATCTATTAAGATATAAATATCTAACATGTTCTTATATATTGATGATTGACATTAAATTAATACAGTACATATGATTTACACACTGTTAATTTTTCAAAATTACCCATATTAAGATATAACACTCAAATAAGCCGTGAAATTTTTCAAACAGGACAAAAAGTCAGAAATTAAATAGATTTTCTGAAAATAAATAGAGTTAGCCTCCCAACTCATATCAAATTTCATGGGTTCAAGTTAATAATGTAAATCGACTCAACCCATGACAAAAAATTATGATTAATAAAAAGTATATGTTTATAGAAATTATTCTTGAAAATTATGTAGAGAGCAAAACAACATTTTTTATTACGACAACGCGTATTGTATATTTTTTACAAGCGTCAGGCTAGAGTACAACTCTTCCAAATTATACATAGACTATTTTTTAAGACCCGTGTAAGTAAATTCTGTAGATAAGTATATAATTTACATACATATATAGACATGTACTAAAAACCGTCACCGTACCGTACCGTGAAATTATCCATCTTTTTTGCCATGTGTGCTGCAATAAAATATGAAAATTAATCTAAGGCAACTTCAAATCTCGTAAGATGGAGGAAAATAAATTAATCGGGGAAACTCGTAGAAAATAGAAGATAAGAAGTTAACTAGATAATTAATGAGTATTGGGTATAACTCATATCCTATCCAATTACAATGGGTAAAAAAAGTACACTCTCAATAAATACATATACTCATTTATAATATTTTAAACTCGCTCATTAAACCAAAAACCCACAGGTATTTTTACTAGTGAGTATTTTTATCCGTGGGTATTTTTGTCATCCCCAGCCTTCTTTATCATTCTTTAATGACAACAATATATAATGAAAACTATATTATAATCCTATTTTTATCAATTGAATTTCATCAATTTTATAATTTTATAAAATTGATTCATGTATTGAATATTCAAACTAAACTTTATCAAACTTACGATCAAATGGAACCATAGTTCATCAATTCCATAATCGAATAACACTAGAATTTATCAACTTTTTAATCAAATGAAAACAAAATTAATTAATTTTATAACCAATCCAAAATGAAGTCAATTTTATGATCGAATAATCAAATTAAAATTCATCAATTTTACGATTGAACCAAATCAAATCATTAATTTTCTAAATGAAAAATTGGTATTAAAATTCATCAACTTTATCATCAAATCAAACTAAATCATCGATTCAACAATCAAAACTAAAATTTATCAACTATATTCGAATTGAACAAATGTTCATCAATTTAACATTTGAATAACACTAAAGTTATTCAACTTTATAATCAAATGGAATCGAAATTTGTCAATATTATAATTAAACTAAACTGAACTGTCAATTTATAAAAGAATAACTAAAATTATATTCAATAATTTAACAATCGAATCAAATTGGATCGATAATTTTATAATCGAATAATCAAAATAAAATTCATCAACTAGAACCAAACCTAAATTCATCAATATTACAAACGAATCATACCAATTCTCTCATCTCTCGGCAATTATTTTACTACGTTAACAAAGATTAAAAATTTGACTTGCATTATAAGAGATTAAAAAAGACAAAAAATTCAAAAAAAATCAATTTTTTAGAAGCTTAAAAAAGAAGAGAAGATACAGGTACTCATTGGGTACCTATATCTTAACGGGTATTACCCACACACCCAATATATAGAGTTTTAGGTAAGTTTTGCAGAATAGATATTTTTAGGGGTGTTGGTTTAAAAAATAATAGTTTTCAATAGTTTTAGATAAATAACAAGTTTTCATAACTGTCAATAATTTTAGACTAAAATGACCATAATCTAATTATTTTATGTTTGAAGGATTTTCGGGTAAATCAGTGGTATATAGATGATATATCAATATGATAGATGCTTAGTTTGAGGAAGTAATTAACGCTCATAATAATTTTTAAAATTTGAAAAACTAAAACCCACCAACCACTCAACCAAACTATCAAAAATTTTGAAACCCACTACAATCCCGCTCAAAAGACCTTGAAAAGCACCTATCACCTATTTTAAAAAAAAAACTCGAAAAGGAAACTGCCATTATCACTAATCAAAACATCTCAAATTAAAATTCATCAATCAACCATCTACAGACTAAAAAACTAAAAAGATTTTCGAGAAGAACCCTAGAATCACCAAATAAATACAATCCTAAAATTATTCCAGTGAGAAGATGAAAAATTGAAGCCTATTGGTTAATAGATGATTGAATATTAAACTGTCAATCACATTAGTTGTAGCAAGTGATCAGTGATTGATCTTTCAACTGTATATTAGAGACTTAAATTGGTAATTCCTGAATCAAATTGGAACAAGAATCAAAAGTTTTTCATATTTGTATAGCATCTATATATCACTTGTTTACCCCGAAAATCCTTCAAATTCTGAAAAATTTCTATATCAACATGCTTAAACAAGGAAGAAGAAAGATGGATATAATGACTTGAAGCAAGATTACCATGAAAGCTTCATAGAACAAAAAATGAGTCAGCAAATATTCTCGTGCCCTGGAATTTTGCTGAATAGTAGGAAGTGATTAGACAATAACATTAATTAGATAGAGTCTTTTATAAACCGGTATTAGCTTAAGGGAAAAATTAGAATCTATAATTAAATGGTGATTTAATTAATAAAAAATCAATTAAATTTAGATTTGAAATCTATAATTTTAAGGATAAAATCGTTTCATCAAAATTTTATCAAACAATTATTGATGACGTGATAAAAAAATTTGTCTATTTACTTAAAGTTTAAAAAAAACTATTATTTTTAAGATGACTTTCAAAATTTGTCATGCAATTATTTTTATATTTAATATGGAATTAGTTGGGTATGGGTTGTGAAAATTAAACATGGGTATTTAGAGGGTAAACGTATACCTTACTCAAACCCACATATTGACATCCTTACTGCCAACCCCATTTTTTTTCATTTTTGTCACCTGTAATAAAAATTAATGTTCAGCTTCTCCTACCCATTGTTTGTATTAAAATATAAATAAATATAATTTATTGTAATTTAAATGTAAAATCTATAAAGATACTACAAACATTAATTTTATAGAAAATATAACATTTTAGGAAAATGTTGAATAGTGGAATTGGCTACAGAAACAAGTTAGAATGCATTGTTCATTTCCTTCCCTAGCGAGTTATGGAAGTTAAGTCTTAAGTAACCACACATCCACTGCTTAATTACTCGAACATGGACTAACTTTTTTTTAGACCTCGAACATGAACTAACTGTGGAAACTGCAAAACAATACTGTAGAACTGAGTACCTTTTTAGACAACAAAATTAAATTTTATAATTGGTTGGGGGGAAATTAATCTGGAATTTCAGTGCAGGATTTATTTTTTTGAAATATTTGGAGATTGCACCCTTTAATCTTTACTATATCATGAAATCTGACTAAATTCTGATCTGGCACAATTCTATGAGGAATGCACAGAGAAAATTAATTACTACGATGAGGTAGGGGAGGAAGAACTTGAGCATTGTGATTATTAACCAATTTAGGTTGGAATAATATATTCTAGGGTCCATCAGGGCCCCACTTTTCTCTACATGAATCAAGGATGGGGTTCTCAGCTGTTCTATTTAAAATAACATGATAAATTTTAGATGACGCAGATCTAATTACATGTAAAAAAATAACATGTCATAGTAATTTTATTAGTTTTCTTTGTTGGGTCGTTTACATTAGATTGGATGACTGTGAAGAGGTAAACTGCGTTGGATCACTAATTACTTAGAAAATTCATCATTATCTGACGATATTATTGATAGACCAGGCCTGTTAGCCCAGTTGGTCATATTAAAGCATTGCTTCTGCTAGTAAAATTCATGCTTCTGTTATATTGATTCATATAATGGTATTGAAGGTAGCAAGTTGGGGAGCATATCTATTGTCAAGGAACATCATAACAATGTCATTTGCACCAAGAGACACCCATGAGGCACAAGTACAGTTCGCTTTAGAACGAGGAGTTCCCGCTCTGATCGGCGTCCTCGCTTCTAACAGGCTTCCTTACCCATCTAGAGCCTTTGACATGGCTCACTGTTCTCGATGCCTCATTCCTTGGGCCCAATACGGTATTCAAATTATTTAATTTGTTCATCTTAAGCCTTATTAGATTGCTTACGTATTTTTGGTTTCTGTGATGGTGTAGATGGGATTTTTCTGATGGAAGTTGATAGAGTACTACGTCCAGGTGGGTACTGGATACTGTCGGGTCCTCCGATCCGATGGAAGAAATATTGGAAAGGATGGGAGAGAACAAAGGAGGATTTGAATGCTGAACAGACTTCTATTGAAAGAGTAGCTAAAAGCATTTGCTGGAATAAATTGGTTGAGCTTGGTGATATTGCTATTTGGCAAAAACCCTTCAATCACTTGAACTGCAAACTCAATCGTAAACTCGTAAAAAAACTGCCTTCTTTTTGCCCTGCTCAAGACCCCGATCACGCTTGGTTCGTTCTCGTAAACTCACAATTCCCATGCATGTCTCATGTCATATTTTAAATATATGAATGGTTTTAGCCTAACAATTTAACCTTTTAAGATAACTAATAATTTAACAGCGTGTTTACTTTATTCTCTCAGGTACACAGAAATAGAAACATGTTTAACACCCTTACCAGAAGTTTCAAATGCACAAGAAACTGCAGGAGGGAAACTGGCAAAATGGCCGGAGAGGCTAAACGCGATTCCACCGAGGATTAAAAGGGGAAATCTAAAAGGAATTACGGCTGAAACATTCCAGAACGATACTCAAGTATGGAAAAGGAGGTTATCTTATTATAAAACAGTGAACAATCAGTTAGGACAAGTTGGAAGGTACAGAAATTTCCTAGACATGAATGCTTTCTTGGGTGGATTTGCTGCTTCACTAGCAGATGATCCTGTTTGGGTCATGAATGTAGTTCCCGTGGAGTCTAAACACAACTCGCTCGGTGTTATATATGAACGCGGACTTATCGGAACGTATCAGAATTGGTATATTTACACACAGTACATTCTCATTTGATATTGGTAAATCATGAAATGTTGTCAATATGTATTTTGTTTTTCTGTTTGTTTTGCAGGTGCGAAGCAATGTCAACTTATCCTAGAACATATGACTTCATTCATGCAAATTCAGTTTTTAGTCTATACCAGCATAGGTTCGTTTCCTTTCCGAAATAGACCTCCTAAACCTAAACAAACCTTGGGGAAATTGGGGGAAATAGACCTTAAAAAGTGATTTTGAAATAATAGGCAAAATTTTCAAAATTTGGAATTTTGGTCCTTTTTACAATTATATTCATTTTCAAATTACTTATTCATTTAGAGTGGCTAAATGATCAGATTGTTACTTGATAGGGTTAAATAACTACTCGAATTACTTGAATAGTCTAACTACTTGTTGTGTTCAAGTAGTACTATCCAGGTAGTTATATGCAATATCGAAATAGTGACTAGTAAAATTATTTTAACCCTTCAAGTAGTCATGGGTAATGTCTTTTACAAGTAAAATTAATCAAATTTGAAGTTTTGAAAGTTAGACCAAATTTTCAAATCTCTTTTCAAATGGTTATATATCCGAAGAAAAAAAAAGCTTCTAATCATATTAGGATATATATATGGGTGTAACAATAATCTATTATATATTTCAACAATTTGGATATTGCAGGTGTGAAATGGAAGACATTGTGTTAGAGATGGACAGAATTCTAAGGCCAGAAGGAAGTGTAATAATCAGAGATGATGTGGATATAGTGGTGAAAATCAAGAGGATAATTGATCAAATGGATTGGGATAGTCAAATAATTGATCATGAAGATGGCCCTCTTCATACAGAGAAACTCTTATTTGCTGTCAAAAACTATTGGACTGCTCCTAAGGATTCCTCTTCTCAATAGATCAATCCATGCACACCAAATTAATTATCTAAACCTCTCAGTTTTTCCTTTTTTTTACTTTTTTTTTGGGTTTTTGTTTTTAATTAATTTTTAGATACCAACATTATCGATTAATTTTTGTGATTAGTTTATAAATAAACTATTTCCAGCTAAATATTATTACTTACTCGTTCATGAAATGCATCTTAGTGTTTATTATGTCAATCAACGAAGAACTGTTTTGAAAACATAAGGAAGATATTTATTTTTTAAAACTTATTTTAAAAACAGTTTTTAAAATCAATTAAAATGCCAATTACATAATATTGAAATCATTTGATAATCTTTTTCTGACGATCAAAAAGAAGGGGGATAACTATAATCAATAAGACTAATTCAGTCTTGATTTTATATGACTAATTAATCACAAGTTAATTAGGTATCAGACACAAAAGTTGTGAAGTAATAAAAATAGTTTGGTTAGATAAGTCATGCAAAGATTCATAGCTATCTTATTCGACTATCAACAACTATAAATAAACCCGAAATCCCAAAGAGTTAAACCAACGAGTTAAGAAGCAAAAACAGATTAGAGAGATAACATTCAGGAAAACAAAAGCTTTTGGAAATGGCAGAAATGAGGTCAGTTAAGTCAGTAAGCTTGAAAGCTGCTCTGATTCTGATGGTTGTAGGAGTAGTTATGGTGGAGAATATGGGAAGAGCTGAGGCACAGAGCTGCTCAAGTGAGCTAACCAATCTGAACGTTTGTGCACCATATGTGGTGCCTGGTTCACCCATCACCACACCCAGTGTTGACTGCTGTGGTGCTCTTCAAGCTGTTCAACATGACTGCCTTTGCAACACTCTTAGGATTGCTTCTACCCTTCCCACTCTCTGTCACCTCCCTCCCCTCTCTTGTGGTTAGTTCCTTTTCTTTTCTTTTTCTTTTATGAGTTTCTTTTATTTTTTTTGTAGTTTGTTCCAATCAAATTTCGATTCTAATATTTTTTTTTTTCATTTTGCAGATATAAACTAAGGCAAGAAGTGGATGCCAAGGGAAATCAATGAATAATCAAATGTTGGAGTTTTCGTCATTTTATTTTCGGCTTTTGTTTCTTTTTCAGTCTTGAAGATGTACAATCATCTAACAGATAAAGCAATGTTTTCAAAGATCTTAGCTGATCTTGAATAAATGAAATGCTTATTTCTCCATGATAAGTCCTATAAACTGAGCAGCCTATACGGTCTTTTTTATAATGGTGAGTATCTAAGTTTCCACTTGATTAATGACTCTAAGAGTGGATTAAAATAGTATCCACTAAAAGACAACACTCTAATCAGTTTTAGCTACACGTGATACTTCAAATTCGCAATTTTAGTATTCGATCACTTATTATTACAATCAAATACGCATTCCAATAAATTAAATTCTTATCACTTGAGTATTTTTTTTACTTGATTAACTACGTTCATTTAAAAAAAAAGTTTGGGCCACTAGACGCAAAAATTGACTTTGGGCTTTAAGTTTGACACTGGGCTTACTCAATGGTCAGTGACCCTGGAAAGTAAGGGGAGAACATGAAGATTATACTACTTGAAGGAAAAAAAATCAAAATAAACAAATTGAAAGAAAAATAAAAAGTAGTAACTCCCAGATCTAAAAAAAAATAGTTTTTGGTGCTAAAGAATGATACATCCATGCTCCATGAAATTAAGTACAATTTTCAAAAAAATTATATAACATATTGTATAAATTATATTAACAGCGGATGGCTAGAGTAGTTTTCCAATAACTGGCGTCAAAAAAAATTTTTATCACCCGATTTTTTTTATTTTAGGACGCCTACAATGATTTTTTTTTATTTTTTTATACTTGTGATTGACTAAATTATTAGTATACTTTAATTCTATTTGCTCGAAAGATTACAAATATTCATTATTTCAAGAATAAAAGTTTCAACGAAAGACTACTAAAGGATCATAATTGCGTTTGGCTAGGGTCTCTTGTGCCCTGAATTTGACACTAGATGGGGATAGAGAGAAGAGCGTTTTGTTATGATCTCAATAGAGAGGTTTTAAGTCGTTAAATCTTAAAATGAACGCGGATTAACAAGATTCTCTCATATTCGTAATATATGAGAGAATCATAATCCGACGCTTAACATATTGTTGTCTAACTTAAAAATTATTATTATATCAAAACTGCTAAGGAAGAAATGTAATCTATGAGAGATTTAATTTTCATTCAATCAGGAAAAAAATTCTACAGAGAGGGAAATAATAACAATAAATGATTTATTTTACTATGTTAATAATTTTCTTCATTTTCCCTCAAATTCTCTCTTTACTTTTTCCCTCATTTTCATTTCTCTAAGTATTTTCCAAAACATTTCATAAAGGTATTAAGTGCAATTTTTTGTGCCAAAAAATGAGGCATCCACGCTCAGTGAAATTAAGTGCAATTTCTAAAAATTGTCTAATATACGATATATATTATATAACAGTGGACGGTTAGAGCAGTTTTCCATGGGTTGGTGTCAAAAAAAAAAAAATTTGGTCACTTGATTTTTTTATTTTGGGGCACGTGCAGTGACTATTTTTATGTTTTTTTTATACTTGCATTTTTTTATGATTTTTTTCAACATTACTTATTTGTGATCATTACTTGAAAAGTAATAATTGATCATATAATTTAAGAAAAACTACACAGATGGCCCATTTAAACCATCTAGGTAGTTATATGTCGTATAAATATAAAAGTTACCAAAATGGTCATACCCGGCCATATACCATTATAACTGTTTACACTTTTACATTTTAACCATCTTTTATAAATTCTCTATATCTATATTCTGGCTCCCCTATTCTTTCTCCATCTCTCACTTGAACCTGGCACTCTTCTCTCTATCCCCATTTTAGACTCTCTCTCTCTTTTGAACATGGCGCTCTTGTCTCTATCCCCATTTTAGGCTGTGTGTGTGTGTGTGTATCTATCTATCTCTCATTCACAGACTTAGTAACTCATCATCTTTGTCAAAGTAAGTGTACACGACAACAATATGGGGGGTCATTAATTTTCCCTATCGCGACAATGAATACATCAACTACAATAGAGGCATATTGGCCCAAGAGTTACGACTTGGAGCTCAGGGCTAGACTGAGATTTCTCCTTCGTCATTGTCAATTCTTGAAAACCCTAGATCTTGTCTCACTCTATTAAAATGTCGCTCAACCCTGACTCTTCGTCTCTCGTTATCTATCATTCTCTCTATTATTTTTTGGAGTTGATTTGATGAAATTTTTGGAGTTAATTCTTAAGCAATTGTACCAAATAGACAAGTTTTGAAAGTCATTTTAAAAAATAATAGTTTTTTTTCAAACCTTAATTAAGTAAATAGATAATTAAGTAAGCCATCTAGGTAGTTAAATGTCCAATAAATATAAAAGTTACCAAAATGACCATACCAGACCATATACCATTAGAACTGTTTACACTTTTACATTTTTATCCTCTTTAATAAATTATCTCTATCTATATTCAGGCTCCCTATTCGCTCTATATCTCTCACTTGAGCCAAGCGCTCTTCTCTCTATCCTTATTTTAGCCCCCCCCCCCTCCCTCCCTCCCTCCCTTTGTAACACTTCGATCTCCGAGGATAAAACATACGAGTAATTTCACAATTTTGAAATCCCTAATTCAAAACAAACTCTAATTTTAAGAAAATTCCTAAATTGAAATTCTTAATTATCCCATGATAGAAAAACATTGATCTTAAATAGCAGAAGTATTAAACTTATCCATAATCAAAATTTTATTCATTAAATAGCGAAAGCGATAAAGTGTCTTAAATGCATAAGTAATAAAACCTCAAAAAACTTAATTAAACTCTGAAATAAAGTCAAAACTTGAAATTCATAATTTATGAAATTTTCACTTATCATAAATCGTAGAAAAACATAACTTAAAATAAACTACTTAAACAACTGAGTTTAACAGAAAACGTTTCCCAAGTTTTGAATCAAATCATAAACTGAAAACATAAATTCCTCTAATCCAACTGGTTATAGCAATCTCTCACTCATTCTTCTCGCCATCACCACATGCATCATAAACAAATGTGGAGAATGGATATTTTAAAATACTCAGTAAGCAAAATCACATAATAACATGCATCCACATGTTATAAATGCAATAATGACAAAACATAACTGGACTTGACATATTTCATAAATGAAATAACGTAACGTACTTGATCATTGCATAGCTTAACATAGCACGTAGATAACACGTGTCTCAAACAGAATCATATAACAAACTTATTCATATCTTGTCTTGGCATAACCCCTAGTTAACAACCTAATCATAACTAATCACACGTTAACAGAAACATATCATGATGAATTGGGCCACGAAACAGATGACATCCATTGGACGATGAAACAGATGGCACACATCGGACGATGAAATAGATGACACACATTGGGCGATAGCACATATGCACTCATAGGTGATGAAAAACGTGAACAGATGGCACCTCATGAGTGATGGAAAATATTTACAGATGACATCCTATGTATGATCAAAACATGAACAGACGACGCCCTATGTGTGATGAAAGAATGAACAGATGATACCATATTCGTATAACAGAACAAAACACGAACTCTGATTTCTTGTCAACTAAGGGTCGTACTTAAGTTCATATCTTGCTTAATTTCCACTTGACTAAATTAACTTCATAACTTGCAGAGTCCAACGCATAATAATAATTGATCATATGGTTCACAAGTAAATATATAATGCATACTAATACATGTACCAGAATCAAATATGATAATATACTAATATAAAATCATTCATACCTAAATATTTATTTCATGATAATCAAATTAATAACTGAACAGTAAATAATTATCAAAGTGTTAACGAAATATAAACATGATTGAAATGGAGTAGCATGTGGTTGTTACAAAACCTAAAGATTTGTGTGATATGAGGGAGCCAAATATGGATAGTAATACAAAAGTAAATTTTAGAAATAAGAAACACAATGAACATGACTTTGAAGACATGTTTGATGATAACCAAGAAGATGTACATTTAGTTAGACTAGATGATGATTGTGAGGATATTCATATAAATTTAAGTAGGTCTAATGAAGGTAATGAATAACCTGGTGATGTTACTTTTAATGATGATATCACTATCATGAGTGACGATTACCTAATTTGATTGAGTAATTTTAGTTAAAGTCTATTTCTTTATTTGAAATTTATATAGTTTCACAAATTAATGGATTGAACAATGATTAATGTCTTTATATTTTTTTCTTATAAAAAATAGTTCTTAAGATCAATGAAAAATTGTTCTTAAGAAATCGTATGAGACAAAATATTCACCCATAGAAGAATTTCTACCATATAAGTCTCCTCGAATGTAGAGAATTCATGGGCCACTCTTGTCTACTTTTGATACTCTCCAGAAGGAATGGTAATAGTTATATCATTTTTCATTAGGTAATAAATTTTATTTTAAATGTATCAAATTATGACATTTGACCTTTTTAATGATAAAGACGTAGTACCATAAATAAAGGGGAACCGAAGTAAACAAAAAAATGTTACATACTTGCGGTCGGACAAGTATAACGCAAATATCACATTAAATCATAACTAATGGTTATTTATATTCAATAACATTCATTTAATTTAGGAATTAAATGTCTATTCATAATTTTGGTGTAGGAAAAAAAGATCGGGAAAAAATCTGGTCATGCAGAATTATGTGCAATCATTCATAAGTATAAAGATGAGACTATTATTTATCCAGAATTTGAAGTTGTGATTGTAAATGACTATTACATTAAAGTTACTGATGATTATTGTTTAAATTAATTACAGTTCCATATTGCATTAAATTTATTCTATAAAGTATAATTGTAAGTACTTATATTTTTGTTTTGTATTATAGATATCTATGAAGGAGTGCATCAAAAAACTTTATAATCCTTTTGAAGACGTTACCTCAACAAGTGACATTATTTTACAAGTAATGGAAAATGAGCATCCGGAACGTGTACGAGGGCTTGGATTAGGCCCTACGCCATCGAAGTTGTTCTCACATTTCTCAAGTGGATATCACGGTGGTGCTTCTAGCTCTCAACTGGTCAAAGAAAACACATAACTACGATCAAGAGTCTCTGAGTTGGATCCTAACTAGATGAAGATAAGATCTCAAGTGACATTCTTGCTTGATGAACTTAACATGCTGGAAGGTACATGAAGAAAATAACTTTGATTGAAGGCTGCCTGAGTAACAAGTTAAAATAAAATGCTAATTTTTTCTTAAGCTTTCTTTGTTTATAATTCACTTCTTAAATTATTTCATATTTTTAATATCAGGAATTTGAAGCAAACATGATATTGGTGGCTTTGTTCATGCGTTTTAAAGTTCAGTATTATGTTTTGACTTATCTTATAATCGTATGTGGATATAACATTTGCACTACTCAATTTCATAAGTGTTTTTTTATGTTAAATTATTTCTATTAATTGAGAATTCTGTTAATGAATTTTTTTGGATATATAAATGTATTGAAAACTGTATTTGCAGGTGGTGACATACTCACAAAGATTGGTGGTGTATGCTGTGGTATTATTTTTCGGCGGATAAAAAATCACCTGCAAAAAAATTTAAGGCTTTGTGGGCGGTTTTAACCGCTAAGGATTTGTTTGGTAGTCCGTATTGTACAGTACTTAAAGCATGATAATATTATTTTAGTATTATCCGACGTTTGGTAAAAATATGGAGCTCGTTAATGCGGTGAGACTCTTTAGTCCCACCCATCATGGGATAATTTAGTCCCACCCACCATGGGAAAATTTAGTCCCCTCCTTTTAGAGGGGACTACACCGGACTAAAAAAACAAAGTTGTTTTTTAATTTATATCTTAAAATGATTTTTTTTACTAAAATGATTTTTTTAATTTATATCTTACAAGAACGTCACTCACTAACAAAAATAATTTTTGAATTTTTGAAAGGTGCAAAATTAGTTACTTATGACTTAATTTTATCAATTTTTAAAATCATTTACTATCATTTTTTTCTGAATTTTTAGAGGCTCTCAATCATATGAGTTGTTCAGTATTTATTTATATATTTTAAATGACTTATTTTGTGTATTAAAAACTCAATGAATTTTTTTCTAATTTCAATGTTTATAACTATAAATTATCAGTATCTTAAAATTTACGGGTATAATTGAATTTACATTTTTAGTCAAAAAATAGGAAATTTACGATAATAGCATGAATTAGATAATTTATTTTATAGTTGAAATGTAAAATAACATATTAATGAATTTCAAATAGACTTTTGCGAATCAAATATTGGACAGTATTATTTAATCCAGTACAATACAGTTTTTTAACCAATACAACATCAAATACTAGACAATCTTATTTAATCCAGTACAATACAGTATAGTATAGTCTAACAGATTTACTACAATACTATACAATACTATACTGACTGTCAAACGAACCCTAAATAACCTTTGTTCCAGCGTTTGTTTACACTTTTCTGGTGGTATAGAACCACCGAAAACTAACCGCCTGTATAAATATAAAAATCCGTCGAAAAACTGTAATTTCTTGTAGTGCGTTAGAATGACCCAAACCGAACAGTGAACGGCAATCCAACAAAATCCAAACTAGACCCTCCATTGTTGATATATGTATGGACCGGCACGCTGGGACTGACTGCCATTTCTAGTTACAAAATAGTTACAGATTCGGAAAGAAAAAAGATTTAAACTAATGAAGCCAAGATTAAAGAAGAAAAGGGTCAATGGATGGGAGAAATTAATCCGTAATTAAAGCAGGAAAGGTGCAACAATAGTCAACTATTGATGATGAGTCATGCTAACGCCACACTGTTTGGTCTAAATGAAGTCACGTCGGCACCCAAAAAGACCCTTCGTTTATTTCGTATTTTTTTAATACTCCACTCCTACTAGCCACCTACCTAACAATGTCACTCTCATATTTTAGGGACGTCCACGACATGTCTTTCTCTTCCTTATTTATTAGGTTTCCTTTCATCCTTGGTCTTAAATGGTTATGTTGTAGAAAAACAACCTCAAATCCCAACTGTAGTGGGATGACAAGTGAAATATACCCCCAAATTAATGTTCTGATTAATTTAGGAAATGTTTTAGGATCACTTGCAACCGACTTTCTTCATTTAAATCAGTCCCTCGAAAGTTGTTTGTTTTGTTGGAAACAAAGTAATCCAATATCTTAGTTGCATTTCTAGTTGTTCAATGCAACCATTTTGTTTTCTTATGCTTGTGACAAAAAAACTTTTGGATGAAATATGTAGAAACTAATTAGGTTCTTGTTACGATACTCATTGCATAATTTTTTAACTGATTAAGTTTACACGATTGTATATAAAATCTTTGGTCATGATTGGTTAAATTTCTATAGAAAGAAAGTTGTACATTTAACCAAATAGATGTTGTTGTACTTAGTTGCCAATTTAAATGCTATGTGGAAAAAATTTAAATGCTATGTGGAATTTTTTTTAATTTTTCAGGAATAACATTTTTATGCAGAAAGAAGAGTGTTGACTTCTCTCGTTCTTTCTCTCTGGCACCCCAAACCCTTACCCCCTCTCTTTGGCCTGAGCTGATGTCATGGGGAGAGCTCCATTGCTCTCCATGTGACTCATTTTCACATGTTTTTCTTCCATCTCCCTTGCTTCTCTAGTTGTTGGCTTTCTTCTCTCCCTTTCTCTCCCCTGTCTTCTCTTCTATTCCATCCCCCTCTGCTTCCCTCTCTTCTTTCCTTTTATCCCATTTTCCTTCCATTTCGTTTTGTTTTCTCTATTCGTGGGGTATGCCTGTTGCATTTCTAGGACGATTCCTTCCAATTCTATAAGATTTTTATGTTTACCTATTGTGTAGACTGTGGTCCATCATACCTCTGATTCTTAGTGGATTTTTCTCTTTAGATTTGACTTTTGTGGAGCTTTCAGGACCTGTTTCGCGTGCTTCACAACTGAATTTTCCAGATCTGTTTGAGGTTATTTTGTTCTTCATGCATATTCACTTTTGTAGTACTATGCCGAACCATGTGTGGTTGTGGAGGACTTGTGTAATGAGTAGGTGGTGTTGTATATTTGTGTGCTGATTTTGCACACGATTCTCTCCCTAAACTTAAGTAGGTATTTACTGGTCTTATCTGGCACTTGTAATAGCGTTTGTGTATTTAGATCTGATAATTTACGTCATATTCTGGTGATGTTTATATTTTTCATTGTTAATGAAATGCAATGTTTATCTTTAAAAAAATTATGCAGAAGCCTTAAGGTGAGCTACTAAGCAATGTTTTACCCTATTTCCTTATCAAAGATTCCATGGTATTTTAACGCGGTGATTTTGGAACCTTCAGTGTAGATATATTATCCCGACAGTCCTCCAGTAGTTAGAAAGCCACCTTCTATAGCTAAGATGACGGTGGGTTTAATGACTTTTGAGAACTGCTTGGAGTAGATTTTGCAGCGATTAAAAACCGTTGCTATAGACGAAAAATCGTCTCTATAAATTATTTTTTCTTCTAGTGGCAGAATCAAAAATAAATGCAAGTCTTTTATGATATTTTGTTACGGGTGAACCCACCATTAAATAACTCTCTTATAAATGATTGATATAAGATGAAATTTTGAAAAAGACAGATGACATTGGTAAATAGAATTGGATGAAAGTGTCTATCTAGCTAAATGTAGGATGTGTTTTCAAAACCTTAAAATGTAGTGTTCTTTGTAAAATTAATCCTAAAGGGTTCGTTTCGCATCAATGTTTCAATAGTAAAAATTATATAAAGATGTTAATATGTAAAATATTAAAAAAAAATATTACAGGTAAAGTGTTTATGAATAAAATATTCCTATATCAATTTTTAGCTATATTGTATTATATAAATGCATATAAATTAATGTTGCACAATGCAATGTATTAAAATATATATATATTATATATCAATCACATATTTAATCTATATTTATTTAACAAATACGCAATATTCTCTCATTATTATACAAATGATAGAAACGATATTATTGTAAATATTTTTACAATATGTTTTATTGATAATAATATAACTAATAATAATAAATAAATAAAAATATATTAATCATTTTGCAATCATAACTTTCTTATAAGCTCGACAGACTCATGTCCCCCTAATTTAAATTAATCTAAAATAGACGGATCGATCTAAAAGACATGATCCTTCTGTTGGATCCATTCGAAAGTCCCACAGAGAGACTTAGGTACGTTCTTGTGAGTTTACTAAAAAAATTGTAATGGCACACTTTCCTACTATTTAGTTTAACAATAATCTTATATCTTTTGGTAAGTTTGTTTAGACAATTTTTTTTAAAAGTTACAATAGTAAAATGGAAGAAATAATCACACTACTGAATTCGTACTTTGAAAAAAATAGGTGAAAGGATCTAGTCACTAACATTACATGTAACTGTAATTTGACATTCAAGGAAACTAGAAGGAGTAATTTAATATCCTGTCATCTTGGATCACAATGTTCTTATAATTTTCTCGTAATTGAACTGATACGTTTATTTAGAGTAATATTTAAAATTAGCAGTAATATTAGTTTGCATATAATCACAATTTAGCTCCCAGCAATTTCTACGCCATTGAGAAAATACGTATGGTTAGAGTGATTTTTAAAATTGACAATGATTGTAGTTTGCATATAATTATAGTTTAACTCTTGAGCAGACAAATGAATTGCCTCCAAAACAGAAAACTGTATATAATTACGAAGACAACAATCTTGACTTGAGCACGCAATTAAAATACCTCAAAAGTTATTTTATATAAATTTACTATAAAATTGTACACATATCAATCTTAAATGAGTTATTTGGATAAATATATTCTTTTTAGTTTACCTAAAGATTTTATACCATTTTTAAAAAATCAGAATTATATATCATGTGACCACATAATTGAATTAAATATTAATAATCTCACTAAATTTTATTATTTTCTCAATGCAGAATCAAATCAATCATTTCATCTCTTTTTCTTTTCCTTTTTTTTATTAAACGAAACTCATATTTTTTATTCTTTTTCTCCATCATCTCCATCTTCACCTTCATCTTCTTCTTTTCATTATAATTATTATTTGGATAAATATACTATTTTTATTTTGTAATGGACTCTATGATTTTTCAGTGAGAAATTGAGTCATTATTCTTCTTCTTTTTCAGCGAGACTCATTTTTCTTCTTTAACGAAACCCATTCTTTTTCTTCTCTTTTATTCAACGAGACGCACTCGGATTCTCATTTTCCTATTTTTTGAACCTTTCAAGTAATAATTTTGATTCTAGAAGTGAAAAAAATAACTACTTGAATGGTTCAAGTAGTTGTATCTGACTACTTGAACCTTTCAAGTAGTAATTTTGATTCTAGAAATCAAGACGTAACTACTTGAAGAGTTCAAGTAGTTGTATCTGACTACTTGAACCCTTCAAATAAGTAATAATTTTAATTCTGAAAGTAAAATAAGCAACTACTTGAAGCGTTCAAGTAGTTGCATATGACTACTTGAACCCTTCAAGTAGTGATTTTGATTCTGAAGGTCAAAACAAGCAACTACTTGAAGGGTTCAAGTAGTCAAATACAACTACTTGAACCCTTCAAGTAGTTACTTGTCATGACTTCAAGAAACAAAATCACTACTTGAAGTGTTCAAGTAACCAGATACAACTATAGATAATTCGACTACTTGAACGGTTCAAGTAGTGCTTTTGACTACTTGAACCATTCAAGCAGTCACATGGTTTTTGTATAAATCACTACATAAAATAAAATGATTACTTGAATGGTTCAAGTAGTCTTTTCTTGTCAGTAAACACTCATACATCAAGCCATAACTTGAAGGGTTCAAGTAATTTTTTTGTCAGTCAATTACCCGCACAGCAGGTGACTATTTGAAAGGTTCAATTTAAAAATATTTTATCTTACTCTTCTTCTTTATTTTTCAACGAAGTTTTTTCTTTTATTTAAAGGGTTCGAGTAGTTTTTTATGACTACTTGAACCCTTCAAGTAATTGTTTTTTTGTCAGTCAACACTCATACACCAGGTGACTACTTGAAAGGTTCAAGTATTTTTTTATAACTACTTGAACCCTTCAAGTAGTGATTTTTATTCTGAAAGAAACAAATAATTACTTAAAATTATGTATAAAAAAACAATTACTTGTTTTTATTTAATAATAATCAAGAATGAAGTTTTCAATCTATTTTGTACGTATATTGTACATATTTAGCAATCCAATACAAATTGCATATATGACCACTTGAGGGGCTCAAATAATTATTTTTTACAACTTGAACCCTTCAAGTAGCTTTTTCTCTCTCGAAGTCTGTTATCTAGTAAGGTTGTCACTGTTTGAAGGGTTCAAGTAATAATTTTATACTACTTGAACTCTTCAAGTAATATTTTTCTTTTGAAGTGTATTGTCCAGTAAAAAATCATTACTTGAGGACTCAAGTATTAAATTTTACTACTTGAAGACTTCAAGTAATTTTTTTCTTTTGAAACTTGTTGTCCAATAAGCTTGCAACTACTTGAAGGGTTCAAGTAGTAATTTTTACTTGAACCCTTCAAGTAGTTTTTTTCCTCATGAAAAAAGAACGATTTTTTTCATTAAAATATCGAAACTATTTAGACAACAGAATAAGTTGAATTTATACCGCTCTAAAAAGATATAAAATTAAAAGAGATGAAAAATTATGAAAAAAAATCCAAAATTACGACCGAAACAATGTTTAAAACCTTCGAAAGTGCTTAAAACAATGTTTTTTTACCCAAAATTGGGCTGCGATGGGTAAACCCAATTTCACGTATAGATCTCCTTAATAAGCTTCGATTTGATATATTACGGGCCATGTGATTCTATCCGAGTAAAAAGTTATACCCTCTGAAAGTTGACATGATGACTACTTGAAGCTTGCAAGCCTTCAAGTAGTTCTTTTCTCTTACAGTCTGTTGTCCAGTAAGTTCGTCACTACTTGAAGGGTTCAAGTAAGGTTTTATGACTACTTGAACCCTTCAAGTAGTCTTTGTTTCATGCAATGATTTATTCAGAGAGCATGTAACTACTTAAAGCTTCAAGTAGTTCTTTTCTCTTACAGTCTGTTGTCCAGTAAGTTCGTCACTGCTCGAAGGGTGAGTAATGTTTATGACTACTTGAACCATTCAAGTAGTCTTTTTGTTTCATGCAATGATTTATTCAGAGAGCACGTAACTACTTGAAAGATTCAACTAGTATTTTTTTTTTACTATTTGAACTCTTCAAGTAATTTTTTGTCCTCTTAAAGTCTATTGTCCAGTAAGCTTGTCACTATTTAAAGAGTTCAAGTAGTAAAAAATTACTTATTGAACCCTTCAAGTAGTAAAAAATTACTTATTGAACCCTTCAAGTAATTTTTTTCCTCACGAAATTTACTGTCCAATAAACTCGTCACTACTTGAAGGTTCGAGCAGTAATCTTTTGCTACTTGAACCATTCAAATAGTTTTTTCCTCTTGAAAGTCTATTGTCCAGAAAGTGAATCACTACTTGAAGGGTTCAAGTAATAAAAAAGACTACTTGAACTCTTTCAAATAGTCATTTTATTTTATGTAGTGATTTATAAAGAGAGCATTTGACTACTTGAAGGGTTCAAGTAGTCAAAAAACACTACTTGCACCCTTCAAATAGTCAAATTATCTGTTGTCAGCGGTATTAGATAGAGGCATGTAACTACTTGAAAGGTTCAAGTAGTGTTTTATGACTACTTGAACCCTTCATGTAGTCATTTTGTTTCATGTAATGATTTATACAGAGAACATGTGAGGGTTCGAGTAGTAAAAAATACTACTTGAACATTTCAAGTAATCATTTTTATCTCGTGTTAGTGAACGATCTAGATATAAAAATTGACATCATTCACACAGTAATCAATCTTGAACCCCTCATCGGTTTATAATTTATTAAATTTCAATCAACAAATATATCTAATCAACAAACTTATAATCCAAAGAAGTATAAAACAATTCACAAAATCCAAACGAAAAAAAAAAGTTTTCTGAAGCCTCAAGTTTTCTCAAGAAAAAAAATGACTATGCCATAGTCAAAACAAGTGCGATTGAGAGGAAGAACTTCATAGAACAGGAAAACATGCAGGAAATAAACTTTTGCTGCTTTGTTGAATAAGAAATCATGGAGAAAACGAACTAAAAAGCATGAAGGAAACAATAAGGTAAAGAAGAAGAGTGATGGAGTGAGTATTGATTTGATCTTTACATTGAGAAAGGAAAAGAAATGATGATGAAAGAGAGAGTTGAAATTAATTTATATTGATTGTGGTGGGCCATGAGTGTAAAATTCTGAATTTTGAAAAAAGAGTATAAAAATACTTAACCAAAATGAAAATGTATATATTTATAAATAACTCATATTAAATTGATCAATTACTTGATAAATTAATATTTTCAATTAAATATATCAATTATATTTTATTATAAATTTAAATTTTATTAATTTAATTAATTTTTTTAAAATAAATATATCAATCAATTAAATTTTTCAGATCAAATAATTATATATGAGATTTTTAACTTCAATATGAAAAATTAAAATAGTAGGTGGTATCAAATTTCCTTTTTGACAAAAAAAATAGGCATACCAATCCACCCATTACAGCCATTTCTACGAGAGAGTCGAAAACGTAGCGCGTGACGCAGTACTTCATATGAAACACGCGTCAACCTGAAGCCTCCCTTTTGCTATTTCGTTTACCACTAAATAATCTCACTCAGCGCGAAAAAAATTAAATAATCAATTCTGTCTCTCTATCTATCTATTTTTACCCCCTCAAGTTCAACTCTCACTCCCAATATCTCTCTCCCTACACATCAAGATTTAAAGCTATGCTCTCACTTCTGCAGATTTCCTCAGCCCCTTTTTCAGAGCCTATATCACTTTAACCCAATGACAAATGGGCTTTCTCCGGCGACTCTTCGGTCTCAAAAAACCCACCTTCGATACGTCGGATTCAATCAAGGACCCCAAGAAGAAGAACAGGAGGTGGAGCTTCGTCAAGTCGACTCCTCACAGCGACTCCCGCAACTTTACAACACCCTCCCAACCAAACTCATTTGTCTCCGCCTCTAATTACGGCGAACCTTTCGATGCCAATAAACACGCTATTGCGGTGGCTGCTGCCACTGCAGCCGTCGCAGAGGCGGCTCTGGCTGCTGCCCATGCGGCTGCTGAGGTAGTTAGGCTCACTAGTGGTGCTGGCGCAGGGAAAACTAGTGGCAATCGCCGGTGGGCGAAGGAATTGGCGGCCATCAAGATACAGTCGGCTTTTCGGAGTTATCTGGTAAGTGGGTTTCCAATATTGGTCATGGGTATTTGGAATTGGTGAGGTAGCATTGAAAACCATAGAATTTCACTCTCGAATTATGGAATGTAATTAAAGTTTGTCTGGAAGATGAGCGATTATATATGTATGTGTATATATATATATTTAAGTTTAGCTAATTACTTTGAAGTGCTTTTGACTGAAATCGTGAGATGTTTTTTAATTTCGACTTTACCTTGGAAAATGAGGTTTTTTTTTTTTTAAATCCGTACCGCGTACCCTTTGAAATCTGGAAACCTGATGGTTGTGGTTTCAAATTCATTCCTTTCAATTTGGAAACCATGTCTTCGAATTCGGGTCTTTGATTGTCTAGTTTTGTGTGAATTTTGAGTGATTGGAATATCTTCTATTGTTAAACTGGATTTGTTTTCAGTGTGCACTTTCCCATGTTGAGAGAGTCAAGATGCATTTTAATTTTGTTGAGGTGCCCTGTTCAGATTTGCCTCAGCTTAATTTTCTAGGGAAACGATATCAAAAGTCTTTGAGAAGTTAACCGAGAGAAATGAATCAGAAAGAGAGAGAGTATAGGTTTGGCCGCCGACACAAGTGGATGTGTGATTTCACAATCAGAGAAGGAACCAATTTCTTAATATCCACGTATTTTATTTACCGTGTAGTATCTCTGTTCTGCTCGATGTATTTGCACGTGTAATCCTCCTATTTGTTGTTCACTTGCTGTTCTCAAATCCGACTTACTCTCTTCTATCGCGCGTGATGGCTCCTCCTTGTACAACAACTCAACTCTCTTAAAATAAACAAATCTCCATTAACTTATCGCACCCAAAGAATTTCTTATATATGAAAGTTGTTTTTCATTTTTCTTCTTCTTTTCTTTGTAAAAACTTGGATTTTTTTTATACGGCTTGGGGATGTGTCTCTGACTTTATTGAGGAAAATCTTCAAAGGCTAGGAGGGCACTGAGGGCATTAAAAGCATTAGTGAAGCTTCAGGCATTGGTGAGAGGACATATAGTGAGAAAGCATGCAGCTGACATGCTTCGACGTATGCAAACTTTGGTTCGTGTACAGGCTCGAGCTCGTGCAACTCGCTCACATTCATCATCACACACTCTACGTTCAGGTTCAGCTACCAGGTCCTCTCTCTCACATCATTATGTAAGCATAATTTCTCTTCCATTTAGATTTTTATAACCATTTCTCATCACCAAAAACCAAGTCCTCTATCTCTCATCATTCTCTTTTGTGTTTCACTTGTAGTTTCAACCAACTTATAACAGAAATGAACATCAACTCCGGGCTCATAGTAGCAAATTTGAAGGTTCCTCGATCTTGAAGGTAAAATATTTTGTTTTAGTCGAGCAGGATTGTGTTGAAATGTGTTACCGGTTTAGTCTCCTAGTCTAAAATCTATATCTGGAAATGGCTATTTCAATTTATCCCGGTTATTGTCACTCACTCACTCACTCGGTTAATTTCTTCCGTGCCTACCTGCGCAGAGATGTGGTTCAAATTCGAACTTTAGGGACACCATCAATGTTGATAAAACACAAGCTGGTTCGAGTTGGTTGGACTGCTGGATGGAAGAAAATTTGTGGATCAACCGCCGGGATTCATCGCCTAAAAACATACGTGCCGATGATGAGAAGACGGACAAAATCCTTGAAGTAGATACATGGAAACCTCACTTGAAGACATCCCACCTCGGATTGACTTTAGATTATAACGATCAAAGCTTTAGGACATCCGACTCTCTGTCAAAATACTCAACAAAAAAAGCTGCAAACCCAACCCCAGGGGAGACCTTATCTTTGAGCTCCTTGAAATTTCCAACTGGAAAAGATGAAGTTACTCTAAGGACAGCTGATAACAGCCCACAAGTACATTCTGCTTCATCAAGGCCCGGAAGTAGCTCAAGAAAAGGTCAGTTTACTCCGACGAGAAGTGAATGCTCATGGAGCTATCTCAGTGGTTACCCTGGCTACCCCAACTACATGTCTAACACTGAATCCTCCAGGGCTAAGCTCAGGTCACATAGTGCCCCAAAGCAGAGACTTGAGTTTGACAAATATGGATCAACGGCCAAGGCGTCCTTCGAGGGATACTGGGACACGTGGAATCAATCGGATATAGGTTTTTCACGAGAAACTGACTCGATCAACAACGCGTATGCCATTGCCGGTCATTTGACTAGGGTTAGGAGTACTAAATTAAGGTGATTGACTGTGGTTGTTGTGTTTGTAGTTTATTGTTCAAGTCAATGCAAGTGTTGTAATTATATGATCCAACACGATTTCCACGAACTTTGTCGATAAATTATCAATGTCACGAGTAGACATTGTTTTTCCAGAAATTAGTTGAGATTGGATGTTTGTTTTGTTCATTGCTGTGTGTTTGTCATGTTCTATGTTGTCTGTAGTTTTAACGTTGTTTTCAACTCTTTATGAAGATTCGTTTTCATTGTAAAACTAGAAAAATGCGTTGATCTTCAGATGAATGCGATGCAGGGAAAAGACAAAGAAGGCTGAATAGCATGGCTGTTTTTCTGTCTTTATCATTCACATTATCACGGCCGAAGACGTACTTGTTTTTTTTTCCAAGAATTGGGATGTACACTATATAAACACATAACTTTTAAACTAAAACTATTTTTTTTAACAAACGTGAGAATGAGAGTTTTCAAGTATAGATAATTGATTTAAAAAGAAACACATTTTAAATATGTGTGGATTAATTTAGTATATCCTTGAGGGAAAAACGCCCCGACTCCTTACAGGTGAGGAGGGTGTCCCTCCTTACTGGTAAGAAGGTGTATCTCTTTACTCCTAATTTATTGTGAACAAGTGTCAAATTCAAGTTGTCATATATATATATATATATATATAACTTTTAACTCAGCTGATTCAACTATTTAGATTATAACAAACAATTTTCGCGTCTGGTGTTGCTTACTAACAGTGGACAAGTCGGATCCATTTTATAGTTAGGATGCAAGGAGACAAAATGAAAATTAGATGAATCAAACAAGTAAAGGTGGATCTAAAAACATTTGGTCCCCTTCTATGTAAAATGCTTGGACACTTGCTCCCTCATTCCTAATTTTCAAAAGGATTAAATCACAATATGCCTTATAGTTTTAATGAAAAGGTAAAAAAAAACTAAGAAAGTTGGATCTAAAATATAAAAGAAAAAATAAATAAATAGGTAGAAGACAAAAGAAAAAAGATCGAGATAGACCAACAAATATTCCCATTCGAGAGTTCAATTTCACTATACATTCACGGAGATTAAATCCTTACAAATTATCTTACATTTATGTGGTCCTTTTTAATTTATTTTTGTCACATCACCACTTTGTCCAAAATGAACAAATTTTCATTGGAATGAGGAAAAAAAATTAATTCCCTAGTAGTTTTACAATTGTAAATATCAATATAAACACATAAAAAGAAAACAAAATTTCAACAATCATGCACTAGACAATCGTAAATTGTTTATCCTCTCTGTTCTTCCTTTTTTCTGCCTTCATTTTCTTTTAAGAAATTTGAACTTAGCAGTTAAAGAAAAAGAATCATTATTAAAAGTTATTGCTTCACTCACGTGATTCATACATTTACCGGTTAAACAAATAGTTGTAACCTTTTTCTGATTGAAATGACAAATAGGAAAATGCTAGGAAGCAAGGTATTACTTGTACTATAATGCTCCATAGTATTATGAGTTGATAGTATATGAGATCATATATATTATATATATAATTAGTAAATACATATTTTCAATTATGATTTGAACATGTAATTTCTTATCACATATACTATCACATAATAATAGTGTTGAGCATCATGATACTACATAGTAATACTCTGTTAAATAAAGAAATGGATCATATTATTCACGAATGAACATCACATGGTAATTCGTTGAATCTGGACCGTGTTTAAGTTTTTAATGGTTTAGATGAATCAAACTAAAAAATATTTTGATCTGATATGGACCTTCAAAAATTGATCAATGAGTCGAAATCAAAGACCTACTCCTATGTCATTTACAAAGAATGGACAAGAAACCAAAGACCTTCAAAATATGCAACAAGTTATTTTAGTTCCTTTGTTGTCATAGAGAAACGAGGATTTGCGAAGATCGAACGCAGATCTTTGTGTAGGTCAAACCCTAAATCATGTAGATGTAAAGTTTTATTATGTCTATTTGAGTTATCAGACTTACTTTAATTCTAAAAAGAAATTAAAAGTAATTAGAAAGAAACTAATGATTGGTATAAGGAGAAGAGAAAGGAAAAAGTTGACACCATCTTTTTTGTACTAATTGTCCTCAAGAAAAACAAGCGTGTGTTAGTTTCAAGAGGAGCTATAAAATTAATTAACATATTATCCATAACAACAATCACTTAAATATTATTAATTACTTTGACAATTAAGGCTTAGTGAATGATCATCTCTTTCTGATTTATTCATTACATGCAGCTGAAGGCAAGACACATGCTTCTTATTTGAGCCACCATTCATATGATTCTGCATCACAATTTAAACAGTATTAGGAAATCATGTTACAAAAACTAATCAATATTTATCGAAACAGTAATTTTAGACTGACTAAATTTTATGTATTTAAATAAGTGACGTGTCAATCAATTATTAGTTGACATTTGAACACCTTTATTATAATTTTTATCAATTAGTCAATAAATAATTCTCACATAACTTCATCAAATAAAATTTTAGTCAATCTACAATTACTCTTATAGAAAAATGTTAGAGCTAGTATAATTAATTAATGTTAATTAAAATTCAAAAACTTTTATCTTTGTTTTTTTTTCTAGAGAGAGAGAGTTACAAGCTGCAGTCAGTGTTAGGATCAATGGTGAAGCCCAAAGAAACACCACAAAAGCCAGGCAAGGTAGCAATAGCAGTGGCATTAGGATTATAAGTATTAATAAGCTCCATTATGCATAAACACACAGATCTCCTATTATCAGGAGGAGATTCAGCTATGGCATTCAGGCTTGTCACAGCATCACAGCATGGCGTTCCCGGTAAAGGGTCCGGAGTGCCATACGTTATGAACACTGAGCAAGTCGACACAAGCGCTGTCACGGTTGAGCAGTCAACGGCGTGCGACACTGTTGCAGCCCATGACAGCATCACTAACACTCCTATCACCAATTTTATGATTCCCATTTGATCATGATCTTTAATCATTTCCATTAATTGACTACGCAAGAGGAGAGGAAAAGCGAACTAGTTATATAATTGTGCTGTAAGGCAGGTTGGTGTACAATGAAGAACTTGTGTTGTGTACATGAAGATTGAATGAACTATATGATCTTTTTCTAGGCCATGCAGATTGTACTGAAGTCTTACTCACTTGGGCAAATTGCAAATGTGTTCGAGAAAATTACACGTGTATCTCACAAAATAATATAATGTAACGATGAATAACTTAATATAGTTTAAAAAAACACAAACGAATGTTGAACCTGCATGTATAAGTCACTTCTTTCTGTTCAGAGTTGCTACTCAGTTAGTTAGCACTTCTGTTTTGTGAGCAAAACCGATATAATCGAACATGAACTTTGTTTCAGATAACGAATCCTACAAAAAATAGCGTAAATAAACAGTACCATAATTATCAACCAGGTAAATGCTATTAAGCCTCCATGCTTGATGCTTATGCACAACTTTAATCGATTGAAAGACATCGATGAAACAACAATAAACTATCTCTTTTATTTAATCTGATAGTTCATATTAATTTGGCTGTCATTTGCGAAGCAATAACTCTGCTGAAGTATTAAAATTAGCAAGCATGCAATTGGTTCCCCCATTGCAGACCGTAGCCCGGAGGTGTGGATGTTGGAAAAATTCAACGTATGGGGTCATATATGTTAAATAAAATGAGTATGTGTTATCTTTGAATAAGCCTAATTAAAGTCGTCTAATTAAGAATTTAAAATTTTAAGGTTTATGGGTATAATTATCATGAAATTATTGTGTAGATACCAGAAATAATATTTTAATTTGTTGAAGGGCCAAATCAGAAATATCAATATTTATTAATAATGGTTATGGTCCTCAAATTACACAAGCAATAAAATTTTATTTTTCTTAGAACAGTTATCTATATTCCTTCAAGAGAGAAGAACTCAATGGTTTGCGTCAATTTAGAAGATCTGATCCTCGAGTTTGCGATTCAATTATCAATGAAACTAGGTAAGTTTTCCGTAATCGAGTTATACGAATCTGTTTCTCATATAAATCAAAACGACATATGTATCTAAGATTAGAGTTTGGAGAATTTCATAGAAATAGGCAGATCTGATTATTTGTGTTATATATCATGTTTATTATGTTTAATTTCAATTCCTATAAGTGGTATCAGAACCACCCATTATTGATTTCTTTGAGGGAGATTCAAGTTTATAGATTTTGAGAAAATCTAAAATTAGGGTTCTATTGGATCTAAGAATTTAAGGATTTTGATATTTTGATGGTTATAATGAATTATTGATATGCAAGTTTGATCATGTTATGTGAATTGCATATCCATGTTATTTTTTTATGATTGATTATGTTAAATCAATGGTTTAACACTACTACATAATTTATTTTTCACGACGGGTACAAACCCGTCATATAAAAAGGTGTTGTAAAAAATAGAGCATTTCTTACGATGAGTAAATTTTCATGACGGTTTCTATACCAACCGTCGTGAATATACCATTTTACACGACGGCACTACCCGTCGCAATTAATGCAAACACCGACATAAATGAAGATTTTTTACGACTGTGTTGATGAGTCGTCGTCTTTGATGCATACACCGTCATAAATGAAGATTTTTTTACTACGGTGACATAACAAACTAGCGTAAAAGAATCAATTTTGATGACGGTTCATCAAGGAATTGTCGTAACAATAATTTTTGACAATGAATTATCAACTCTGTCGTAAAAATGTAACAGGTTTTTAAAAATCCGTATATCATAATACTTCAAAAGATCCATACATTATGAATGCTAAAAAATTAGCATTAAATAGGCTTCAAAAATCTATATTTTATTATATGTTTATGAAAACAGTCTAATTTATTCATTACATAACATTAACGTACAAATAAATTTCAAAAAAATACATTTACTTTACACATCATTCTATACACATGAATGCTAATGTTACACATATTAATAAAGGGGAAATAGACATCTTGATACAATCACTTGTTAGCATGGAGAATAAACAAATTGCTCTTGTTATTTAAATACATTTTTCTATCTGCCATCATGTTCGTTCACTGGTTAACTTTCTTTTTTTACTTTTTCAAACTACAATAACAAAAACCAAGTTAAAACATATATTTTGCCAAACTTGAGCATAATATTGACAAAACTCAATTTTAACCACATAGTAATTAATAGTAGTTCCAACTTGGAATAAATAAATATGTGCGAATTAAAGGTTCAGATAAAATAGATGATTAATGTCATGCTTTCAGGCTCATACTCAATTTCAATCTACAATCAAACGTTTAGATAAAATAGAAGAACATTGTGAAATAGAGGTATAAGAGAGTTATATACCAGTATATGATTAATGCAACTATAAAAGTGATTATTGTTCATGATGCTTCCTAGAGGATCAAAAGTTTTATATTCCTAAAAAAATCCAATAACTTATTAACTTAGTTAATTGAAAACCAGAAATAATATGCATTTCTCTTTACATATTCTCTAAACATAAAGCTATGAGAATTAATGAGCAATTAGGAATGGTAAATACATCTGTAGGAGAATTCCAGCAACTCCAAGCAAAGCAAAGCTAAAAAAAATTATGAAAATTAGGCACTTAATGAATACGATTTACAATTCTCCATACCTACCACTCCTGTCAAATTTAGGAATATTATAACCAGTCCCTTAAAATAAGAGATACTCCTGATACAATAGACACAGTGTACAAAAGATATGTTAGCCTAATTCAGTGAAAGAAACACAAGAAAAGCATCCAAATTATTCAACTAAAGCATATTTTAATAAAATATTTCATCCAAGTACACCTCTAGTTTCATTCATTAGTTTGAACCGAGCAGGTATAGTTCATAGAGTCAAGACAATATCATCTGCTAGGTGATCACTGGAGCAAAAGTTAAAAGTTTAAGATAGTCGCAATTTGCATACAATCAGCAACGAAAAATAAATCTCATTCGAAATTTTGTACAACGCATTGCATAATTAAATACTCTTATACTGGCGAAGGGAGCAAAGTAGAATGTAAGCCTATATTTTGACAAAAATGACTTATGCTAACCTGCATCCAAAAAAATCACTTAAACTTCAATATGTAAACCCTTCCTGATGCTTGATTAACCAAAGTACACCAAGAATAAACAAGTTAAAACATCAATCTAAGACAGAGAGAGAGAGAGAGAGAGAGAGAGAGAGAGAGAGTTCAAAATGAAACTACACGGAATAAGTCAAACTAGTTCATGTAAAGTCAGCTAAGGCAGTTATCACGTTGACCACTTCCAAATTAGAGACATTCAATAAAGAGAAGGATCAACTGTTCTCATTTTCTACCATCCTCATTTCCCAGTAAAAGCTCAAGAACTAATAAGTAAGCAAATTTCTCAAAAGCTCAATATATCTTCAATTTCATAATGTAAGCCAACAAATAATTGCTTTAAATTCAGATGCAAGACATTGTTGACGGAACTCCTAGCGTAGACAAAACACACATGCTCCCTAGCAAACCACACAACACCTGAAATCACTAATCAAGTCTAGCTATCAATACCACACCACTACTCCGGCAGCAAGTCGGAGGACGCTGCAGAAAATCTCCAAATTCGAAGTAAAGATCTCATATTCTGATTTTCAGAATTTCTCCAAATTTTTTAAGGGTAAAAAAACACGGATAAAGTTCAACAAGAAAAAAAATCCCAACTTTTTAACCAATAATCCCCCAATTCTGAACTAAAATCTCAGATTTAAAAATCATCAAACTTCAATCAAATTTCAGAATGTTAAATGTAAAAGGAAAAAAAAAAGCATACCTCAATCCTTCCCCCACAAACCTACATGCGTCATACTCAAACCATAGGCAGCAACTCACCTATTAATCAGTAAGGCTTGAAGCCAAACACGTTAATCGGTGAAGATTTGTATTCGATGGAGCAAGACATGGAGACGAAGCTGACCTCCGTAAATGGGTTAGATATGGCACCATAACATCATCAAATAAAAAAATCAAACTCTAGAAAATTTTACTTGTTCAAGTAGATAACTAAACCAAGCACTATAAAACTTACCTGCTAGATTTTTATGAGACAAAATAAACCTGAATTTCCTGTGCCCATCCGGACGTAGAGTTCTGCGCAAGAGAAGAGGGAGTGGAGAGGGTTTTAAAATAAGAGAAGAGGAGAAGGAAAGGAGAGGATAGGATAGGATAGGAGAGGAGAGGAGAGAGAAGAGGGAGAAGAGAGGAGAGGATGTAGAGGAGAGGAAGAGAGGAAGTTGCGCTTGCAGAGAAGAGAGGAAGCTCTGTGTTTAAAGAAAAAGCACTATAATACCCTGGAAAATAGTTCTTACGGCGGGGGATGACTACACCGTCGTAAACAAAACACGACTCACGACCGGGTTGTCAGGCACCGTCGTGATTAAAAAAATATTTTATATGGGTGTCATATTCCACCTCGTAAAATGAGCGCGTTAAAAATATTTATGACGGTTTAATTATGATCCGTTGTCCTTATTTTTGAACGGTTCATCGTGGAAAACTATTTTAGTAGCGTAAGGATTTTTAAAAAATGGCGTTGAAGCCAAGAAAAACAAAACTGCCGTAGGCTGAGAATTTGGGAGAAGAAGGAATTGGCAGTTATCAGATGCTTCGCGGTACCGTATCAGAGCAGGGAAATTATCTCCTGCATTGCGGTACTGGTACAGGTTTAAGGGCAATTCTCCCCTACTTCGTGGATATCGTACCGGAACAGACTTTCTTTTTTCTGTTTTACGGTACCATACAGAAAATTGAAAATTTTAATTCCCACCTTCAGGCATGGTGCTGTAGCACTGCTATAGTAATAATTTTTTTTGAATTAATTTATTTGATTCAATTTAATTAAGGTGTTTTTTTTTCAATTACTTTATTAAGCCTTTAAAGATTAATTATGATTATGGAACATTCTGAATGAGTAAATTGAAGCAAGATGTCACCAAAATGACTTCTCTTGTATAGATTACTCATGAAGGTATTTGATGTTTATGTATGTGTAAATTTATACGGGTATTAGCCGGTCCGCAGGAATGTTAATATTTGACAGAATTACACACACTTATGTAATGGTAAACATGTGACGATTATAAAGTTTTACATGTGAATAATAAATTAATCCAAAGATAAATTTATTATTTGACATGAATTATTGTCAGTGTTTGATCATTACAATAAGAGTGCCATTTACAGTTAATATTACTGTCCAAAGACTTGATATTAATGTTGTGCAAGGTATCTTAAAAATGGACCGATTAATTATTTGAATTGATTGAATACTATGATTGGCTTTCGATATGAGCATATTTGGATGATTCTTTTGTTCTGTCTACAGCTAATGTGATTACAATATCTGTCAAACTTAACAACATTCACATTTTGACCGGGACCAACTTTAAGGATTAGAAAGAGAACATGTTAATTGTTCTTGGCTGCATGGATCTGGACCTTGCATTCAGGACGGACGAACCTGCCCATCTTACGATGAAAGTTCTTCTAATGCTAGGAAGAATTTTAAGAGGTGGGATCGTTCAAACCGTATGATCATGATGATCATAAAGCGTGACATTCCAGAGGCATTCAGATGCATGTCTGTGGAGATAACCAATGCCAAAGAGTTCCTTGTTTAAATTGAAAAGCGTTTTGCCAAAAATGATATGGCGGAAACAAGTACACTTTTGCGACGCTTGATTCGCATGAACTACAAATGCAGATGGAACATAAAGGAGTACATTATGGAAATGTCTAACATCGCTTCAAAACTTAAGGCACTCAAGCTTGAGCTGTCAGATGACTTGCTCGTGCATTTAGTATTGATCTCTTTTCCTGCACAATACAATTAATTTCAAATAGGTTATAACTGTTAGAAGGAGAAATGGACTCTCAACAAGCTCATTTCATATTGTGTGCAAGGGGAAGAGAGAATGAAGCATAACCAAATTGATAGTGCTCATTTGGCTAGCACCTATAAGAGCAAAGACAAAAAGAGAAAGAAGGATAAAGAAACTGCTAAGGGTCCAGCAGAAAAGAAATAGCGTAAGGACAATGATGGTTGTTTCTTTTGTGGGAAGTCTAGACATGTAAAGAAGGATTGTGACAAATATCACGCTTGGCGTGTAAATAAAGGTACGTCTATTGCTTTGGTCTATTCTAAGGTAAATTTGGCTTCAGTACCTAGAAACACTTGGTGGTTAGATTCCGGTGACTCTACTCACATAAGTGTTTCTATGCAGGGTTGCCTGAGCTATCGAAATCCAACTGATACTGAAATATACATCTATATAGGAGATGAATAATCGGTATAAGTAGAGGCTATTGGGCATTTTAAGTTGTTATTGAAAATTGAATTTTATTTAGATTTATTTGATACTTGTGTTGTACCGTCATTTAGACAAAATTCGGTTTCTGTTTCTAAGTTGGACAAATCAGATTATTATTGTTCATTTAGAGACCATCAATTTATTTTATCAATAAATTCAAATCTTATTTGTACCGATTTTCTTAATATTTATGATAACTTATATTTACTTGATATTAATACATCTTATAGTGCACCCTTACATGTGGAATCACGAGGTATTAAAAGAAAAATCAATGAAAAAAATGCAGCCACAATTTGACACAAGCACTTAGGTCATATCTCCAAAATAAAAATTCAAAGGCTTATGTAAGATGACATTTTCAGGATCCCTTGATTTTTTTAGACTTTAATGTCTGTATTGAGTGTATCAAGGGAAAACAGACCAAACAAAAGAAAGTAGGTGCCAATAGAGCAACACACGTCTTATAATTGATTCATACAGATATCTGTGGGCCATTCCTTAAAGCTTCTTGGAATAGTCAATATTATTTTATAACGTTCATAGACGACTACTCGATATACGGTTACCTATTTCTTATTCAAGATAAATCAGAATCCTTGGACGTGTTCAAGATATTTAAGGCTGAAGTTGAGAACCAGCTCAGCAAAATGATTAAGAGTGTTAGATCTGACCGTGGTGATGAATATTATGGTAGATCTGATGGTTCAGGAGAACAACGTCTAGGGCCATTTTCCCAATTCCTAGAGGAATGTGGAATAGTCCCACAGTACACCAAGCCTGGTTCACGTAGTATGAATGATGTTGCTCAGAGATGAAACAGAACCCTGAAAGACATGGTGAGGGGTATGATAAGTCATTATTCCTTACCACAATCATTCTAGGGAGGGGCATTAAAGACAACAACATATATCCTTAATAGAGTACCAACTAAAGTAGCTGCTAAAACACCTTATGAGTTTTAAATAGGCAAAAAGTCTAGTCTGAAACATTTTCACATTTGGGGATGTCCAACTGAGGTAATGCCTTATAACCCAAATGAAAAGAATTCAGACTTCAAAAAGTGAGCAACTACTTTATTGGTTATTCTTAACAATCAAGGGGTTACAAGTTCTATGATCCCACGCTAAGTAATATATTTGAGATGGGAACTGCAACTTTTTTTAGGATGTTGAGTTTGGAGGAAGACATAAAGTTAGGGACATTGTCTTTGAGGATGAATTATTTTTGGTTCCAATTCCTACTACAGTCACTACTTCTAACAGTGTTCGGGTTTTCATTCATGTCTTTGATCATGAAGTAGATCCAGAATGAGAACAAGACAATGTCGCACAACTCTCGATTCAATTGAGGTTAATGTTCCAGAAGAACAAACTCGACAATCTCAAGATGCAATGCCACTAAGGAGATCCATGAGAGAAAGGAGAAGTGCTATTTTCAGATGATTATGTGGTATTTCTCCAAGAAAATGATGAAGATAATGAATTGATGGAAGATGATCCAATCAAATTTCACCAAGCCATGAAAGATATGAATTCTCAAAAATGGATTGAGGCTATGAATGAAGAGTATAAGTCTATGGAAGACAATCAAGTTTTGGATCTTCTCCCTTTACCTTAAGGTAAGAAACCTATTGGTTGTAAATAGATATTTAAAACCAAAAGGGATTCAAAAGGTAATGTGAAAAGGTATAAGGCTCGTCTTGTAGCTAAGGACTTTACTCAGAAGGAAGGCATTAATTTTAAAGAGACATTTTCTCTAGTTTCATCGAAAGACTCTTTTAGAATAATTATGGCACTTGTTGCACATTTTGATCTTGAACTTCATCAGATGGATGTGAAAATGCATTTCTTAATGAGAGATATTGATGAAACGATTAATATAGTGCAACCAGAAAACTTTATGGTTGAGAATCGAAAGAATATGATTTGCAAACTAAAGAAATTCATTTATGGGCTCAAACAAGCTTTCCGTCAATGGTACCATAAATTTACTCAGATAATCATCTTTTTTGGTTTTGAGGCAAATATTGTTGATGATTGTGTGTATCACAAGTTCAGTGGGAGTAAGATAATATTCCGCCAAATTAAAAATATCAATATTTATTAATAAGAGTTATGATCCTCAAATTACATAAGCAAGAAAACTCTATTTTTCTTAGAATAGTTATATCTATTCGTTTAAGAGAGAAGAACTCAAGGGCTTGTGTCAATATGAAAGATCTGATCTTCCAGTTTGCGCTTCAATTATCCATAAAACTAGGTAAGTTTTTCGCAATCGAGTTATACGAATCTATTTCTCATAAAAATCAAAATGACATATATATATATATATTCTAAGAATAAGATTTGAAATTTTTTATAGAAATATACATATCTGATTATTTGTGTTATATAACATGTTTATTATATTTAATTTCAAAGCGAAGTAGACTTTTGAGTCATTATAGCTCTCTATATATATGAGCAAATATATTATTCATATATGAAAATTGTTATTACCCAAAAATTGGGCAAAACATGAGTGACCGTGTTTTGAAATGAACTAAAAAATGACCAGTAAAAATTTGAGCTGCAAAATAGTCATTCTTTTGTGTTGAAGTTTTAACATGAGGATTCATTTACATTTTGTTCACGCCGTAATATTGTTCATCACACTTGCTAATTCTTCGCCGTAAAAAGGACGTCAGTTTCTTTTTACTTTGCACTAGAAATTTCATCCATGTTGACGACTTATTTTTGAATTCTGTAGCGAGTAAACATATCGGTACTTATTGTGGATAATATTTTTAGCATTTACTTGTACAGAAAAAGGGAAAACGGCATGAATAATCCTATTTAAGCAAAGTAAGTTAATAAGTGACCATTTCTGTAAAATGGAGCAAAAATAGACCCCTTAATAAAAACAACCTGTCAATAACATTATCTAGAATCCCGAAAATACCTCTATGTTTACCTAACATCTTAACCCAAAAAGAAGCATTCCCCCATTTTCACTTTCCCAAGAAAAATAACGATTATGAAATTTGAAAAAAAAACTGCATGAAACAACATTTTTTTCACATAAAAACTGCATAACAGCAGTTTTTTTACATGACAACCATTTTTTTTTGTCAAACCATGAACAATAATTTAATTACATAAAAACTATAAAAGAATAAATTATAATACCATACTAGTTAACGGGTCATCATAATGAAACAAGCAGTCAACCTTCAATCGTAAAAAAAATCAGAAAATTAAATAATGTATGGTTACATAAATTAATTAAATTTCTTAAGGTTGAACCGACTAATAAGTAATAACAAATTAAAAGAAAATTTTGAAAAATTGAATTAAAACTTTTCAAAACATGTCAAATATAAAAACAACCCCTAGAATTGTGGGTGAAAAGGGTTTAAAAAAACATGAAATTACTAAGATAATTGACTCTAATGAAGGCATTCCAGACAAATGAAATATTTTCAAATCTCACTAACTATATAAAAGAGTCATTTATCTATTTTTTATTTTTATTTTAGGTCAAATAATAACTTTGTAGTCTTAGAGTGGCCTATTAACTATGATTAGAGAAAGAAAAACAGTCGATTCAGAAATGATCCGCACAGTTTCTATACTATCAAAGATCATATTTTTATAGTGATTATTTTTCTTCAGATGCATTCTTACAAAAATTAATTTTTGAACGATTAACTATATGCGAAATATCTCAATGGAAATTTATGTTGATGTAATTATATAAATAATCTACTATTTCTGGAATAATCTTATTTCAGAGAGGTTTTATAGATCTATACCAATGGTTTTAACCACTGAAAAAATACACTGGTGGTTCATGAACCATCGTTTAAATACTTCACCGAAACAAGTTATGCCGATGGAAAAAGAACCGCTAGAGTTTTTCCCCACCTATCACAATCACCGATGTAGGTATAAAAAAACGCCGGAAAGAAGGCCTAGAAGAACTTGTACCGATAATTTTTTTCTCCTTTAAGAATACATGCTCCAGCAATTAAGCAAAATATTTCACAATATAAATATGAGTATGCTAAATAAATACACCTTGAAGCTTCTCAAACAAGACTTGAACTCCTAAAAGCTTTTCCAAGTCACTAAATGCACAGTAAATTGAACAAAATACTAAACTTACTCTTGAAATATCCTATGGTTTATACATGAGTTTTCGCCCCTAACATACCTCGAGTCAGTTCGCCTCGGTTGAACCTGTTGTGACTACTTATTCGTAACCATCAAATTAAGTGGCAAGATTTGGATGAACCCTTACAACCTTAAGAATGAATTGAAGGTAGTAGAATTATGATGAGACTCGTCATGTAGGTCCGTTGCCATGACGTCCTCAGTATGCTTTAGACGTATTATCCTCTCATTGAGGGTGAATGTAGCGACACGTGATAACTTTTCATATGTTAGCCCCTACATGCATTTGGCATTCACTCATTGTCCATTATAAATATTTGGTTTACTCCTCACTCTATATAAAGAAGCTTAGCACTCCTATTGAAGGGCCTAGAAATATCACCATAGCTACCTACACGACAGCTCCCCTTGGAAGCCCCAAGAAGGTGCATTTACCAATAGATGTCACTATCTAAAATGTTGAGGGTGCTTATCCTTTTCTCTACGGTATACCTCCACTTTCAAGGCCTTTTCCGATGACTAGACGGCTCTCCTTCATTTGAAAAAGATACAAGGAAAACCCTGCGTAGAGAGAGCATCATTCCCTTCCATAGAGAGCATTTTGTCACCTCTCTTGAGTGTTCAAAGTGCTCTCATTTCACCTCTCGACGTCCTCTCAAACATTACTCCGATGACTTTTAAGAGATTTGACCACTCTTATACGCACCCTCACAAACCTTTGCATTTACACCTATAAAACATATTTTTGCACAACACCTTTTAATTAACACACCCTAAAATTAAATAAAAAACTCTATATCAAAATACTAAACAAAATAAACCCTAAATTAAATTGGAGGAGGTAATTTATCTTACTTAAAAAACATTCCTTTTCAAAATTTCATTGTGCTAATCAAGTAATATTCGTTTATTTTATTTTATTTTCTCTTATTTACAGGCTTTAAGTCATTTGATTGGTGGTTTTGTTTCAAAGACTCCCTTAATAGATGTCTTCTTCCATCTGAAGGTGAAGAAAGAAAAGAAATGACATAGAAAGATGGATGCTCTACAACAAGAGTTTCAGAGACATATTAGTTGCTAGTGCGTTTAGATTGGAGTTTCTTTATAAAGTATATATTGTAATTCAAAATTTTAATGAAACTGGTTTTATAGATTCAAAACCAGAATGCATTTTTGCTACAATTTTAGAAAATTGGTGAGTAATCAAAACTGGAATGCCATAATCTTTTTAAGACAAAAGTACTTTCAATTGTATTCACAGTTCCATACATAGCAAACACAAGCATCCAATTAATTAGAACAAATAATTTTTTCCTATGATCAGAGTAATTGGAGCAAAAATTATGATATTAACAACCACGTTCAAAATCAAACCCTAAATCAAATTAAATTAACAACAAAGTTAACAACCACATTGAAAATCAAATTAGAATCAAATCTAAAATACAATATTAACAATCAAAGATGAAAATCAAATACTAAAAAAGTTGAAAATCAAACAACAAAGAATACATTTACGCTCTGCTGAGGCGGTGATTATGCTCTAGAGGCGGCCCCAAGTTAGCTCGCATAGAAACGGAGGGGAGAGGGTTGTTGCAGAGAAAGAGAGAGTGTGTGTATGAGAGATAGAGAGAGGGGATCAGATATGTAGACTATCAATAATTATGGACCTCTTGGGGGGGGGGGGNGGGGGGGGGGGGGGTTAGTAGTGATTTAACTCCTAACCCCAGACATAGTTTTGCCTTCAAAACAAAGGCAAAACAACCCCACTATTTGAAAATTTTATTAGCTATACCAGCGGTTCACCAGTAAAAGGTTTCCAAACCGTCGATATAACAAAACAAAACAAATCCTATATCGGTGGTTAAAAACCTCCAATATTGAAGAAAACCGTGAAGAAATTATTGGTTTTTACCGGCGGTTTTAGAATTGCCTGTAAAAATCTTTCATTTTATATTATTTCCTGGCAAATTTGTTTCTGCTAGTTCAAAATCACCGGAAAAGGTCGATTTTTGCAGTAGTGTGTGCGCACATAAACTACGACAAATATATATAAAGCGATATATTTAAATATTTGATTTTGTATGACATATCTCGTTATTCCTTTATCATCGTTATGTTATGTGTCATTAAGTAATTTATAATCTTATTTTATATGTGTATATATGTATAATATATATAAGATGAATTCATATACCTAAATTAATTAATTTAGAGAATGGAGAGTATTTTATCAAGGATAAATGAAAAGTCCTGAAAAAATAAAAAGAATTGAATTATGGATAAGATGAAAGGATTTGGAAAGCTAGTTAACTGCACGTATGCTGCATGTGTTGAAGAAACTAATAATAAATAATATGTATAAAAATATGAACATGATTACATATAAAAATATTTGATCACCTTCTGATTTGTTACATTAAATAATAAGATGTCAACCATCAAAAGTTGATGATACTTTTTGTTAAAGGTTTTGTGTTGATATACAAAGTTAATAAATTTTTTTAATTGATATCTCAGTTTGACGTGTTCTTAGATACTTCAATTTGGTTGTTGATCGTATCGTGAATGTGGTCTCTACTTCGGTTCCTTTCCGTATTTAGTTTGATGTGATTCTTCTTGGTGTTTTGATTTGATACTTATATTGACTATTGTTAATTAGTTTTATTGTTGTTATTTTGTTAATGGATCTTATTCCATAAAAAAGTAAAAAAGATGTGAACTATTAAGTTTATTATTAAATTATTCACTTATACAATTTTTGGGTGTAATTCGATCTATTTAAACTAATTTCTCTTTGAATTTTTCACAACTCATATATTTTTAATAATTGAAATAGTAAATATGATTTTGGTAGAATAAATATCACGAGACTTATCAATTCATAATTTCATATAATAGTGAATACGTGTGTCAAAAAATGTTTTCCCCTCTAAATCTCATTTATATATACTATAGACTTAAAAATGTAAAAATATATTTGAAAAATTATTTTTAATATCAATTATTCACTTATCAAATTCTTTAGAAAATTTGATCTATTTAAACTAACTAGTCAATTGTACGTGTAGTTGCACATGTTGAATAAACTAACAATAAATAATCACTACTATTTCTAAATGAGACTTATGGGAGATAAACATTTTTGGATACAAATTGCCGATACTATTATATGAAATTCAAAATTGATAAGTCTTTTGATATTCTATCTACTAAAATCATATTTATCTCAATTATTAATAATATATTAGTTGTGAAAAATCAAGAGACAAAAATTAGTGTAAATAGGTCAAATTTTGTTAAAGGATTAGGTAAATGAATAATAATGAGGACATGTGTTAATAGTCTCATTTATATATATTATAGGCTTAAAACGATAAAAATGATTTAAAATATTATTTTATTGTCAAATTATTCATTTATCTAAATTTTTAACAAAATTCTATCTATTTAGACTGATTTGTCTCTTAATTTTTTACAACTAATATATTGCTAATAATTGACATGATAGATGTGATTTAGTAGAGAGAATACCAAAAGACTTATCAATTTGAAATTTCATATAATAGTAAATCACATCTAAACATTTTTTGTAGAGAGTACCAAAAGACTTATCAAACATTTGTGCAAAAAATGTTTCTCCTCCTAAGCTTCATTTAGAATTAGTATTGATGAAATGACTTACAAGTAGGGGTGAACGCGGTTCGTTCGATCAATTAGTGATATAAAATCAAACCGAGCCGAACCGTGAAGGTCAAGATAACCAAACCGAGCCGAACTGTGAGTTTCGGTCCGGTTCTTCAGTTCAGTATTATGAATTAAAAATATTTTTTGAATAATTTTTAAATGATATTATTGAGAAAAATAATATAAAATCAAAGTTTTATTTCGGTTCGGTTCAATTTGATATGAGATTATATGTATAAAATAATATGAATTTAATGTTTTGGTTCGGTTAAAAATTTAAATATTTTCTGAACCGAACCGAAAATTCGGTTCAGTAGTTCTGCCGAACCGAACCGAACCGCATAGACCTAAATAATTGACCAAACTAACCATTTTCAGTTGGACATTTTTGAACACCGCTACTTACAAGACAACAAATGTTTGAACCTTTTAGCCTTCTTCATTATTATTTATATTAGTTTCTTAAGAAATATAAGAGCTACATGCATGTATATAAATATCACGTATTTCGCATTTTACCATACACCAACCTGCACTTGAACTTTAATATTGCTTCCAATTCAATATAAAGTTGTTTTTTGTCTCTTCGAGTAATCTAGTTCTGTGAATTAATTTGATAAAGGGTTTTTAAAATTTTTATTCGTATATGTAATTTGATTGCATGAATCTTTAAATAATCACATTATTGGATTTTCATGAATATAGTTAAATAAAAAATATTTATTTAAACACACATATATATAAATTTGTTCACATAACCGCGTGGAAGCACACTGTTTAGCTGAATAATAGTTTTAAAGGGTTGAGAAAAAAATTGTCCCCAAAATGAGTCAAATTACTTAGTTAATTATATTTTCAGGGATTGTAATAGATGTTCTACTATAAATATTTTTGTTATTGCATCGGCTCAGTAAAAAATAAATTGATTGATTAGTCACTGATAAAGTATTTAATCAAGTTTTAAGTGATAAAATGATATGAAAATGATTCATATATTAATTTATTTATATTTTAACTAACCACAAAATATTAACTAATAAATGATTATCATATCGTTTAATCATTTAAAAGTGGATTAATTACTTAATTATCTTAAATTTATTCTAAATAATTTTGCCACTAAAAAAAGTATTTGTGTCCCGTTAAATTCTTTGTAGAATTTTAAAAGAACTCTATTATCCATTAGAAGGAATTTAATGTATTCTTATTACTAACAAAATAATAATCATAATGGCGCTCAAGTTGACTCTTTGATTTTCTCTACCGAGTCTTTCAAAGTCAGCCCAACAACTTTATGCCATTATTACAAAAATTTAGTTTGTTTGGTAAGCTAATTTTTTATATATATTTTAGTTGTCTTTTTCTCTTCCGCGGATCCTAGAAGAGGGATGAAGGAACATGCAATGTTGGGATTTTATGAATACCGTGTGTATCAATATAAAACCTGATAAATTATTAGACCCTATTTAATTCGTGATATTTTATTTTATAATTTTAATTTAATTTTTTATAATTAAATTATTATATTTATTTAGAGTAATTTTTAAAATATGACGTGATTTTAATTTATAGTTTTTTGAGTCAATTCATTTGCAACAGGAAATGGAATCAATTCTAATTTAGAATGCAATTACAATTCTAACATTAAAAAAAATTATTTTCTTACCATCGTATGAAATAAAACAAAAGTCACTAATTTCATTTATTATTTCTCTTATTTTATTAATTTGTTAAAGTTTAGTCTAACATTATTAATTATTTAAATATTAAACAACTAATTAACATTAATCTTAAAATGTACGTCTAAATATTTTTCATTATCTCTCTCATTTCACTAATATAATTAAAATTAATTTTATAAAAGTTTAGTCTAGCATTATAAATTATTTAAATATTAATAAAAATTAATATTAAAATTACACGTCAAAATATTATTTTCATAATCTTAATATATTAAAATGAGCTTAAAAGGGAGAGACTTTTTATTCATCTTTTTTACCCTTTAAACCTCCTTAAAATATAGTACAACTTCGAGATTTCACTTTGTCATTTAATATAATGAAATATTATTTTCTATTCAATAATAATTTGTATATAAATAGTTTGTAAAATTAAATATTTTTTTATATTATTTTATAATTATAAACGTAAATATTCATAAAGACAAATTCAATGAATTTTGAGATTATTTTTATGTCAACAATAATTGATTCGTTAGAGATTTATAAAATTTAATATTATGTAATATTTATGTTATCAAAACATGAGGCTTCATATAAATGAACTAAAAGAAATATTTTTGAATAATATAAATATTTCTTAATATAATAAAATCTTAAAAATTATCAAATAAATTATTTTATATATTATTCAAATAGCAATGATATATTGGCAATCTTGACATGGTTATAAACAAGCGATTGTATTTATTAATATTATGATTTTATTTTTAGTTTAGATTTAAAATTATTTTGAAAATAATATTTGTTTCAACGTTTAATATTAATTTCAAATTCTATATATATTTTAAATTAATTTAACACGTGCGAACACGTACTTTTTGGCTAGTATATAATTAAAAGAGAGTTTAAGTAACTTCTTGTTATTTACGTAAAGTTATAATAAAATTTAACGTATACCAAATATAACAATCATAAATTACCAGCCATCATTTTATAGATTACCATGCACAAACAAACATGATAATCATATTTTGTCAACAATTAAATTGCAGCCAATTGAATTTTCAACAACTAAATTGCGATAGTCATTCTAGATTACACGAACCAAACAACCTCTTAGAATCATCCTCATGTGACGCTATGTGTGGATAATCTCACTACCATAGGTTCTCAGTATCAAGTTGTGACTCGTAGAGAAAATATTTTTTAAAACCAGATGGTTGAAAATATGATGATGAGATCATAAAATCTTTAGAAAAATGAGAATAATGTATTTGATAACACATGATTATATTATAATAAGTTATAGGACAATGGGCATTTTTTTTACAACTTTCTCATTTCACTCTTGGATTTATAATCTAATGATGACGCGAGAAGATGATAATTTTGGTGAAATTAGTTTTAAGATTTTTGAAATAAGAAAAGGAGAATCATAAAAATGGTCCATGTTTTAGCTCAAGTTGCAAAAATGTCCAAGAAATTTTTTTATTGCAAAAATGGCGGAAACATGATAAATAATTTGTTTACGACTATGTAATTTCGTCCATTTTACAACTCCACCCCGAAACCTGTCTTTTCATGTTATTTTTCCAATAAAAAAATCTTTGATTTTGGAAGGTTTTCCCTTACCCTAAAACGGAGGTAAATTAAGATGTGGAGTATCACTATTTGATTCCATATATATTATTTCTCTTCATACCTAGCAACAATTTTGAGTAATTTAAAGTACTGAAAACTCAACTTTTTTCATATTTTTCGTAATTTTTTTAAGAAGAGTTGATGAGTGTTATGTTTGACTCTGTAAATAGCCTATCGTGGCCTTAACTTTTGCATTCATGTCGTCGCAAGTAAAAAAAGGGTATCTTTTTGTCCGTACTGGGTTTGGTTTGCTACTCTGTTTGCCGTCCTTTAACAACCTCTTTTCCTCCTTCTAAACCTAATCACTAGGAATGAGGTGATGAAAGAGAGAGATGTCAAATTAATTTTCTTGAATATTAGTATGATATAATTAGATGAGTGATTTGTGCATAGTGTGAAACTATTGAGTGACAGATAAAAAGCTATTTTTTGACCTTTTCATTTTCATTGCTTTTGTTGTTTAGGAACTTTTTGTTTCCATCTGGGTCACTTTCTGTGTTCGACAAAATGGGGTTAATCATTTAGAAAAGTTTAGGGTTTTCTTTCATATTTAGTTTGTTTCATTTGAGGAGAGAGAGAGAGAGATTTGAAGTGGGAATCAAGGAAAAAGGTTTTCTCTTGTCCCGTTCCTTATTTTCTTAGTCTATATCTAAAACAGATGGTCAAAAGAAGAGAAATTTCCAGAGAGAAAGAGAGTGGATAGACTCATGATTTATGCATGGGCGTTGACAAAGAAACAACTTTTTCTTTCCGTTTCCATTGGGAACATATCAATTACTTAGTCTTAGCTTTACTATGTGAAATCTCTTGGTAACGGATAGTGGCCATTCCAAAGAAACCTGGAGTATAAAGAGTCGGATAAAAAGATAAAAAGGGATCGAATAGAAGGTGAAGAAGCAAAAGAGGAAGACTTTTAAGAAAGGCAAAAAAGGTTCGATTTTTAGTAGGGTCTTTTTAACAGAGAATTTCAAGTCTGGGCCTTTGGGGTTTGATCGGCAGAGATAGTAGCAATTGTGGGGTTCCCGCATTTTCAATGCCAAGCTCCATCGTATGGACCGTCTCTCTCTCTCTCTCTCTCTCTCTCTCTCTCTCTGTCTAAACAGTTCTTTCTTTTTCGGCTACCGTCTTGAAGTTTAATAGTATGTTTGGCATTTTCTTTTACTGTCATGTGTCATCCTTTTTATAGCATGAGTAACCGATGAGATTTCTTTTCTATGTAGCAGAGGAACATGGATGTTCATGGTGAAATGGGTCAGCTGGGGGAAAATTTCGATCCAACTATAATGGGAAGGATGAGGGATGATGGGTATGACAGCAGATCAGCCAGTGATAACTTTGATGCCGCATCTGGAGATGATCAAGATGCTGCCGAAGAACAACCACCTGGAAAGAAGAAGAAGAAGTACCATAGACATACTCCCTATCAAATTCAAGAGCTTGAGAAGTATGTTTTATTCTGGTGTTTTTTCTTTTGCTTTTTCTTTCATTGTAGGAATGATGATGCATTGGTACTTTGTGGAACTTAATTACTAAGCAAGTTGATCATCATTGGGGTCTTTGTCTTGCTTTATTATTTTGGGTGCAGTTTCTTTAAGGAGTGTCCCCATCCTGATGATAAACAAAGAACTGAGCTTAGTAGAAGGCTTAACTTGGAGAGAAAACAAGTCAAATTTTGGTTTCAAAATCGACGAACCCAGATGAAGGTATAACTTAATTCTGGCCCTAGTTTTGTCTTCTTATAAAGTAACGATGAGTCCAAATTTATGTAATGTGTATTGTATCAGACCCAAATAGAACGCCACGAGAATCTGACTCTTAAACAAGAAAACGATAGGCTTCGAGCCGAAAACAACGTGATAAAGGACGCTATAGCAAACCCAATATGCAACACTTGTGGTGGCCCTGCCATTCCTGGTCATGTATCATTTGAGGAGCACCAACTTAGGATTGAGAATGCAAGATTAAGGGATGAGTTAAACCGCATATGTGGTTTAGCCAATAAGTTTTTGGGCCGCCAACTTTCTCCCTTGGCCAACTCCAACTTGGAACTAGCTGTAGGAAGAAATGGAGGATTTAGTGGTTTCAGTAATGTATCCGATTTATTTCCGATTGGAATTGATTTTGGAGATGGGGTGTCAAATATTGAGCCTGTTATGCCTCTGATCAAGCCTGTTATGTCAAGCAATGAAGCACCGTTGGAGAGAAGGATGTATGTGGATCTTGCACTAGCGGCTATGGATGAATTAGTTAAGTTGGTACAGATTGATACTCCACTATGGGTAAAAAATTTTAATGATGGGAAAGAAACATTGGATTATGAAGAATACATGAGGGCTTTTACTCCTTGTATTATGAAGAAGAAACCCAATAGACATGGAGTGGTGAGAGAGGCCACAAGAGATTCAAGTATGGTAATCATCAACAGCTTGGCACTTGTTGAGACCTTGATGGATTCGGTATGTGAATTTTCCAGCTTCTTTTACTGAGCTTTATTCAGCTATCTAATCTTTTTTTTTTTTTATCTTTTTGAGTAATAGTGTATTTGTTTATATTTTGAATAGAACCGGTGGGCAGAAATGTTTCCTTGCTTGATTGCCAGAGTCAATACTATTGATACAATATCTAGTGGCATGGGTGGAACCAGAAATGGTGCTCTGCAAGTGGTATATAAGTTGTATCTTCACTTCTAGCTTTGTTTTCTTTTTCTCTTGTACTGAGAGCTAATGATGATGGTGTTTCAATAGATGCACACGGAGCTTCAAATGTTATCTCCATTGGTCCCAGTCTGTCCTCTTAAGTTCCTCCGCTTCTGCAAGCAGCATGCAGATGGTCTGTGGGCTGTGGTTGACGTTTCAATTGACATCAACCAAGAAGGTTCAAATGATGCACACCCATTTCTCTATTGCAACAGGTTTCCTTCTGGTTGTGTTGTTCAGGATATGCCTAATGGTTACTCCAAGGTAATTTTTTTTAGTTTTTACGCTCTATTTCTTATATGCAGGCAGTGTTTGGTACATGATTTCGCTGAGTTTGCTCATGTTAGTTTTTTATTTTGTTTCTTTGTAAGTTAGAATGAGAAGATATGAGGCTCAACTAATAGACTTGTGCTTCTTGGAATTTAATAGTTATAATGGTTACCCACTATATACATGGCTTTATTTAATAAGATTTCTGTTAGTAAAATCTATAAAATATACTGAGACTTCCACCTAAGAATCTGAACCTTTTATGGGTATTTTCACTGTAGAAGATGCTTCCTCAATATTTTTTTTGAGTTTTTGGATTTCCAAGAAACAGGTTACTTGTTGTCTGTACCTAAAGAGTCTACATCTGCTATTTTAGATGAGCAAAAGATGGATTCTTCAGAATCTCAACAGTTTAATTAAGTCCATTATAAGCAATATTTGTCCATTTCTATGCCTCGAACGCTTCATTTTTATGGCCTTTATATGCAGGAAAAAGGTACAACATTGGAGTTGCTAATCTGAGATGTGTATAAAATATATGCTTGATGCTTCTATTCCACTCCCTTCACTCTTATTTTATTTTTTCAGTACAGAAAAATTGAATGACCTGGATCCAAGCTTCTAATAAATAATTTATTAAACTTTGCATTGTGATAGTTTAAAATGAATCTTTCACAACTAAAAAAGTTTTGCAAAACCTGCAGCCAAGTTTTAACTAAAGTTATTAAAATTTTTCTGTTATCTTATCTTACTCACACTAACTCTTAAATTTTTTTTGACATATTATATTTTTTTTACCATATGTATGATAACTGCAAGGTTAATTTTGTACTTTCCCATTTCCATGCTAATCGTCAAGATTGAGGTTAGTGTTTTGCAAATGCAAATTTAGGTGTCAAGAGAAATTCCTTAATCTTATCAGAGTAGCTATATGACATTTTCTGACTCTTTAAGATATGCAAACTTGGGATGAGATTTTCATAGAAATTCTATCAAGTATGATTTTAGTAGTGGTCTCCGAATTAGTGGAACTTGTTGATAATTTCTAAACTACAGGTTACATGGGTAGAGCATGCAGAATATGAAGAAACTTATATCCATCAACTCTACCGCCCGCTGATTACATCCGGCATGGGCTTTGGTGCCCAGAGATGGCTTGCTACGCTCCAAAGACAGTGCGAGTGTTTGGCGATTCTTATGTCATCTACAGTCCCTAGTGAGGATCCCACAGGTATTTCTCCTTGGCCCTCTATCTACTCATTCCTCAGACTCATTATATACTTCAAAGTTCTCATGCTCAGATACATAATGGTGTGTCTGGCAGCTATAACCTCGAGCGGAAGGAGAAGCATGTTAAAGCTAGCACAACGTATGGTCGATAATTTCTGTTCTGGGGTTTGTGCATCGACCGTGCACAAGTGGGAGAAGCTTGTCGTTAGCAACGTGAGTGAAGATGTTAAGGTAATGGTGAGGAAGAATGTGGACGATCCTGGTGAGCCACCTGGGATAGTGTTGAGTGCCGCGACTTCTGTTTGGATGCCAATAACACAACAAAGGCTGTTTGAGTTCTTGCGAGACGAGCGTTTGAGGAGCGAGTGGGACATTTTGTCCAACGGTGGACCGATGCAAGAGATGGTCCACGTTGCTAAGGGACGTGGTCAAGGCAATTGCGTTTCACTCCTTCGTGCTAGTGTAAGTAACCGCTAAGCATTTATACACGTTGCTGTTCAAAAATGGAGAGCTCACCTCTCCTGCACTAAGTGGCTTGATTTTCTTGCACACAAAGCAGTCACAGGACTCAACGACAAGATAGCAGCAGTGGGGTGGGGGACCTTGCCTGTGTGAATTTTAGTATATTAACTCTAAGACGGAGCTGAGCTTTAAGTCTGTTATATTAAATTTCACACAAATACTTACTTACCCATTACAGGCCATTGGAAAGGTCCCCACTCCACATCTGTGAACTTGTCCTTGAGTTCTTTGTCTCTCTTTGTGTGCAGGAGATAAAGTCGCTCATTGTGAAGCACGCATGGTCTCCATTTTTTGGGCATCGATACATATTAACAATAATTCACATTGGTCGACATATTTATTTTGGAATGCTGAAAGATTTAAATGTTGCAGGCGATTAACAGTAATGAGAATTCAATGCTGATATTGCAAGAGACATGGACCGATGCGTTAGGATCGCTTATTGTGTATGCTCCAGTTGACACACCATCAATTAGTTTGGTGATGCACGGTGGAGATTCAGCTTATGTATCTCTTTTACCTTCGGGATTTGCCATTCATCCTGATGGAAATTCGGTCAAGGCAGAGATGAATGGTAGTATCAATGGTGGGGGTGGAATCAGTGGGTGTCTTCTAACAGTTGCATTCCAAATTCTAGTGAATAGCCTTCCTACTGCCAAACTCACCGGGGAGTCGGTCGAAACAGTTAACAATCTGATTTGCTGTACAATTGACAAGATTAAAGCTTCCCTTCTCGGAACGTAATCGTATATGCTGGGTATCATCTGTCTAGACTTCTTTTATTATTTGTCATATAACAAAGTCTTTTAGGAATAGAATGGATGGGAAAGGTTAATAAGAACAGGTTTCAAGTCAAGAACGAACCGCGCGCAAGGGTTTTTTTTTTCAGTTGGTGGTTCGGGTATTGACTTGGTTGACCGATGAAGATAAAGATGTAAAGATCTCTCTTCGTCTGACATGGTGGCTAGTTATTTACCTATCATTCAAAGAAAAGCATAGTTTTGAATATTGGAATAACTGTTTGGTGTTCTAGTATGTTTTTATTGACCTATAAATATCTGTGTAGACCTTCTGTATATTCATTCCAATTCTCTCCTGTTTATAACTTTTGAATCAATCTATCAAAGGCGTTCGACGAAATATTGGTATGTTCAAAGGAGAATTAAGCTCGTATGTGCTGATAAATACTTATTCAACCCCATTACAATACTGCGGTGATTGTTTATTTATTTTAGTCATGAATTTGAGAAATAATCTGGAGATATTATAGATCTGGACACGAAATTGTTCTGAAGATTTTGAGAACTAAACATGATAAAATTTTACATTCTTGATAGAAGCTCAAATACAAAGAAACAACGACAAAGCAGGAGAAGTGGAGATGTGCTGTTTCGGAGATTTGAATCATTGATTTTGTTTTCAATAATATTGAGATATATCATTACTGAAAATGTATTAGTTTTTAGATTTTAAGTATTGATAGTGCCGAGGAAGCCGTAAAATCTGAATCAATGACATAGATCTGCGGAACAAAATTTGAGGTCTGCATAGTTTTCATATGATAAATGTAACAAATAGCTATTTATGTTGTGCATGGTATTAATATTAGGATGGACTAAAACTACAGTTGGGAAAGCAAAGTATGGGAGAAGCTGCAAGCAACATCCCACTTGACACTAGTAAAAATATCAATAAAATCAGTTGAGATTTATTAGGTTTGATTACAATGTTTGAGCAAATCCAGTTCATAAGTTACTTGCCTACAACTACCCAATTTCTCATTTCTTTTTGTGAATTTTGAGCTTCCTGCTTTTGAATTATCAAATATTTCAATTATCCGTCACACCTTAATCATTACTAACCTTCCTCTCAACTCAAAAATACACAAATTGTATATCCTTTAATTATCATTAAGCTTTATCGGATCACATGATCACACATTTTTCTTGTTGTTAACCCTTCATTTCATCACAAGCTTAAACAAAATTTAGAGATGGACTAAATGATAAAAATAAAACTTTTCTTATCATATCATATTTAAGCCAATTTGTTTTTAGTTATAATCAAACTTCTTATCTAGAGAAAAATATTTTTACATAAAGAAAAGAATGACATAATATAAATAAATCTTTGTATAATTTTATGAGTTCTTCTATATTTTTCAATGACAAATCATTTTAACGAAATATAATTTTATGAAACCGATCTGATATCGATGTGATCTCACTTTTAAATTATTTCACATAAATTTATAAGAGTTAATTTAAATGTTGAACCATTCTGATTCTGATATCATATAAGTACGATAAAATTTTATTTAACTAATTATAAAATAATAATATGAAAATGTGACTACGTTTTATCAATTAAAAAACTTGATCATATACAAATAAATCAGCTTTTATGAAGGATATCTTGTGATAAACGAATGGTATAATTTAGATTAGACGAATGGTAAAGTTATTTCCTTTTTCCCATTTATATTGCTAATGGTAAAAGACGAAATGTCCCTCATTCTCGTTCTTCTTGTAGCTGACTCTGCTTCATTTGTACCCCAAATGCACACCAACTGAAGCGAAAAAAAAATACTTGAGCAGAAGATCAGAGCTACAAGCAACCTCCAAAGAATACACTCTCATACCCATCTCTCACAGTGAGTGAAAACAATCAAATCATCTTAAAGTTCTGTTCTTTCATTAGACGGTTCACCTAATATTTGTCGCCGCAAAAGTTCATCCACAAACTAGCGGCACCGGCGAGAGGAAAGATGGGCAACTCATTTGGGTGCTCGGCTTCTGGAGAGAGATTGGTATCGGCTGCGAGAGATGGTGATTTGGTGGAGGCGAAGATGCTATTGGACTGCAACCCTTGCCTCGCCAAGTACTCTACCTTTGGCGGTCTCAATTCTCCACTCCATTTCGCCGCCGCCAAGGGCCACAACGAGGTTCTTGCTCTTTTATTGTTAGTATTTGTGTTTCTTTTTCTGTAGCTTGCGAATTTCGATCGACCTTGTAATTTTTTCCCTTGGTTTGGTTAGATTGTTGCTTTGTTACTTGAGAAAGGAGCCGACGTCAATTCCAGGAATTACTGCGGGCAGGTACGAGTTTTGATGTTTTTATTATCTGGGTGTAGTTTGCTCTAGTTATTTGTTGAGTGTTAGAAAGTAAATTTATTCTCGAGTTTGAATTTTAGTTTTAGACTATGAAATCGTCATTTGTTCCTCAGGTACAACAAGATAAATCTCCAGATAGAATTTGGATTTTCCATGTTCGAATAGATACAACTGGGAGCCTCTGACTTGAGGATTTCAAACTATTAAATTGTATACCTGAAAACTAGCTCTGATAGCTATATTTAGCAAAATTCTAAGAATTTTAATGTCTGCTCCCATAACATATATTGGGGGCTCTTTATGATAAAGTTAATATGTCGATCTTGAAAGTTGAAACTAATGGTGGATAATTTTGAAAAACATTTCTATGTGAAGACAGCATTGATGCAAGCGTGTCGATATGGTCACTGGGAAGTTGTGCAAACTCTTCTACTGTTCCGATGCAATGTGAGTACTAAGCTTAACTTTAGCATTATACATTTCTTTTGATTTCTAGTTAAGTGGAGTGTTAGCTAGTACACCTAAAATGACAGCATTGACGATTTTGTAATCTCTAAGCTCTTCAAATGGAGATAGAATTATGTATTTATAATATTGAGCTGGAGAAGGCATATTAAGATAGTTTATAATTTACACCGGCAATTCTGTTTCTCTCATCGTCAGGTTACAAGAGTAGACTACCTTAGTGGAAGGAGTGCTCTCCATTTTGCTGCTATAAATGGTCATACTCGATGTATAAGGCTCGTTGTGGCGGACTTTGTTCCAAGTGCTCCTTATGAAGCTATCAATCTTCAAACTGATGGAAACAGAGCTGATATCACAAATATAAAGAATAGGTATGATCAAAGGTGTGTAGATTTAGTTTGTTTCCTTCTTAAATATATTCACCATTATTGATACTTCCAAGAGTGATACTAGAGGAATTGAAGAACAGCTCATTTAGTTAGTAAATACTTTGCCCTGAGTAAAAAATGCCCATGGATTAAGAGTATACAAAGGCATTAACTAATGGATTAGCTTGCCTGAAGAGCTTTAGCTGTACTTGATGTTATTTTTTTAAAGAAAATACTTTTATTGTACTATTGGTAATAAGAGACTATACAGGATTTGTCAATTGGTATTTGTATTTTTTTTATCGGTAACTGGTATTTGTATATTCTTGCTATTTATTTACTTTGTTTCAGTGCAGTGCATTGTCCAAGTTTGTAAATAAGGCAGCTGATGGTGGTATCACTGCACTTCATATGGCGGCACTAAATGGTTATTTTGATTGTGTTCAGCTCCTACTCGACCTACATGCGAATGTGAAAGCCGTAACATTTCATTACGGGACTTCCATGGATGTAATTGGTGAGCTCTTTTTCTGCAATTGATTTTCAGTTTTGCTTATCATTGCTTTGGGAAATATCTCGAACCTGACACATCTATTTCTTGTAGGAGCTGGAAGCACTCCATTGCATTACGCTGCTTGTGGGGGTAATCTGAAATGTTGTCAGGCAAGAAATTTTGATGCCTTCTTATTTACGAACACTTTTGTCATTTGTTGTAGTTGAATTGATAATGTTCTTGTATCTGCAGATCCTTCTTGCGAGAGGTGCTTGTCGAATGAGTTTGAATTGCAATGGGTATGGAACCAGTTGTTCACTCCTGGTTTTCGATGTGGATATAACTGAAGTAATTTGTCTATTGTCTCAGGTGGCTTCCTCTTGACGTAGCTAAAATGTGGGGCCGCCATTGGCTTGAACCACTACTAACGCCCAATTCAGAATCTATAATTCCAAGATTCCCCACTTCTAACTACTTATCCTTGCCTCTGATGAGCATTCTGAACATAGCAAGGTACTTTGGCAATTTACCAAATAAGCTAGGCTCAGTCTGTTATCTTATCTTCATGTTGTTGCAAGGCATATACAGATGTAGCTTTTGTCTAATATATCTTCTACATGAATACAAGTTATTACTTGATAGCTTTATGTTGATTGACCATGAAGGGGATGTTATTAGTGACAAAATCAGAAGCAGTATTAGGTGATCATTTGCAAGAAACTTTTATAATTCTAGGTGGTAGTAAATGAGCATTATAACTGATCAAAACCAAATTAGCATCATCTCTGTTTGCTTTCTAAGTATCTGAGTGGCCGAATGTAATTTTATAAGTCACTGGTATTTGATATCGGCTTTTCTCTATTGAAGCATGCGATTCTCTGACATTATGAAGGTTGGAGTTGATAGCTATTCAGTTCTTTTTGTGCCTTCATTTGTTTGTCTAATTTCTGTCTCTAATTGTTTTTCTATTTCTGGATGATTAATGAATGTGACAGAAATTGGGTAGGACTATTTTTAGACGCAGTATGGCCATAAGGGATCAAATCTTTAAAACAAATGTAAATAGAAATATGGTCTCATGCATTGCTTTAGTAGAATTGATTATAAAAAAATGCCCATTTTCCTCAAACTGATAATACAAAGAAATATTCATTCTCATCAAAGCGTGCTGCTTGACCCATATGAAGTTAATTGAATTTGCTAGTTTTACGTAGATTGAATAAATTATAACTTCAAACTGGCATGGTGAAGGAAGCCAAAGATAAGTAGATTTCAGATGAAAATATGTAGATATGTTATCATGTTGTTTCAAATGGATGCTATTGCTCACCTATTCATATCGACAGGGTTGCTACTAGTTATTTTCAACCTTGAGAGACTGGATTTCATTGCGGTAATTAGTATATATAGCTTCCACGGTTGCATTTGATGGTTTTGTTATATTCTAGCATGACATGTTACTTTTTGCATTATTTACCGTCATTGACTTGGCAAAATTCCAGTTGCTATGAAACAATTCCCCTTCCCCATAAATTTCAAGCTTTGAACTCTCATAGTGATACCTTATGAATTTCTTCACAGAGACACTGGATTCAAGTCATTTTCAGCCTCCTCTGATGACGCAGATGTTTGTGCTGTCTGTCTGGAAAGAGCTTGTTCTGTAGCTGCTGAAGGTAATTTCCTCCGTTTTCTCTTTGGCATGCACTTTTATATTGTCTCATGTCTTATTTCACATTTCCTTGCAATTTTTCCTCTTTACTTTTTATTATTTGGATTCTTCATTTAAGGATTACATGGGGCTTCCATTTTAGGCGTTGAATTCCTTATACATGAAAACGTCTTAATTCTATCGCATGTATAGTTTACTTTACTGATAAATAAATAGAGGGGTAAGGACCTTTATTTGTTTTTAGGCGTTGAAACTTGATATGTCTGAAAAAAAGTTATTTCTATTTGCTGTAGGATGCGGGCATGAACTATGTGTAAGATGTGCACTTTATCTTTGTTCAACAACTAACATCCTTTCTGAGATAATTGGCCCTCCTGGATCCATCCCATGTCCCCTATGTCGACACGGCATAATCTCCTTCGTGAAACTCCCTGGTTCCCCTGCAAACGAAAAGCACTTACACACGTCTCTCGCACTTTGTACTCCTTGCATGCTCCATCCTCGTCTACCAGACACTAGTCAGTCTCCACCTCGTAACAGACCAGATCAGATCCGAAAGAATCGTGTGGCTTCTGTTTCTTCAGATCTTTTATGTCCTGTAACCTGCAGCCCTTTTCCTTCTGTCACCATTCCTTTATGCACCTGCAATGATGATCGGTACCCATCGTTTGAACCCGAGGAAGCTGAAACACTGGATGAATCCCCTCGAGCCTCACAAATAACGGCCGATGAGGATAAATTTGAAGGGCCGAGATTGGAAAGAACAAGCTGTTCAAGCATGTTTTGGGGTAGAAGAAGCTGCAGCAGGGAGAATCAGTGCAATTCAGAAATAAATGCATGATATATATATATATATATATTATATGTTGTCTCGAGCATGTTTTGTCTCGAGCACGGGCAATGGATAGATTTAAGGTTTTGGGGTCGGGTTTTTGGTTTGCTATTTTGTAATTGTATCTTGTAATATTTTGTAAGGTGGCGTTGTAAAATTGGTTACTTTGGAATTAGAGTTACATTTCTTAAGATTATCTGTGATTGAACAATGGTGTTTGTCGTCCATACATCTTTTTGGGATACATATAAAATGTAAAACTCATAGGGAGTTCTTAAATTATAAACAGAAGTACCATTTTGATTCTTGTTTAACCCGTACCGCTCGTTACTTCCAGTCTAAGGCTCTAAATTGGGGGTGGGTAAATGATCAGATCTCTTTAACTGTTCTTTTGTCGCACTATCTTGAAGGAAATGGTGAGTTGATGCCTAAAATTTTGGGTAATATCAAGTGGCTAAAACTTGAACTTGGAGTGTTTTGAGAAAACCAACTTAAGATAGAATTATGAGCTTGTTTTATGTTGTTTTAGGCTGTAACAAATTTGTTGTTATACAACTAGAGTTTTCTACTGCCCGTAAATCGAAAGAATAATTTATTTTAGGGTTAATTACAGTAAAACCCCGACCTGTAGACTGTTGTACTAGATAAGTCTTCTGACCTTAAAAATCTTTTATAAAATCCGATCACCTTTAATTTCATTTCAGCAGTACACTCTTTCATGATTTCCGTTACGGAAATCATTACACGTACAAGTCACCTGCTTGTTTTAGTGGGCAAATGGGTAAATCAATAACCCCTTCCACGTGTCAGCCAATCACCAACTCCTCTTGCTTATAAAAAATGGCGTCATTTCACTAAACATTCCCCCCTCTTCTGTTTCTTCCTTCATATTTCCCCCTCTTCGCCATTTCTTCTTATTTTTCACTGTTTTTTCATTTTTTTCCCATGAGAGCTCCAATATGCTATTGCGGTATTCCTTCAGATCTGAAGACCTTTTGAACTGATTTGAACCTAGTAAGAACGTTTCATGCATTTTAAAAAAAAGGGTATGTTTGGATGGGAAAATTTTCAATTTTGTGTTCAATTTTTTAACCTTAATTTTCTGTAACAACTTTCTTTAATAGTTTTTAACCTCAATTTGTAATAATTTTTTAACAATTTTGTGTTTAAATTTTTTAACCTAAAAAATTTTAACCTTAATTCTGTTGTTAAATTTATATCAATTTTCTCATTAATAATTGGTTCTTAATTTTGTTGATTTTTTTCTTTGCAGAATAATAGAGAATGTAGGGTTTTTATGTGGTTCGACCCACCCATGTATGAAATAGCAAAATATATTATCCCTAGATTATTAAGAGTAATGACCTGACTTGAACACGAAAATAAAATATTACAATCCAAGATTAAGAAGTTGATGATGTGCATATGCTTGTTGTTGATGTTTGTTTATTTCAAGTTTTAAGGGTATTTGTATTGTAGTTAAGCTCATTTGATGGGGTAGGTAGATGTGTAACCGTTGATGGCTTACACGTGACGATGGGGTGTAAAATTACCCCATTGTCCATTAAGATACGCTCGTGACTTACGTGTGTTGACTTCCATTGCATTTTTTAAGGGAAGTAACGAGAGAGTGTTTTGATGAAAAATGATAAGTCAGGGGATATCTTGAACGATTTTAAAGGTCAGTGGGCATTTTGGTATAGTGGCCAAAGGTCGGCGGTGTACTATAATTAACCCTTTATTTAATGCAAATGTAAGAAGTATTCTTACAAAAATTTTAGCAATATTTTATATGAAGTGGGGTGTGCATGTTCGGTCCAATTTTTAACATAAAATTAAAAATTAGACTGAACTGAAATTCACGGTCTTGACGTAATGAGGACCAAATGACCAATGATGAACCGACCGTATCATAAAATATAATTGGTCCGCTCGGTCAGGTTTTATGATCCACCAAGATTTTTTTCAAGAGGTCCATCACTGAATATAATTATAAATGTTTCAAAAAATTCTAAATTTTTCATGCATTACAATAAAAACTCACAATTTAAACCACAACATATAAACTAAATATTAAAGAGAGATGAGAGAAATACAAAAGGAGAGAAGTGTGACAAATGGGAAATGGGAGATATGTGAGAAAGTAAATATGATTTATAAATGGGGTAGGATAAACGATCGATCTGGTTGATTTGATCAAAATATAGAAAAAAATTTAGACCAAATCGAAAGTTCAGTTTTTTTTAAATCCAAGATCGAATCGACTCTATTTAGCTAAAAAATGATCAAACTGATCATTCTTTTTTCGGTTTAATCGGTTTGGCCAGTTTTTGCACAACCTAATATGAATGATGGGTAATTGCCCCTGTATATGATGTTGATTACTGTTATAGTTGACTTGCTACATAGTACATGTGGTGATCAAAGAGAATTCCAGTTGAACCCACGTAACATCGTCTATGACAAGTCATAAATGTAATACTTTGTAAGGGACACTGTCCAGAGCGGTGGATCCATGAATTCTCTCTCTCCTCTCTCCCTAGTAAGTAGAAAATTTTGCTGCAATATGCAAGTAGACGAGCATTCAGTTGCAGTCCAAAAATTCAAATAATCAAGTTACTTGTGCATTGTAAGTACTTAATTTGCCAGATGTAGTGTGCAAGTAGAGGCGACGTTCTGTTTGAGACTAACATTCAAATAGAAGAGACATTCTATTTTAGTCTGAACGTTCAAGTAGTCATCAATGCAAGTCGAAAAATCTGATGCTTGCAGAGTGCATGTCTATGCACATTTGGCAGTACTAAAATTAGGCATTAGTATGAACGTTCAACAGAGAAAAAAATGGTTTATTTTTGAAAAAAAATTACTTGCTATATTTCACAACATTTTTTATTTAGTTGAGTGAATACTTCCTACATCTCTCAATTAATTGGAAATTGTAGTTAGAATAGTGTAAATAGTAGGGGATATCAGCATGGCTGACATGTTAGAAGGGTACACATGACATTAAGGGAGGGACCAGTTGGTATCTACGCGACATCATGTAGGCTGACGTGGAATAAATATAAAGTCTTGTAAGAGATGCGGCCTAAGTATATGAAAGCGGCGTGGTCAATGATGTTTTTCCTTTATGATTATTATAATCTCATGTGTAAGCAACGCCCCTGAGCTTTTAATACTCATTGAATTTTATCACCATCCGCCATCGAACTTAGTGACAAAAGCTCGTGCATTATCTCTTGCCTGAGAATAATGTGATGGATGTGGTCTGGTAGAATTAGTATAAGGTTAATCCGTATTAAGAGAAGTAAGCTCCTTGGTCTGCTACGAAAGAAGGGACTAAGGCGTGTTGAGCCGCCTTTAGTAATGAAACACTCTAGCATGCTGTCTTGGTATACACGTTAGTGGGGTAGAGGCCTTTCCTTTATCCATGTTTGCGGCGTATGAAAAGTCACACCTGTGAATTGAGCATAAGGGAGAACCCCCTTCCAGATGCCCTTATGGAATTGGCTAGGTCTGCTATGAAATCAGTAACTACTCAGTGCCACATAGGCATGGCTAGGTGAAGTTTATTATGTTTCATTAAGAGTAAACCTAATCGCCAATAATGCAAGTTACACTTGTCTCCACAGTCCTATCTTTAAAAGGGGGCATTTCACACTTGCCTAGGTCAATATATAGAATATTCTGAGCATTGAAGTTCTCAACAAACCTTAGATAAATGACATTTCATCAACTTCTTAAGGTGGACCTAAGGTGTTTGTTCTTCATCATTCAGACACATAGCCTCCACCTTCCCAGGTTTAGTTAGTCATAAACTAGGTTGCTACATTATACTCATCATCCAAAAACTCCTAAACAAGTAGTATACTTGTTGAGCTGTAAAACTTGATTTGGTCAATAAACTTGTTTTGGACTTGGGGTGAGTTGATGGGACTTTGGCCTAAAAGCACATGAATGCATTAAAAATGTTACTTCAAATCATATGTACTTAATACACATTGTTGTTTAAAACATATTTTGTATGTAGAAGTGTCATCTACAAGAAATACATGCCCAAGTCTTTCCTAAAATATTTCTACATTCACATGAATATGTTCTGAAATATATAATTACTTCGTAAAAAATACATACGACATAATTATGAACTAAGATAATGTTATTTCAATGTATAAAAGTACTTCTAATTACAAACACTAATAAGACACCCATTATTCGTGTAATTGGACCTGGTAGAACCGCATAAAGCATGCCCAAGAACTAGAAGTTTCAAAGTGGAGATATTTCTTGATATGTATATATGGTTGGGAAGATATTAGTTAGTTTAGTTAAGGCATGTGAGACGTAGAATTATATCATCGCACTAGAGAGCTCTTTCATGAGTAGGGATGTGGAAAAAGCCCAAAGTACCTGAAATTCGATAAGCCTAGCCGAGACTAGCCCGAACATGGTCTAGAACTGAGACCGAAAGACTAAGTCCGAGGACCTATCAAACAAGACTGGGATGGGCCTTGGGCCTTGAAGGTGAAATTTGTTGGCCTGATATGCCGTTCTAGAAACCGATATGAAGACCAAAAACATCCCGCTCAGGCTCCAACCTGTCTAAAAAATTATTTGCCAATAGTCATTAAAGTAATCTTAAGATTGGTAATTTGGCATTAATATTCAAGGTAAAATCTTATTAAAAGTATTGATTGATGGCATTAAATTCAATTTCTGCTCAAAACATAATTTACATTTTTAATATTCTTATGCTATATAGAATTAGTAGAAAGAAGGGATTTTATTGCTTGTTTAGTAAAATCACGCTTTTAATTTTGATAGGAGTAGATGCTTGCTAAGGCAGGGCACTTTTCATTCTTCATTCGAAACACATGAATGGTGGGTCGGGGGTTTCCGCCTTATTATCAAAAAGAGGGTTGGGTAAAGCAAACTCCCTCCTTGGACGAGCACGAGGCTTAGTCAAGTAGAACCGAGTTGCGCTGCTTGATGCTCTGATCGAAAACAAATTAGTGGGGCCATGCCGGTACGACTGAATATGCGTTAGAAAGGTCAATCCCTCCCCTACGACACAAAAAAGGGCCGAACTTGCCCACCTGCTTCCATAGAACAATATCGTAGACCTAAGTGGTCATATTGGATCCTTGGGAACCATCACAAGTACGGCCAGCCTATATTTGAACGAGAATGTCGTGTCGTCCAGCGGAGCCTAGAAGAAGGTGACTCGCGCAGAAAGCTGACTCCTTTTCAATAGAAAGGAATAGCCAACCGAGCTGGCTGGTCAATCTCAAAGATCTAATCGACCCACTCACTATGAGTTTACTGCATCTATAAATATATATTTCATTATAGTTTTCTTATTATAATCATTTATATAATAATATAGTCTATCATTCGTGTCTCTGTTGCAACACAACGAAACTAAATGGTTCGAATAAAATCCCATGAGAAAAAATCAGAAGTTTAGGCTGTACACCTAATTTTCCTGAGATTGTAGTTCAATCGGTCAGAGCACCGTCCTATCGAGGCGGAAGTTGCGGGTTCGAGCCCCGTCAGTCTCGACGGATCCAAATCCAATAAAAAAGACATCAATTCATCTCTCCATGTTCTGTGAAAATGAGTCAAAATAGCAGAATTTCATTCCAAATGGGGATCCCTCTTATTTTAATCTATAATATATTAAAAGTGGGGAGGATGTGAGAATCATTTTTAGACAATTTTGTTCAATTATTATTGATGCACTACCCAAAGTAACCTTCAAATTTACATGTGGTATTTAATATTGGTTGCTTTTAAAATTATAATAAATTGATCAAAGTAGTCATTAATTTTTTAAGTTCATTCACCTATCTAATGGATTTTAAAAAAGTGAGTAATTGATATAAATTTTTAAGATAATTTTAGTTTGATAATTTTAAATGATTATAATAAGTTATTTAAGAAGTTATGAAGAAAATTATAACTTTTTACTAACTGATTTTAATATAGAGGAAATATAAAACATCTCTATAAAATTTAAAATATAGTTGAATTTTTAACACACTTTAAAAAACTTTAGTCATACAGTATTTTATATGTTAGTATAATTAGCATGTTACATAATTATAATTACATAATCTTTACAAACAAAAAACTAAATTTATAATACAAAAGAAAAGAAAATCAAGTTTTTAAAATTAAACAGCAGTGAATAATTTAATTCTAATCACGTTTCTTCTTCTTTCAATTTTTATAGCACATTTTTACTATATACTCTTTAACTCTTTTTCCTAAAAATATGTATTATGTTCTACAATGTGGTTAAATAATAATATATCAATAAAAAAATAATAAGAATACAACATCATCTTGATTTTATTCACATAAATTAAAAATAAATCATATGACCTAAATATATTTGTTAAGTTCACATAAACACAACATGATTATAAATAATAATCATAATTAAATATATAACAAATTCAATTTTTTCACGTGCACCGTAAGTATGAATTGACTAGTACATAAAAATATGTCATTTTTATATTGTACATATATTTTTCACACTTTAGATTTTTTCTCAAAACCTGATCTGCTAGGGATTTGGTTGACATTGAAAACTGGTTTTTCTTTTCTAATTTTTTGTAATCTGATAAGGATTTGCTAAAGATCTGGCTGATATTAAAAAATGACTTTTCTCTAATTTTTTTAATCTGTTAGGGATTTGATTTTTCTTGATATCGAAAATAAATTTTTTTTAATTTGTTATGGTGTTTGTAAGGCTTCATTCAAGACTAAAATTGAGTTTTTTTTTACATATTTCACGGTCTGGTTCGATTCGCTTTAGTTTATATTTTTTACGGTTTAGTTCGGTTCGTTTTGAGTTTTTTTATTTGGTTCAGTTTCTTTTTAGAAAATGCATGTGCGGTTCGGTTCAGTTTTTTTTTTGTAAAAACAACATGTGCGGTTTACTTCGGTTCATAAAAACCTTTAAACCGAACTAATTACACCCCTATATAGAATAAATTTTCATTTAAAAAATTTCACATAATTTCTTTAATCTTCTACTTCTAGAAAATTCCCACTCACTATTCAAATATTAGTCTCTCATTTTATTTTTATTATATATTTTAGTTATCTTAATTAGGTAATCCAACATTTACTTGATTGAAGGCAAAAACTGATTACAAGTTAAAGTTAAAGAGAAAAATTATTTCTAACCGGGCCTAGACCGGAGGCCGAAACCTGAACTAAAAGGTCTGAGACTTAAGGTGCGGTCTGGGCTTCGGGTTTGAGTAAAATAAAATTCTCAGGCCGATCCGATCTGGATAAAAAATAAAAAAAAATCTGGAAGCCGATCTCATATCCGATCTGAACCGTATTTTCCGGGTAGGCTCAAATCTGGACCGGTTTACATCCCCACTCATGAGCACACAATATATAAGAAATTGTTTCCTTAATTTTGTATTACGAGTCAAAAAGTCTAGAAGTAATGAAGTTGAGAAATACTAGTCTTCTTCCATTAAATTTTCTAGTTCCTAAATTTTTTTCCATTCCAACAGAGTGAGTTGGGAAAAAACAATAAAAAAGATCTCCTTTTAAACTTACAAAGAGGGTCAGTATAAACACTCATTTAATTATTATGCATCATGGCCATTCTAAAACAGTCTACAATGACTCTCTAGTTGAACTACGCTTTAATTTCTACCAAAACACAACTTTTCTAACCATTCAAAGTGGGTATGAAGTGAAATAATTTTTCATTTATTTTTTTTAAAAAAAATTACATTTTAAACTCATAATAATATTGAACATTATATAAATATAAATAGTGCTATCTTTGTGAAAAAAATACGATGCGATGAAACATTTATCTCCATTCTCTTATACCAAGAAATCCAAAAAGTTTCATATAGAAAAAGCATCAGAATGAAACTAGGTTACTTTCTCATTTATCTCATATAATAACAAAATCTTTTATCTTTTTTAACATAATCTGATTTGGGTTCACGTAAAATTACGATGAGCGTGTAGCAAATATTGATGTTGCTTTTTTTATTATATAAGGATGGAGAACTGTTTGATCAAATCTTGGATAAAAAAAAATCAATCAAATAATTTTTGTTCTTTGAAGTGAGGGAGAATTAAATTAAAAAAAAAAAAGAAGTGATGGAGAATTTATATGGTTATAATATTCAAATTAGTAAAAATATATTCGCATGCCACGTATCTATATAGATAAACCTAAGTAGCTTAGATGCTATGTGTTTATGCTGTCACCAATCAAATCCTTAAAGTAGTCTTAAATATTAGGACAAACAAAATTTTCATACAGTACTGACAAACCCTTGTCTTAATTTCAAATTTTCTCTTCGCAAACCCTAAAACAAGAAGAATTAGAAGATGAGTTACAAAGAAATTCAGAAAATCCTTATATTTATTTTATCTATATTTAAAAATAAAAGACAAAATCATCTTCTTCTTGCAGCTGTTTCTCTCTGTGCATTGAAGTAGACAGCAGCAACAGGGAGACCAAGGCCATTCTCATGTGAGAAGTTTATTGTGTTAAAATGATCCCTTGAAGATGGAGCTTTCACTGTCTGTCTTCCTCTTTGCTTGAATAATATGAATACGTATCTATGTATTCCTACTGTTGGCTTTGGTGCCTCATAGCTCACTATCTCTTTCCCTGTGCATTTCAATTAATTAAACTGTCAAGTGAGGATGATTTAATGGTTTAATCTCTTCCACCTATTCTTTTTAGTAACTATTTTGACTTGTTTCTAACTCCTTTACACCCATAAATTTTGAAATGAGTAAAACAACGGATTACTTTATAAGCTTTCAAAATGGGTAAAATTTGCCTTATTTATGCCTTGATTTTGCTAAATTCTATATAAAATATTACAATAAAGGAAGCATATTAATAGTTGATCAATTATACATGTGATAGATAGACTTTTAAAACTCAGGAAAAGAAGAAAAAAAGACTAACTGGCAGCTAGAAAAATTGATGTGATTAAGGTATAAGGATCATTTTGTCTATTTTGAAAATTCATTGAGTTATTCTTCTCATTTTAAAATTTGTGAGTGTAAATTACCAATAACCTAAAATAGTGGGTACAAGCTGAATTTAACCCTAAAAATATTAATTAATATGTAGCACTATGCTTTTAGATTCTAATTATTATGAAAAATTTATGTTACCGGATGTGAGAGTTGGTACATGCAACACAAATGAAATATATAAAAAATATACCTCATTTAAATGAACTGCATGTATCTGCTTTTTGTGTTTTTGTGTTATATGTACATCCCCACTTCAGTACCTCCTAACCTCTCTCCATGATATCACATAATGACTCCTAAATATTATTCAGTTTTCTGTGTGACATCTGTTCATGATTCAAAAAGTACTAATGACTAAGTAAAGAAACTTGCCTGATATCGCATAATGACTCCTAAATATTATTCTGTTTTCTGTGTGACATCTTTTTATGATTCAAAAACACTTATGAAATAAATTGTAGTGAGAAAGATATGGACTAAGTAAAGAAACTTGCCGAAAGAATCATCGGTTGTGCCGGGAATGTCAGTGACCATCCTGAAATATAATTTAGAACATGTGTTACATTACACATACATATTAGTTAAAATTAGTAAAGGAAATCAAGTAATAAACGTTAAACAAACCAGTGAAGATGTTCTTTTAAGTAGGGATCACTAGGGCTTGGAGCATCTGGATCTGTCATAATCTTGAAAGAAATCAAAAGACCATAAATCAAATAAAATATGAATAAGAAAATTCTAAATAAAACATTGAAAGTATTCAGATTTTTTATAACGTGAGTATCGGCCAAATTGCAACATGGACTCTGAAGTTAAGACAAGATAAATTTTCAATGATCTGTTGTAGATCGAACTAGTAGCTTCTAAAGAGCAAATCAATATCTAACAAATGAGCAGGAGCAAATCAATATCTAGCTAAGCCTTATGATTAATATTCAGAACATTTATATACAGAATATTTATCACAAAACAAAAATGAAAAAAATCATGTTTAGAAATAATTACTAATGTATAGGCAGCCCTCATATCGTCACCACCAATCTCAACACGAGGTTTAGAGAGAATGACAGAAGGCATTAACTCATGTCCGTTAGCAACTTGCTTGTTTGAATTGTATATCACATTCATCTTCACGCTCGGTGTGAACATCTCTACCACTTCTCCTACCACTCTCCCCACTATCAATGGCTCCATCATTCTTGACATTATATACAGCTACTTTAGAGAGGCTGTATGAGAGAGAAGAGAGAGAGAGAGAGAGAGAGCGATGTTGATATGTTTTGTGATGAGAAATGATGAAAGTATGAGAAGGCATTTATAGGCACTACACAATACAAAAGGGTGTGTACTTGAAGAGCTTAGGTTAGAAGCTTAATTATACCAATTAAACAAATTATTATTCCTAATATCACTCCATTGAAGTTGTCTATTTATGGTAACAAAGATGTGATCAACTTTCAGCCTAAGTTTGTCTTTTGTACAAAAATAAACTATGAACACTAGAAAATGGGTAACATTTTAGGAGTTGGTGGTAAGATCAGATTAATCTAGTGATCTAAAAGTTATGAAAATGTTAATGATAAAAAGAATATCTCTCATGTAGAATCTATAACACGTCTTAAGATTATTGGAGTAATCGGTATTAACGAATATAATCTTTTCTCCCATTTTAAAAACAATATCTTTAGGCAAATGGGAATTCAACTTTTAAATTAGGGTACCTTTTTTTCTTCTCTCTCTCTCATCTCTCATCTCTCTCTCTCTCTCTCTCTCTCTCTCTCTCTCTCTCTCTCTCTCTCTCTCTCTCTCTCTCTCCCTCCTCTCTCTCTCTCTCTCTCCCTCCTCTCTTTCTCTCTCTCCTCTCTTTCTCTCATCTCTCACTACACATGTTTTGACGCAATATTAATTAGGAAAGAAGAATGCCTTATGAACAGGTTACAATTAAACTTGTATTTAAATATTCTAAGGAGAGACATAACAAGTTACTAAAAAGCTTGTGATCTTGTTTGTTTTTGGCTTCAAATGGTATGGCAAAGCATAATTTCTGATCCCCTTTATTTATTTTATTCTTCTTCTTTGATGACTCTTAATTTAACTTTAAGCATTTTGGTTCATTTAAACTGTTTCTTTAATTTCTAGCGGTTCTCGCAAACCATTATCACAATATCCCCTATTTAGTATTTTTATACAGCCCTTAACTTCTTGCAGCCTAGGGTTTTTCTTGCGAGAGGTATACTTAGGAAACACTAGGCTCCTAGTTCTAACAAGGAACTCTCACCTCTCAGTAATTCGGTGATCTAATGTTTATTTTTATATTTTTTTCAAATTTATCATTGGTCTTCCTCTCTTTTGAGAGATTTAAATACTGCTATTAAAATTTTTTTTGGACATGTTCAGTTAATAATTGTAAGTCTGCTCCAGTGTCTTGGAAGTTTTGCTGCAAACCTAAAGAGGAAGGTGGTCTTGGTATTAATGATCTTTGCATTCTTAACAAGGCAATGTTAAAAAAAACTCACTTGAAGGTTGTTGGTATTAATGTCTGGTCTCGCCTGAAATGTCATTATACTCCTTTGATACTCGAGTCTAGATGGTTGATTAGTCATCATTTTAAAGCTTCATTTTTAGAAAGACAACTGGTTGGGAACTTTGTTGATTGATTTGGTTGATAATCGTCATTTGTTACATCCTCCTTTGGAGTCCTTTGTGAGAGATGTGTATACTGATCCAGGGGGTTGCATCTCCCCGTGTCTTTTCATTCTTCTTATCTAGCATTTACTTCTAAGAATGAGGGAATGATTGTCAGCTCTGATACATACTCGTTAGTTTAGACAAATGCCTCTTTTACTGAGGTTAAGAATTCTGTTAGTTGGGATAAACAGATTTGGAAACCATCCACCATTTCTGTCTATCCTTACTTGGCATTGGTCCCATGTAAAGATGCCTACTGATTATGCGTTGCGTGCTCATGATTATAGTTTTCCTTTTCGATGTCATCTTTGTTGTGCGGAGAAAGATTTACGTAATCTATTTATGAAATGTCCTTTTTCTCGTGGACTATGGAATGCCGTGTCAAGAATTTTTGGGAAGGATATTAAACTTGACGGTACTCTTTTAGATCTTTGACAATCGATATTGAAGATATCTTTTAGCACGCAATCGAACGCTTTATGGCATACTTCCATTATTATCGTATTTTAGGTGGTGTGGTTCTTTCCTAATCAAGCCACTTTTGAGAGTAGAAAAGTCGTCTTTGCTGAATCTCTTGCATTGCTTTGGCATTCAGTTCGTGAAGTATACTCCTTCAAGTTTGGCATGATGCAGAGTCCAATTGATGAGCTTTTGACATTTCAACAGTTTTATGTCTCGGGATGTCCTCCAAGAGCCCTGCGTATCTTGAAAGTTTTTTGGCGTCTTCTCCTATTAGGTTGGATTAAGGTGGATACAAATAGAACGACTTTTAGTACTCCTAGACATATAAGTTATGAAGGCATTTATCAATCGTCTAGAGGATTTCTTAAGGGTTATTACGCGATTCACCTTGGCGTATGTTTTACTTTCGAGCCTGAGTTGGCTGGTGCTATTCATGCAATTGTTTACACTTTGAGTTTTCGATCGAGACAATTATGGTTGGAAAGTGATTATGTTTATGTGGTGTCCATTCATCGTTCTAGATCTCAAAAGGTTCCTTGGTGTTGATCTACTTCTTGGGATATATGTTTAAATTTAATCGATCAGATGAATCTTGTTGCACTCATATTTATCGAGAGGGTAACCGAGTTACATATTATTTGGCCCTAGTATAGTTACTCCAACTTGGTGGTTAAATGCTCCAAATTTTGTTTTTCTTTTGTTTCCAATAATGTTTGTAACATGCATTCTTTTAGGTTCTATTAATTTTTTTAGTTATATTTTCTTTTGTTGACTCTTTTATTTTATTTTAATAATATATTTGGTTGGGTTAAATGATGAGTGTGCTACGAAGGTGCCCACCTAGTTTGGATATCCTGGTGCACCTACTGATTCCTAATCACCAATAATTTTATATAAAAAAGAACTCTCACCATAGTGACATGATACAACCATATCGTTATACTACCATATCATGATATATATATATATATATATATATATATCTGTGTGTGTGTTATAAGTGTTTTCCTGAGAACTAATGACAAGAAAACATGTGTCACTGCAGACTTAAGTTCGAGATAAAAGGAAAGTTTAGGAGAGGGACCGACCTGACATGGTCAGTCCTAAGGGAGCTCGGGTCACATATACCTGAGCATATGCGAGACAAAATAAATAGAATTCAAGTGAGCTCGGTTAACCTTGAATACTAAGGTCATCATTACCCGTCGAAAGTAACGCCCCAAATGGCACCTTCCTAAACGCCTAAGCACCCAACAGGTCTAATCGCCGTTAAAATTTGTCAAATCAATCTTTGATAGGTCAATTCAAAGTCATGTCAACATTTAATACTCGTTGCTTTATGTCAAAGGTCGCCTCCTTCCTGTCTAATCAAGGACTGATTTGGGAGAAGGCGACCTTCTCTCTCCAAGAGGTCCAATCGTCGAAAGTAAGTCCCAGTAGGCTTCCCTAGCACGCTTCCAAGACTTCCCTGACACACTTTCTCCACAGGACTCTAGGTAGAAATATATTCATCTACTGAGGGAAGGGGTAGGCCATTTCTCCTTTAAGGGAATTATACCGAAATAATGCCAATATACTAATGTAGGCATTAGAGGCCTTTAAGTGAGGCAACCACCCACGTTTCTCCTCACATTCGGATTATTTGTTTGTGTTTTGCAGATCCCATGCTAGGAGGATGATCATACTTAGCAGGGGAGAGAGAAGTATCAGAACTGTTGGGAGAAGATTGCGTGCTACTTAACAGTTACAACTTTTAGCATCAACAGTTGATGCCGTCTGTGGGAACGACTGTAAAGTCATTCCTGTTTAAAGCATTTGGAACCCTTTTTCTCCCATAAGGAGAGAATGGATATGGTATTCTACACCGATGAAGTCCACAACGAGAGGAAGTATCCACCCTTCTCCTCACCAAAAGAAGAATTTTCTGCCATCATGATGGTTACATGATAAAGGAAGAAGGATGTGGCAGCCGTAACTCTAGGGTAACTTGTAAAGGGAGGAAAGACGCACTAGTCGCCACCCATGTTGTAGCCGTCTCTTATACGGAAGTGGTCCTTCCCTATGACTCAAAGGCTCGATGGAGAAACTGCAACCCTTCAAGAAAAATGAAACCAAGCTTTGGATGGCCATGCTCCCCCTTTGTAAGGCTTTTGGTTAGGGTCATCCCAAGTAGTCGAGGGAGGATAGTGAGGAAACTGAAGGACAAACAAAGGTAGAGACCCCTAAAAGACCTCTTGGAAGCAATATATGAGTAGTTGTAGAAGTTGAAGAAAAATATCGGTAGGCCATCCTCCGCCCAACTCCTTGGTGTTATTTTGGCCACCAATAATTTTACAAGTCTCTCGCACAAACGAAAGCCACACGACACAGATAAACGGGTCGGGTGTCATTCATAGTTGAAATTTCGGGCCTCGTATCAATCCTCAATGACATGCACTCTATCCCACCAGTCAGGATTAAAAAGTGATGACTGGTGTATCACTATATCCCACCTGTAGGGATTAAAAAATGAATCTTGATGCGGCACTCTACCCCAACAGTCGGGATTAAAAAGTGACTCGTATGACACTTTAACCCACCAGTCGGGATTAAAAAGTGATGACTGGTGCAACACTCTAACCCACCAGTCAGGATTAAAAGGTGATCTTTGTCAAAAACTCTAGCTCGTCAAATAGTATCAAAGGTCTAGCCAGAACAGGCACATCTGGCTAGACATCAAGGTAATATGTGATTTCTGTCGAGCACTCTAGCTCGTCAGACGAAATCAAAGGTCTAGCTAGAGCAGGCACGCCTGACTAGACATTAAGGTAAAATGTGTTATCTGCTGAGCACTATAACTCACTAAATGAGATCAAGGGTCTAGCTAGGGTAGGCCCGCTTAACTAGACATCAAGGTAAAAAGAAATGTCTGCCAAACACTCTAGCTCACCAAACAAGATCAAGGGTTAGCTAGAGTAGGCACGTCTTACTAGACATCAAGGTAAAAAATGATGTCTGTGGAGCACTCTAGCTCACCAGACATGATCAAGGCAAAAAGTGATGTGTTTCGAGAACTCTAGCTTACAAGACATGATCAAGGGTTTAGCCAGTGAAGACAGTCTGGCTAGACATCAAGGTAGAAGTGATGTCTGCCGTCCATTCTAGTTCACCAGACGGGATCAATGGTTTAGTTAGAGCAAGCACACCTAACTAAACATCAAGGTAAGACGTGATGTCTGCCGAGCACTCTAGCTCGCCAGACAGGATCAAAGATCTAACCATAGTTGATATGCTTGGCTAGACATTGAGATAGATGTCTACCGAGGACCCTAGCTCGTTAGACAGGTCCAATAATATAGCTAGAGTAGGCACACCTAGCTAGACTAAGGGAAAATGGATGACTTCTAAGAAATTGAGCTCACTAGACGAGAACAAGGTCCTTGCCAGAGCAAGAATGCTTGGCATAGTTTGAAGAAGTATCTACCGAGCATTTTAGCTCACCAGACAAGGATTTATCCAAAACACGAATGCCTAGATATGCGCCGAAGGAAAGGTCCTCTAACCGAGTACCAAAGGAACATAGCTCAGTTTACAATCTAAATTGCCAGACTAGGAAAAAACTCGACTAAAAGAAGATATGCTTGACTAAATGTTAAACGTTAAACTCCCAGTTTGAGGAAATTCTACCCGACCGGATCTCCCAAATTAGAGCACACATACTTCGTAAAGGTTACGATAAGTATTTACGACCCCCTACCTCCTTTAGAGAGGGCAGCCTAAAAGGAAGTGTTAAGTCCATCTTGGGGCCCACTCAAACTCGGGGTAAAAGTGACCCAACACCTCAGGCCAGCAGGAATTAATACTTAGAACTTTCAGACTTCAGAGAAACAAAGAAGCAGGAACGAAAGAAGGATTATGGTCTCGTCCAGACAAAGGTCGACTGAGGTAAGAGTGAAACTTCATCTACTCAAGGAATATTTATTTTTTAACGCACAACTCGTTCAACAATAAAATGTTTCAAAAAGAAATAAGCAAAAGCAAAGTTGAAAGAATTCAGGGTTACTAAGTAAAAGTTCATTCTCATTATTAAGGAAAGATGATTACAAGTACATGTGAAGAAAAAGGAAAAGCCTCCCCACGACTGGGACGGTGGCCTTAGGATTTCCGTAGCTTTCTTTGACTCTTTTGAAGTCTTGAGGACGCCAGTCGCCTGTCAGCTAGGGATCGTGATGACTTGGTCTGAGGACCCATACCAAGTTAGGATAAAAGTGGATTCAAAACACAGGCATCACCTAATTTCTAAGCTGAGGATGAAAAAATCCTCAACTTGTTCCACAAGGTGAGCAATGAAGAAAGCAACCACCCCATGATTTGAGATGATCCCGAAGGATACGACTGCAATGACTGTGCTTGGTCCACTCCTGATATGTGTTTTAGTAAGTAGTTGGAGGTCCGAAAGGACAAAGGTGATAAAGGGAGTGGATGCAACCGAGGAAGTCGCATTGTGATAAGTCCAAGGATAAGAATCTCATATAAGTTGCAGACTTCTACTAAGGGTAATGTTCCGCAACAGAAGGAACTTTGCAACTTTAAGTCGGTAACCCACACAGACAAAGGGTTCAACATATAGGCTTATCGATGGCCAGAAAATATCCGCGAACGGAATATTGGTAACTTTGAGGCACGACATTTAAAAGACAACAGAGAGGGAAACAACAACCATGAAAAGTAAAATCGAGAGAAAACCTCCCAAGAAAAAGAGTCCCTGGAAGGGAAATGACCATTGTTCTCCCAAGTAGGAAAGAGGAATGGAGGCAAAACCGAGGATTAGCAAAGGTTTCAACTCTTTGAGAAAGGCAAAGATGAAGAAAGTGAGAAGGAAAACTGCCTATTTATAGGCACAAAAGAAAGATGAGTCAAGCTTGATGGAAGAGTCACGAGAAAAATGGTAAGATAATTGATCCCATTCGATACGGATATCCCAACCAAACAAACTTCAAGCACAAGTGTGAAGTGCCCGGGATGGATGAAGCTCTTAGCTTGTCACCACTCAAAGGTAACTTGGTCGAGGAGCTCGAATAAAGAAGTCTTTGGACCCGGGAGAATGAGTCCACTGAAGTCCTCGACTGGGGGAAATTCTTATGGGAGAATGAACCAACGACAAGGCAACACGTGTCACGCTATACCAAATAAGTCTAGAACAAAGAAAAGTTTAGAAGATGGATCAACATCACCTAGTCAGTCCCAAGGGTACTCGGGTTGCACAGACTTGAGCGTATGCGAGACAACATAAATGAAATCTGTGAATACCAAGCTCACCACTACCCACCAAAAGTATCATCTCATATGGCACCTTTCTACACGCATGAGCACCCAATAGGTCCAATCATTGCAACAGTGTGTCAAATCAGCCTCTGATAGGACACTTCGAAGGCATGTAAAGATTTAATGAATGTCACTTTATTTCAAAGGTTGCCTCCTTACTCTCTAATCAAGGACATACCTCGTGTCCCGGGAGGCTTCCCTAGCACGCTCCCAAGACTTCATCGAGACATTTTCTCCACAAGACTCCAGGTAGAAATATCTTCATCTACTGAGGGAAGTGGTAGGCCACTTAAGGAAATTATACCAAAATAATGTCACTATATTGATTTAGGCATCGGAGGCCCTTAGGCGAACTAACCACCCTCGATTCTCCTCGCCTTCGGGTTCCTTGTTTGTGTTTTATAGATCCCCGATCAAGAGGACGACCATACTTAGCAGATGAGAGACAAGTATCAAAACTGTTGGGAGAAGATTGCTTGCTACTTAAGAGTTGAAGTTTTCGACATCAATAATATATATCCAAACTGCTTAACTAAAGATAATGCTATTAAAATATAAGATGGGATCATATTATTGATCATGCCATACCTGTATCACATCCTGAGATTTATTTTATCATTGGTTTGATCGTTGTGTGAGGATTGAAAGTTTTTTTGTTACAGAAGTGACAAGTTTTTAGGCATGTGATTAAGGAATCAAGATTTTCTAGAAGACAGTTGTGAATTTTTGGCAGCCAGATTAGACCTATACAACTCAGATCCTATCGCACTACGCGCTAAATGAAGATGCTTCTTTTTTTCTTTTTAGTTTGTCCATTTGGGCAACCTATCTGATCAGACGTTTTGGCCAGCGACACACTAAGGTAGTGAATTGTCGACTGTCAGAATATACGTGAGTAACCTTAGTAGTTATGATGGAAGTGAAGAAAACGAATAAAGTGAAATCATAGTTACCAATATCGTTTCGTTCTGGCTCCGGCGGAGAACCAGAACGGTATGGAGGTGCAATTATTCGGCTAAAATTTTGGCCCGAAATGGTGAAACAATGAAAAGGTCGAAACACATTTTAACCCAATTTGAAGCCAACTGACTCATTTGACATTTCAGCCTAAATTTTCTTTAACTCATTTGACATTTCAACCAAAATGACCAAACCCTTTCCACTCACCCAATCGATCAATCCACTCACTCAACCAAGTCTCATCTCTTTCCTTTATCCTGACTCAGAAACAAACAACAACATTGAGCAACCAAAGAAAAAGCTCTCTTCGAGATTCTAGAGTCTCGATTTCTCATCTCTTTCCTTTCTCTCTCGCTAACTCACTCTCTCTCAAAGGTATGTGATTTCTGAAAATTCTGAAATTTGTTCATGGGTTTTGTAGAGAATACAATGTATTTATTATAAAATTCTGTGGATTCTAAAATTTTGTGGGTTCTGAAATATACTTCATTTTGTAGTGTATAGTTTTATAGGTTCTCTGAGCATTCATCTCTATGGCTTGAGATTGAGTTATGCAATGTTATAGGAAAAATATTATAGATCTCCTTATTCATTAAGTAGATTACTGAAACTCTTATGGTTCTAATCTCATCATGAAAGAAAATATAGAATTGAGAGCGAGTGCTTTTGTAATTTCTTCGTCGGTTCTATTCAGAAATAAAATTCATTCCTTTTAATGCAGTTAGGTCTAAATTTTTTCAACCAATGGGTGATGCTATAACTTCAATGGGGCCAGGTTACAAGTTACATTCTTATCATGATCTTTGAGGATGGCTTTTAAAAAACCTAGTTGATGAAGTGAATCTTTTGATGGATTATTTTAGGCAGCAATGGAGTACTTATGGATACACTATTATGGCTGATGGAACAAGTATGACTTTGATCAATTTTCTTGTATATTGCAAAAGTAGAATGATGTTCTTCAAAGAAATATGTAAGGATACAGATGCGTTGTTTAAACTTTTTGATGAGGTTCTTGCATATGTTGGGTCAAATATTATTGTGCAATTTATTAATGATAATGAGGCTAGTTAAAAAGCATGGAAAATGAAAGTAGTGGACAAATATAAGTATTTTTTGACGTCTCGTGCTGCACACACCAATGATTAATTCTGGAAGATATGGCAAGGTCTGATTAGTTTCCTGTAAATGCACGAGTAATAGCAGATGCAAAAAATATCACAAAGTACATATATAATCACTCGTGAATACTCAGCTTAATGACAATGAAGTTCACTAACGTTAGAGATTTAATACGTCCGGGTTTCACAAGATTTGCCATAAACTTCCTCACTTTGCAATGTTTTTTTAAATTTTCAGTGGCGCTTAAACGATTGTTTTTAAGTCCTGATTGGTTACAGTCAAAGTGTTGTACTGAATGGACTGCGTGTGAAATCCTTGATATTATTGTGGGCACAGAATTTTGGAATGGTTTTGTGAATCTGATGAAAACTAGTGAACCTTTAATTGTTGTTCTTCGCATGGTTACCAATAAGAGAAACCCGCCATGGGTTTTTTATTTTAGGTAATTGATCATGCTAAAGAAGTCATGGAAAGGAGGATTAAAAACAAGATAGATTATATGCGATATTGGAGGATAATTGATCGCCGATGGAGCACACAAATGCCAAGCTCTTTACATGCTGCTGCACACTTACTGAATCCAAGTTATTATTTTAATCCATCATTCTCAAAGCATCAAGAAGTAAATAATGGCATGAATGATACTGTGGATTGATTAGAACGGAATCCTGATATTCAAGATATGATTTTTAGACAACTCAGTGATTACAAAAATAATATAGGGAGATTTGGGCAACTCGTGCCTATAAGAAACCAAACAAAATTAGCACCAAGTTAATTTTTCTCCTATAAATTTAAGTTATTTTAATTAAATTTATTCTCAACATATTTTTTTAGTGTTTCGTTTTTCTTTTGTAGAGGTATGGTGAGATCAGTTTGACGAAGATACTCCTGAATTACAAATATTAGCAATTTGTATCCTCAACCAATGTTGTAGTTCAAGTGGATGTGAAAGGAATTAGAGTATTTTTTTCTTAGCACATCAATTCAAAGAAAAGAAATAGATTGGAATTTCGAAGGTTAAATTGTCTTGTTTTCGTACATTATAGTTTGAAGATTCGAGAAAGGTAAAGTATTCAATTTAAAAAATTAATTCGATTGTCATATCATATATCAATTATCATAACTATATTAATTTTACTTGACCACATGCACAAGCAAGAAAAGAGTGAGAGTTTTTCTGACCCTATAAGTTTGGAAAATATTGATATATTGGATGAATGAGTAAGTGAAGAACCCAATGCTCTTGTCTCCTGAAGAAATCAACTGATGGAAAATAGTCGAGCAATCAAATCTTGATGAAGAAGATATCAATGTAGAAGCTGCACTTGACACAAAAATCGAGCATGAGAAAGGCAAAACAAATGAGGAGAATGATGATGAAACTCAAGTTTGTGATGTGAATAATGAGGATGACGGTGACGAAACTCAAGCAAAGTAATTGTGATGTTGAACTTTTGTGTGTTTCATGATGTTAATGCCATTTAATATGACTAGTCGAAAAGTACGTGCTTCGTATGTGTTAAGCAACTTAAAATATCTGTAATTTTTTTTAAATAAATACATTATCACTGAAAAATTTAAATAAGATAATTTTTATTATAATATTATTAANATTGTATATTTCTTTCAATTCATTTATATAAAATATTGTGTATTTCTTTCAATTTATTTATATAAATAACTGTGACTTAAAAGTAATTCCAAACTCATTAAAATTGATTTTTATGGATATTTACATTTCTAATTGTATAATATAATAAAATATTTAATTTTAAAAACTATTAATAAACAAATTATTAATCAATAGAAAATTTTATTTCATTATATTAATTATAATAAATGATAAAAGATGTGAAAACCCTAAATTGTACTATATATTTAAGGAGTCTTGAAGGATAAAAAAGAGAATACAAGGTTTCTCCCTTTTAAACTCATTTTAATATAGTAAGATATTTTTGTTGAATTTTAATGTCACTTAATATGATGTTTTTATTGAATTTTAATCGTAATTATGTATTATTTGTAAGTTATAACCTATTGATTTAAGTTTTCTTAATTATATTATATATAATAATATTATTATTTTAGATGACCGGAAACTTTTTCGAAACAGAACACCAGAATCTCAAATATCTAAAATATTAAAATTGAAATGACCGCGAGAATGAAATTGGCTGCTATGAGTAAAATTGGCACGATGTGCCACATGTGCTCACAAACTGAGAAAAATATGGATGGCGCCAAATGTTTAAATTGGTAACCTGACTTTAAGTGTATTATTGCAAGAGTTTAAAAAGAGTAAATGATATTGTGACTCTTTGACCTTTCACGAGAATTTCACTTACTTCCCTGATTTTTCAAACTCGATGTTTATGTTCTAAAACTTACTCGTGAACATTCCTAGACCTTTGCTTCAATGAAAAGTTTGAACGAAAATAAGATCACACGAACCACATGTGGCCTCAATTGAAGTTAAATATGGGAAACCACATTTATGCACCTCCATATGTTAATCTTTTTGTGAATTCTTGTAATCTTTTCGCCCGCATCATATCCGTTAACTAATTAAGCTTAAGAATTATTGGGCCTGAAATTGTTCAGGTGGAAGAAGGGAGTTAAAATTGAAATTATCAATAATATTACAAGCTCAAGGATTTAAGTAACAAGAGTCACATACTATAGTCATGAAATGTAAGTTTAAAGTTGTCAAAAAATATATAGCGCTTAGAGAAAGTAAATTATACATTCAGCCTTGCAAGAATTCACAAATTTCATCATAAAAATATATAGCACTTAGAGTCACATACTATAGTATGTTCTAATGTATCACTCCCAAATTTCATCATAAAAAACTTTGATCTATAAATAACTCCTTCCACTAATAAACATGTTAATTATTCACCTTTGAAAAACGAATAAGACACCATATATTCAATAGTATAAGATGATCAGACCGTAACGCATGTAGTTTAACTTCTAAATCATTTTAGAGTCACACATTGTGATCTAATTACTAAATTTTTTTCCCTAATATTGAAAGAGTACGTATTAACAACTTTCCTAATATTATAACATGAAAATGTACGGAATAAGACACAACCAACGGATTACTGATTACAAGTCTTCAATCATCTCTCATCCAATAGTTTTCATACTTTGATCAGCTGATATTTGGGAGGTGGGTCCCCTTCTACACCAAGTCATAAAAAAAGTTGGCAATGAAATTTGACATGCATGAATGTAAAGGTATAGACCAAAGGAATTTTGAGAGAGGAGCAGCCATTAGTCTGATGGTCTAAAAGTGTGGATTGGAATAAACCTCTGAAAACTTGACACGTTTTCTGATAGAATGAATATTTTGTCTGCCAAAACTATCATTAAAAATTCAGAAGACTATTTGTTATGACTGATCAGAAACTAAAACTTTTCATGTGTACGTACCTTTTGACTGACAATAGTACAACTGATTCGCCTAATCATCAGCATAAATTAAGGCAAATTTAATTTCATTGCTTTACTCATTTTGACATTCTTATACGCTTCTCGAACCTTTTTTTTTTTTTTCAAATACTCTGTATGGTAACATAACTCAAGAACAATTTATAATTTGAGCAATACAACGATATAAAATGGGTGAGTAAATTCAGAGTGATTATTTTTCGAAACATCTATCTTAGCCAATTGATGGGCTATATCATTGCAAGATTTGGGTAAATAAATAAAATTCACTACATCATAGCTTTTCTTAACATACAGAATATTATGAATGGTAGACTGAAAGACTCCATCTTTGTTGCAAAATTCATTCAGCATATTAATCAAGTATAAAACATTACAACAAACAATAATAGAGAGAATTCTCCAGATTCTGGATTTCTCCATAGCCCATAAAATTGCTAAGGCTTCCCCAACCATAAAATTCATTATAAATTCTCTGCCCTTTTAAAACCAACTGTTACTACATAATTGTCTGGGATAACCACACACCAACCAAATCCTCTAATATTAGTATTGAAATTCCAAGCAACATCCAAAAATATTCTCCAATCCATGCTAAAGTCACCACCCGTATTTGTGCTCATTAAAGCAGGGATAAAAATTGCTTTTCTAGGCTAAATGGGGATTATTTGGTTTTGCCTCAGTGCTTTTTAGTCCATTTTCTACAGCATCATCGTACATATTCATCAACACATCTTTAGGTGTAGCCTCTCTCCCATTAAAAATTAGATCATTTCTAGTTTTTCATATTCTCTATAGTCCAATTATAATCCATTTTAAACAAAATCCCAAATTTGTATAAGGGAGATTAGAGATCAGCCACTGCCAAATATCAAGCATATTACTGCCTGGAATGTCCATGATCTTCAAATTAAAAGGAGAGCCGGACCATACAGCTTGAGCAAACCTGTATTTGATAAATAGATGGATACTATTTTCTAATTCTTCGAGACAAAAAAGGGCATGTGGAAAATAATTGTAACCCCTTGGATAAAAGGTTTCCTTTGACAACTAAATAGTTATTTAGTAATTTTCACATGAAAAATTTAAGCTTAGGACTGAGTTTGTGCTTCCATAAACCTGTTCAAGTAGGTTTCGAGTTGCTCTCAATACTCGATATACCTTTCAGATCTTTTCTTAGAATGTCATTTCTCTTTAAGTCACAGCTAAGTGATAGCCAAATTTAACAGAGTATTGTCCATACCTGGAAAAGAATCACATAATATTGTCTTCTCTGCCATATTTTGCTAAAAGGAATGTTTAAGATTAATTGCAGATCAACGTCTTCAAAATTAACATGGATCTTGTCAATATCCCGTCGTTTCCCATTAGGAAGGAGAATATCTCTAATAAGAAACATGTGATCTTTTTTAGGTGATAGAGTTTTGAATGAAAATGGACGAGGGAACTAAGGGTCTTCCCAAATATGAACAGTTTGACCATTGCCAATGGTCCAATAAGTGCCGTGAGCTAATATTATTCTACTTTCCAACAAACTCCTCAAGCCCCACATGGGTTTATAGCCCAATTTAGCTTCCATAAAGCTACAATTTCTAAAGTATATACTTTTGAAAAAGCTGGAAAGAAGAGGTGCTTACCCCGTTAATATACACCACCATTGCTTAGCAAGCATAGCTAACATCCATTTTGGTTTATCCAACTTATCCCATGTGCACCAATGATTGCCATCCTTCTTAGTTTAATTGTTCCACAAATAGTTGGCTATATGTTTGCAAATATTCTGGCATAAAGTTAAAAGGGAGCTTAAAATAAGTCATGGCATAATTGAGAATAGCTAATGCAATTGATTTAATAAGAATTTCTTTTCCGGCAGAAGAAAGGTAGGTTTATGACCAACCGGTTAATTTTTTATTGCTTTTATCCATGATATCCTTAAAAATTTCTTTTTTTATTTAAGCTGAAATCAGAAACGATACCAAAATATTTCCTAATAGATGTGCCTCCTTAATGCCTATATGCGTAGCCAGACATGCTCTAGTATCTAGAGAAGTATTAGCACTAAAAAATAAGGAGCTCTTGTCTAAGTTAATCCCTTGTCCAGATGCATCACAATAGATAGAAAATAGTTTATCTACCTAAGAAAACTCTTGTATATTGGCTCTACAAAAACACAACGCATCATCGGTAAAAAGGAGGTGGGATGTCGCCAGCCCGTCTTTGGAAGCAACCGAGGGGATCTCCTTGCCGAATGCCTCTTTCAGGCAGAATTAAATCACACGTTTCGCCATTTATAACAACTCTGTAGGCAACCAAGGAAATACATGTATATATATATCCATTGACACCATTGGTTCGGGAAGCCAAACCTTCGTAACGTCTTAAGAATAAATTGCCACTCCAATCTATCATAGGTCTTTGACATGTCGACCTTGATAGCTGCCTCCCTCTTCTTTTCTTGTGTTCGAGTTCTAAGAATGTGAAGAATCTTGTGCGCATGATATTATCAACAATTAATCTCCCCGTTAGGAACACACTTTGGAATGGCCCCATTATCTTATTCATCATCAATCGAAGTCTGTTAGCCAGCACCTTTGATATCACTTTATAAGAGACGTTGCATAAGTTAATTGGTCTCAAATGGACCATGGACTTTGGATTTTGATTTTTGGGTATTAACACAATATGAGGTGTATTGAATTCCGTAGGGAGAGAGCCTGAATGAAAAAATTGGGATACTAGATCGATCACCTCAGATTTTACAAGATCCCAATATTGCTAGTAGAAAGTCGTTGGATATCCATCTGGCCCTGGAGCTTTTGTTGGAGCTAAATCAAAAACCACCCTCATAATCTCTTCTTTAGTAACTGGTCTAGTCAATCTTTCCTTGTCATCGTCACCAATTCTCTCATTTAACCCGTTAAGAGCTAATGAGATAGTTTATGAGCTCGGGTTAAAAGAAGAGAATAACCTTCTAAAATAGCTCTCTGCTATTGATCTTAGTTCCTCCCTGCCCGAATGCCAATTTCCAGCCTCATCTTCCTGCCCAATCAGCTTGTTATTTCTCCTTCGATTAAACCCTAGCATGAAAAACTCGGTATTTCGATATCCTTAGGCCAACCAATCATCTCTAGCCCTGTCTCGCCAGTACTTATCTTCTTCTTTTGTAGCTTTTTGAAGCTTGAGTTCTAACTCCTTAATCAAGTCCATATCCACATCAGAGTTGCTATGTAACATCTCCAATTTTTGCTTCAAATCTTACATTAATTTCTTGGAATTTGTCATTGGGATTTGCCTTCTCCAATTTACTAAGTAGGTTCCAAGAGATTTTAGTTTGGAGTTAAAGATAAACCTGAAGATGGTTCTTTTGCCTTCCATTTATTCTGAATCATTTCCCGACAAGCTTCAACGTCCAACTATCATCGATCAAAACGAAATACTATTTTAGGTCTCCTTAATTCTTCATCGGTGACTAGTAAAATAGCCACGTGATCTGATCCAGGGCAAGGCTTGTGATATAGGCGGGCGGTCTGACACATGAAGAGCCATTCCAATATAACTAGGTACCTATCTAGCCTTTCCATAATATTCCTAGTCCCGGGCCACCTATTACTCTAAGTATATGGTGTACCAACATAACCTAAGTCAACTAGGTTCCCTTCCCTCATCAAATAAGGTAGCAGTGAGAGAGAAGTTGGGCTACGATGCTATCCACCATATTTTTCATGAGAAAATAGTAGATCATTAAAGTCTTCGAGAATGACATAGTGATCAGCGCATCTTCGAATTCGGTCTCCTAGAATTTTAAATTGGTCTCTTCGAATATCTTCCTAAGTGCTAGCATAAATGGCAAATAACCTCCAATGACAGTTTTTGTTTGAATCAAATATTTTGATCTCAATGAAGAAGTCACTGTACGTAATAAGCTCTACCATGTCATCATCCTTCTAGTACATGGCCAAACCGCCACTTGGGCCCTTTGGATCAATTGTAATGCATCCTGAAGCCTTCAAAAGTATTTTTGATGGCCTGTACTCTTTTTGATCTGTTCTTAGTCTCAAACAGAAAGACTAGATACGGGGAGTGGGCAAGGTTGAGGCCTCCCAGTGAGAGGATGGTCAGGGAGCTCCACACACCCTGACAATTCCATCCAGAACCTTCATGGGTCACTTGACAGCCTGTTCTGGTCGGCTTCCTCCACCCGTAGATCGCCTGAAATTGTCTCGTTTGTTGTTCTGGATTTTTTAGCTCCAATCCCTTCTGCTACATATAACTGTTCCAAATCTTCTTCCGATACTGGACTATCTCCTTTCCGTTTAAAACTTATTTGCTGGGTTAAATTGGCAGTGGGCTCACTTTCCATCTTAGTTGATCTTGCAATCCCGACCCTCTTTTGAAGCATAATTTAAAAAAAAAATCAAATTAGCCATTTGTCTTCAAATTAAAACAAAGAATCAGAATACCTTATTTTTCAGGCTATCATAATTCAGAAGTGATATTGAGATAAATATTATACCTTATGTTGTCACTTTTTCAGATTAATAACTGTGTTTGATGCTTCTCTTTAGTGGTTTTTGGTAATAAAATGTTTACAGCAATCCAACAAGTAATATTTAACAACTTATTACAATCTTTGATTTTGCATTAGTTGTAGAAATCGCAGTCATGGTCAGCCGAACGCTATATCTAAGGACTGTCAATCAGTATCGCTATCGACACTGTACTGACAAAGAAAAATACTTAGGACTATTTTCTTATTTGTTTTTTAATTACAAAAGGTTTTCGTACTGTTTTTAGGTACACAACTTCACATTACTGTTTTTCTATAACGAAAATTTCAGTTTCTCCTCGACCGCAATATAGTTTAAATTGCTTTTTTGTCAAATCAATATAGTTTAAATTGCTTTTTTGTCAAATCAATATAGTTTAAATTGTTAACTTTAAAACATTGTGTTTCGGGGCTTAGAGTGATGTGTGTATGAATGATTTAATCTATATTAAGTATGTCTGAGCAAACGTTAGAGTTGGTGGTCAGAGGGTGAAAGACAAGCAACTTTAGGTAGCCGTCGGAAGGTGACCAGCGTCTTTAAGACTCTAAGGTCAGTGAGAAACTCGAGGAGAGAATATTCTCAGTGTTTGATCTCAGGATCGGTGAGAATTGATTGCCCCAATAATGATACTGATGGTCCTTTAAATAGATGGACTAGGTGGGGACCGCTAGTGCGCTCTCGTGGTAATCACGTGATAACAATGTACACACGTCTATCACGTGCATCACAAACTTAAAATGACACCACATTAATAAACATGGTCATACCTCATACTCTCAACTGGTCATGCCTCAACGACATCGAGCAGTCAAATCACAAACGTTGGAGTCACATTACACAACGGACCCTGAAGGAGACTCCCTGTCGCTGAGTTTCCCCGACAGTGGAGCGGATGATGAGACATGTGCAGCAGAGCACGGGCTACCCATCATGGGGACGGGGTGAGGGCCGACGACCTGTCGTGGGGGGCTGGTTGAGGTCCTCAATCCCATGGGTTGGGCTCCCCCAACCCGTTGTAGCTGCGGGTTATACCCTCTAAGTATGTGTATTGACATTTTGATATGAAATTTAAAGAGGATTATATTTTTTTTTATAATTATTCTTTGAATTTATTGTTGAATAATTTATATAAATATCTGAAAATTCCATATTCATTAATGAGACTATGATCTTGTATTAGTACGAGAGGATTAAGATCATTGATAATGAATAAAATCGTCAGTAACATATTAAAGTATAGAATATTTAATGAATGATTGCTAGTACGGTTTATTAAGTATTATGAATGTGCGTGATCTAGATCTAGATCATTGATAAGCATAAAAGTGTTTTTTAATATTCTACGTGCTCACACATGTCTTAGTACGTTGAGAATTCACTTGAAAGATCTTGGTGTGGATTTCAGAGTCTGCTGATCGTTGAAAAGATTTCGTGGGAATGGATGATCGATCGATTTTTGCAAGGACAAGACTACAAGAGGTATATGATTTATAATCTTGTATATTGTAGATTTAATTTATAAATATATAATGGATTCTGACTGATTGAAAAATAGTTTTCAATAAAGTTTGTATTTTGTTATCGTGGCGTTGCGCAAGTTTTGTTTTATTAAAAGATTTGATTTTTATTAAAAGTTTAATTTTTTAAAAGGCCACGTGCCTCCGCGCTTCCGTCGCACACGCACTGCGATGTCCAGCAACTGGTATAGAGCGGTCTTTATATATTTATATGTAAAATGTTGTGTGCGTTTTCTTGCATTATTCATACAATATGACATAGTCATGATGATGGATGGTTATGTTTTTTTGAATGTATGAAAAATTGTGGATCGTTAATTATATGATGATTATTGAGTTAAACTTTATTTTAATTTTTCCTAGATCTTATGTAAGCCGAATTGAGGCGTAGAAATTTTTAAAATTTTATTTTGACTATTATTATAATTATGCCGAACGCGAGAAGAAGAAGAACACACGAGATGAACGGCAAAAATTTATTGTTCACGTGAAAACACTGTTCATCCACGAAAATACTGTTTCACGCCAAAAATTTACTATTCCGGCGTAGGTGAACAGTGCCGACATGCTGTACCGACAGTGAACAATGGCTCTCCGGCGCGACACGTGACTGTCAGCGGTGAGACGGGCGGCGGTGGTGATGGGCTGAGATCAGAGAGTCCTATCGTCAGTGACAACTGTTGTCACATTTTAGAAAAGTTTTCAACAGACCATGCGACCAACTCTTTCACCCAAGTGTTTCATTAAAACCCAAACTCTTTTAATTATCTATTTAAATTTTGAAATTAATGTAATTTTAAAATTAATTATTAATTTTTGATTTTATGAAAATTAAAAATTAATAGGTTGATTGAGTTTGACCCAAGTTTGACCAAATAAAATAAAATATTTATTTGACTGAGTCAAAGTCAACTATATTAAACGGGATAATTATAGAAATTATTTTAATTTAAAAAATTGTTTTTCTAATTAGAAAGAGTTTTGTTCAAAACTTGAAGATTATGAAGATACACATCAGGAGAAGAAGGCAATATTTGAGAAATATCTATTATTGAAGTCTGCTTTGTAATTTTATTTCTTTATATCAAGGGTTATAATTTAGAAAAACTCAATAGTCAGTCGGTCCATTATTATTTTATTTAATTGTTAAATAATTATTTAAGTGTTATGTTTGATAACATGTTCATGCATTAGTCGATCACATGCCATACATGAAAATTTCATACAGTTTTATTTAATCACGCATCTCATCTGTAGAATCATGATTTATTAAGATTGTGCTAATATGTTTATATGTATTGTTTTATGAAATCAATTACATGTAAATTGCTAGGTTTTAACTACTTAAAACTTGATGATCACACCACACTAAAGGCTATAGTAACCTTTAGGTTAACTGACTTTAGTAAAAGTATTTTATTAAAGTTTGATGATTATAAATAATTAGTTAATCTAAGTTCACCTAATTATGACTTAGACACTTTAAAAAGTTAAATGAACTTAGACCAATGAGATTGGATAAACTGATAATTAAATATTCATAGGGTTATTATTTTAACTAGTATTTAATTTGAAATTAACTGATTAGTTAAAATAGAAACACATTATCCTAAAATAGTGAGTGTGAGAAGGTTGACATGTCAATGTAACCTATAGTCTCAATCATTAGTACAACACCTTGAGATGCTGTGAGGGCATCGAGATGGTTTTGTTTTCATTCCCTTAAAGAAGGTTTTGAGCTGTACCAATACCAAGGCTAGACTTCTTAAGAAGATAGGAGGAATTGATGTAGTTTAGTTTTGACCGACTCTAAGGCGGTATATTCTAAATGAAGTCTTGAAATCTGAAATGATGAGTTACACTCACAAAGTCACAATAAGCTTTCATGTGGATAGTTATGACTTGACCGAACAAACGATATCTTATTGTTAAAAGAGAAAATATGAGATATTTTAAGTTTTAATTAATAATGATGAGAATGTCTCATAGACAGTCTGAGGTTAATCTGATCAATCCTAAGGCGGCACATTAATCATTGAGTTATTTTATCATGATTAGTAAAAGCTATATTTACGTGTTTTATTATGATTGCATTCATGCATCACATTTACTTTTCGAATTCTAGATAATGATCAATTATATTGAATCATGTATGTTTTAAATTTTAGTTATCAATATTACGTCTACCATGGGAACCCTGTTACTGCTTTACTCGCTCTTGAGAAATTGAATGGTGATAATTTCGTATGTTGAAAATCAAATATGAACTTAATGCTGATTTTTGAGAACCATAAGTTCATTCTTACTGAGGAATGTCCTGAGGAGCCCGCTGCTAACGCCCCTAAGAATGTTAGGGACAAATATGATGCTTGGATTATATCAAACAACAAGGCGAAGTGCTACATGCTTGTGAACATGAATGATGTTATGAGAACCACGTATGAAAGTATGGAGAATGTCTATGAGATTATGAAATCTTTACAGGCAATGTTTGGAGAGCAGTCTAATCAAAGTTGTTATGAGGCCACTATGAGTTATATGACAACTAAGATGAGGAAGGGTACTTCTGTTTTAGAACATGTTTTAAGCATGATCAACATAATGCACGAAGTAGAAGTACATGGGGTGACAGTTGATGAGCGGACTCAAGTTAGCATCCTACTAGAGGCTCACACCAACATTTTCTGTGTTCACGACCAACTATGTTTTTAACAAGTTACAATTCAACATGACCCAATTGTTGAATGAACTGCAGAATTTTGAGTCACTTAACCTTAGAATGACCAAAGAGAGTGAAGCAAATGTTGTCGAGCAAAAGTCTTCTTCTAATATTGTTAAGAACAAGAAAAGGAAGAAGAAAAATGGTAAGGACAAGAGTAAGAACAAAAAAGTAAAGAAAGCCAAGAAGAATAATAAAGACAACAAGCCCAAATGAAAGTGTTTTCACTGTGGGGTTGAAGATCATTGGAAGAGAAATTGTAACAAGTACCTCTCTGAGATGAAAAAGAAAGGTAAATACGACGTACTGGTACTTGAAGGTTGTTTAGTTGAATATGATTTGTCATCCTGGATACTTGATTCAGGAGCCACTAACTATGTATGTTTTTCTTTGCAGATGCTTGATTCGTCAAAGGAGCTGACTGATGGCGAGGTCATTTTGAGAATTGGTAGTGGGGCGCTCATGTCAGCTAAAGCATTAGGGACAGTCCATTTACTTTTTGTATATAATTACTTAGTTTTGAACGATATTTATTATATTCCTGGTTTTTCGAGGAATTTGATTTCTCTTTCATTTTTGCAAGAACAGTTATTCGAAGCTTCTTTCATTAATAAAGAGTTTATTATTTATAAGGATTGATTCGATATCTGTCATGCTAAAATTATAAACGAACTATATATGCTTAAACCGACTGAACGCTCTTTAAATAATTCTGAATCATTTAAAATAGCAAAACTTAAAAATAACAAACGACAAAGAGTTTCTCATGATCATAACACATATTTATGGCATCTTAGGTTGTGACATATTAATATAAATATGTTAAACAGGTTAACAAAGCATGGTGCTTTGAGAGAGCTAAAAGTTGGAACTCTTCCTATTTGTGAATCATGTCTAGATGGTAAAATGATCGAGAGACCTTTCACGATAAATGGCCAAAGAGTCAAGGAACCACTTGAGTTAGTACATTGTGATGTCTATGGATCAATCAATGTACAAGTTAGAGGTGTGTATAAGTATTTTGTCACTTTCATTGACCACTACTCAAGATATGGTTATAGTTACATAATGCATCGAAAGTCTGAAACTGTTGGAAAGTCAAAGACTTTGAGGTTGAAGCTGAAAACTAATCAGGTAAATAATTGAAAACCCTTCGATCCGATCGATGTGGTGAATACTTAGATTTAGAATTCAATGATTATTTGTTGGAGTGTGGAATCTTATCCTAACTCATAACACCTGGAACACCACAGCAAAATAGTACTGCAGAGAGGAGGAACCGAATCTTATTAGATATGGTTAGGTCAATGTTAAGTTACTCATCATTTCACTTACATTTTAGGGATAAGCACTACACACGACAACTTACATTTTGAATGTAGTGCCCTCTAAGTCAGTAAGCAAGATGCCTTTAGTGCTATGGAATGGCTGCAAACCTAGTTTGCATCATTTCCGTATTTAGGGGTGTCTAGTTCACGTTCTTCGACTCAAGACCAGAAAGTTAGACTCAAGGTCTAAGGTATGCATATCCATTGGCTATTCTCTAGAGACTAAAGGTGTGTACTTCTATAATCACAATGATCAAAAGGTGTCTGTGTCGAAAAATGCAAACTTTCTTGAGCATGACTATATGCAAAACTACATACCTCGTAACAAAGCAGTTCTCGATGAATGAGCGACTGATGAGATCAGACAACCTTCAAATTTTATTGATAAATGACAAACCAGAGAAACCAGAGCTCCTGCAAATGAAACCCTAGTACAACATCATAGTGGGAGGGTTGTGAGACAATCAGATCACTACAAACTAGAGGCGCGTGTCCTAGTGTTAGACATTAATAAGGATGATCCATTATCTTATGAAGAATCAATGGATGTTCCTAAAAAGGAGAAATGGCAAGATGCCATGAACCAGGAAATTGAATCTATGTATTCCTATTTCGTCTAGGAACTTGTAAAATCTACCTGAAGATGTCAGGCCTATTGGATGTAAATGGATCTTCAAGAAGAAAAGAGGTGCATGTGGAAAGTAGAGATTTTCAAGGCATGGTTAGTAGCTCAGGGCTATACACAAAGGGAGGGAATCGATTATGAATAGACATTCTCCCCTATGACCATGCTAAAATTCATTCACATCCTTTTGTCTATAGCTGTTAGTTTTAGCTATGAGATATGGAAAATAGACGTCAAGATAGTTTTTCTGAATGACTCTTTTGTAGAAAGCATCTATATGAAGTAATCAGAAGGGTTTGTATAGAAGGAGTAAGATCAGAAAGTATGCAAGTTGTTTTAGTCCATTTATTGATTAAAGAAAGCATCTAGATCTTAGAATCTTACCTTTGATGAGATTATAAAGTCTTATGACTTCGAGAAAAATGTTGACGAAGCCTATGTTTATAAATACACCAAAGATAAGATAGTGGTTTTCTTTTTTCTTTATATTGATGATATTCTACTCATTGAGAATGATGTAGATATTTTGTCAAAGGTAAAGAAGTGGTAAGTTGAGAAATTTCAAATGAAAGATTTGAGAAAAATGAGCTACGTTCTAGGCATCCAAATCCTAAGGCATAGAAAGAATAAGTTCTTGGCACTTTCTCAGGCATCTTATATTGATAAGGTGCGAGAGATTCTCTATGGAGAATTCCAAGAAAGGTCAACAACTGACCAGACGTGGAATTGTCCTCTTCAAGGAACAATGTCCTAAGATACCTCATGAGGAAAAGGATATGAGAAAGGCTCCCTATGATTCAGCAGTTAGAAGTCTCATTATGTCATATTGTGTATGAGACCGGACATCTGTTATGCAGTGATAAGTATCAATCGTTATCAATCGAATCTAGGTCTGGAACACTGGATTGCAGTAAACACATTCTCAAATATCTTAGGAGAACGATAAACTATATGCTTGTTTATTAAGGTGGAGACCTGAACCCCACTGGATATATTTGATTCTGATTTTCAATCAGACAGAAACAGTCAAAAGTCGACATCTGGATCATTATTCACCCTAGGTGGATGAGCTTTAGTCTGGAAAAGTATTAAACAATCCATCATTGCAGATTCCACTATGAAAGTCGAATATATAGCGGCTTGTGAAGCTGCAAAAGAGGTAGTATGGTTCAGAAAGTTCTATTTTGATCCGAAAGTAGTTTCAGATATGTACATGCCACTGATTTTATACTGATATAACAGTGGTTTGGTAGAAAATTCTAAGGAATCGAGGAGTCACAAGAGGGGGGAGCACATAGAGAAAAAATATCATCTTGTAAGAGAGATCGTGCATTAAAAGGATGTGACTGTTATGAAGATATCATCAGAACATAACATGGCTGATCATTTTACAAAGACACTTCCTGCGAAATCATTTGAGGGTCACGTGCGTAACATGAGATTAAGAGAGATGCGGCAAGTGGGAGATTATTGGGGGTTATGCTTTCAAAGCATGTGTATTAAAATTTTGATATGAAATTTAAAGAGAATTACATTTTTCTTATAATTGTTCTTTTAAATTATTATTGAATAATTTATATAAGTATCTGAAAATTTCATATTCATTAATGAGACTATGATCTTGTATTAGTACGAAAGGATTAACATCATAGATAATGAATAAAATTGTCAGCAACATATTAAAGTATGAAATCTTTAATGATTGGTTGCTAGTACGGTTCACTAAGTATTATGAATGTGTGTGATCTAGATCTGAATCATTGATGTGGATATATATCTTAGTGAAAATACTTTATATAATAAAATTATATATGACAAAACCGATGTGAATTAATATCTTTATTAACGTGTCGTTTAACATAAAAATTTAATACACATCATTTCGATGATCATATATAGATAAGTCTGAATCCTGAGTGGTTATGAACTCCTATGCATGTCTACTGGATTTTTTTTATTCATTCGTTAAGGTCTGTTTGTTAATCAGATTGATGACTTTTGTTTTGAAGATTCAGTTATGTGGATGGCTGGAGACATGATCTTACAAGATTTGGAATCTAAGCTTTCCTAATTGATAGTATATTGGTTCCCTTAAGTGTTAATTCTGGAATTGAATGGTTATTGAGCTCAAATTTATAATAAGCTTATAAATTAGCCATTCACTAGTGGTTTAATGGTACTTAAGGATCAAGAGGTAAATCGAAGGGTAAAATGATAATTTTCATTAGTTCTAACTTAAACCAATAATTAGAGGACATAATTACATGAAATTATTATGTCAGTGGATTACATGAGAATACTTTGTAAATACATTATATAATCTCTAAGAGTGCAATTCTATATTTATAGTAGAATAATAGAATTAATAAATAAGATTATATAATTAAAAAGTTGAATTAATAATCTGATTTATTGGAGTTTAGGATTATAAGTCCATGGTCCTCAAGACACCTCTATACTACACTGTCTAGGATGTGAGTATCTCAGGACATGAGAAAATGACTGACTTACAAAAAGATTTTTTATTCTAGGGAAAGTACATAATTATGAGATAATTACATGTGATTAATTAATTAAGAATTAATAATTGAATTGTATATATATAAATAATTATTAATTTTTTTAATTATCGATTAGTGAGACAGAATATCTAATTTATGAATTTAGATAATTAAGTTATTATTAGATGATAATTTAAAACAACTAAATCTATTATTTGTGAAATAACAGATAAGTTAGTTAATAGGGATAATCAAATATGTTACTTTTGAATTAACTGATATCTAGATAATTATCTGATTGAAATAAATATTTAATTCAGAGTAATTGCCACATGTCAATCACTGATAGAGTATCAGAAATTGACATGGACTATTGTGGTGCCACATGACACTATAATAGTGAGTGTGCAACATTGTAGTGTCATGTAATTGTGCAGTTGTGCACAATTGTAGTGGGTCCCACTAGAATTGATAATTTTATAATTAAATAATATTTATGTTTATCCCTAAAAATTTGTTACGCCATTATCTAGAAGATGAGAGAATCAATTGATGAGATCATTAGTTCACCAATCAAGAGTTGAATTGAGAACACGATTGATGTCAGAAAGATTTTCTCCTGTGATTAAACGTTAATTAAATCTCTAAAAGAATAATCATCACGTTCTTTTAGAGAATTGTTTCACTAAAATCCTTCTCAGTAAATCTTTAGATCTCATGTGTTGAGAATAATTTCATGCTCACACACGCCCTAGTGCGTTGAGGATTGACTTGGAAGATCTTGGTGTTTGCAAGGACACTTGATATTGACTACAAGAGGTATATGATTCATAACCTTGTAAGTTATAGATTTAACTTATAAATATATAATGGATTCTGACTGATTGAAAAAAAGTTTTCAATAAAATTTTTTATTTGGTTATCGTGGCGTTGTGCAAGTTTTGTTTGGTTAAAATATTCGATTTTTATTAAAAATTTAATTTTTTAAATGGCCACGTTCCTCCACATTATTGCTATGCACGCGTCATGACGACCAGCAGGTTCTGACCAGACTCTTAAGAGTCAGGTCACGTTTTTTTTACTCTCCTTCTTCGGAGGGGGGCACATCCAAGGTACCTAAGGAGGCTATACCCGTCGAGTAATTGTCCTCTCTAGGTATAGCGTAACATTGTCATAATCCTATCAGACCACAACCCTAGATTGTTCCAGGTTAGGAAGAGCCTTCAAGCCTTTGTCAATTAGTTCGAAGGCGAGACTGAACATTTGACATACAATCTCAAAATGGGCTCACCACCCTTATAAGTCCGGGCGCGGCCCTTACAAATGTATTCTCTATATTATCCTGTTTCGGCTTTATCGTCCCACGTAAGCGCCGCATGGGTTTATTTAGATGCCACGTGTTCAATCGTGACACGTCACTCTCCATGATGCGAATCCATATCTACACATTGTACTATTAATTTTCATCAAAATTATAATTTAATCCTTGAAACAAACTGTCTTTTTCTCTGCTAATTTTGACGAAACGACTTTTTTTTGTTACATTCAAAATGACATTATTTTAACTAAACTCAAACAACATAAACTACAACCAAACACCCTCACTTGTTTACCCCTTAGTCGAAATCAATAACATGAAGTTGTAAACCCGAATTCTATTTCCATTTTCCCCCCATCCCAAGCTATGCTCTCATGTCTTGCTAAGGATTATCGCCGAACAAGAGCAGGGTTGCTAAGGTGAGTTGTTTCTATTCGTCCTTCAAATCTTTAAGTTTCTTTCATTTATCTTTCAATTTTTTAGGTTGATTCGAACAAGAGCAAGATTATCTCCCATTCATTTTACGTTTCTTTGCGTAACACCCCGACTTTTTACCAATCGTAAGGTTAGAATGAGCTTTGGGTGAGATTATCTATTTTATTTCACATGTAATAATCTATATAAAAAATGGCATATTAATCTACTATTTGCTCCCCTTTTAATTAATAAAATTATAAAATCTTATACTATTTGCCCCTTAAAATTTAGAACATTACCAAGTTGTATACTATTTTTACCCTCTTTAAGTTTGTAAAATTACCAAACAATTTACTATTTATCGTATTGAAATTTTCAAAATTGCCTTTGTATAATAGCATGAAGTTCAAATTTGTTTAACCCCTTTCTATAAAACTTCTAGCCTTGCCCCTGAGAATGCGTACAATTTATTTTTCATGTCCTATGAGTTATAACCTTAACCCTTATATTTTTATTATAGTGCAACGTTATATTTTATATTTGACACGTGATATATATGATTTTTGATATTATAGGGGGGCCTTTGTGGATTTTAAAAGAAGTAATGATTCTAGGAAACAAAATTTTAATTTGGTCCCCCTACCATACCCCTCCCACGCCTATTTCTTGGTGTATGTTACTTATGCATTTTTCTTATGTCAGGTGTATTGTATTAAATCTAATTTTATGTTTTATAGGATATAGTATTTTTGGTATTTATTTTATGTCATTATTTATTAAAGGGAATTAAAGCTGAAGAAGAAGAACTATATTGAACTTTCAACAAAGAGTTGTATAAGCTCGATACAATTTTTTTTAGCTCTCTCGCTAGCAAGAGGGGGAGAATATATACTAGATATTAACAAGACTAAAAACATAAAATAGAAACATAAAGCGACATTGATTAATGAAGAATTAGTTAGGCAAAAAATAAAAGCTAAATCAAGAGGCAATGATGAAACAATATCATTTAACCAAATCACCCATGTGGCCATGCAAAGGTGGTCATGCTAGCTCAACAAAGAAGACTCCTGAAGAATGATGACATGGTGACTGACAAGGATAGAAAGGATAAAAGATGTCTTAACTGCCCGCCTCAAGCTCATGGGGTCTCAGCCACATGAATCTTGGACTTAAGCAACTGAAACTGAATTTTCAGATACTGGCTTGGTAAAAAAGTATGCAATCTGCTCTTTATAGGGAATGTACCTAATCTCAACCTCCTTGGCAAAAACTTTGTCACGCATAAAGTGAAGAGCAGTCTCAATATACTTTGTTCGAGCATGAGAGACTGGGTTGGAAATAATGAAGGCAACTCATTTATTATCACACCAGATCACATGAGGAGTAGGAGACTTGAGATGCACTTATTACATTAAGGATTGAATCCAAGCCAACTGAGTCATAGTATGAGCAAGAGATTTGTATTCACTCTCAGTGTTGGACCTAGCAATCACAGTTTACTTCTTGGAGGACCAAGAGATCAACCTTGGTATATGACAAATCGACAGGTTGATTTCGTGTCATCAGGGCAGCTGGCTCAATCTGCATTAGAGAAAGCTTCAAGTTAAAAGGTAGTGGCAGGATGAAGCCTTTTACAGGCTTGCCAGTGAAGAGTAGTTGGGCAGTGGAGAAACTGGTTGAGCTTGTTAACAATGTAAGCAATATCAGGCCTAGTAAAATACTATAAGGCTCTAATTAGGCTCCTGTACTGAGAGACATCACTAAGAAGTTCTCCTTCATGTTTGCTAAGTTTGGTAGATGATGTAGCAGGAGTCACGCAAGCCTTTACTTCTGCCATATTGGCCTTATGCAATAGTTTAATGATATACCTTGTTTGAGACAGATGAAAATCAGAATCTGTGTTGGTGACTAAGATGCCCAAAAAGTGATGTAATGGCCCAAGATCCTTCAAGGCAAATATACTCTTTAGTTCAGAGATTAGTTGAGCCAAATAAGTTGAGTCACTACCTATGAGAATGATATCATCGACATAAACTAGGACAAACACTATTCTTTGATATTGATGAAGCATAAAGGAGTGGTCTGATTTAGAAACCTTCAACCCTTTGTGCAAGAAAGTGAGCTTGAGATTGTCATACCAGGCTCTGGGGGCCTATTTGAGGTCATAGAGAGCCTTATTAAGCTTGCAAACATATGGGGGGTAGGCTAGATTAATGAAACTTTTAGGATGAAGCATGTAAACAATCACAGATAAAGAACCATTTACATCAAGTTATCTCAAAGGCCAATTCTTAGTCAGGCCAAAACTATAACACGTCTCGCACTTACCAGTTTAACTACATGACTAAATGTCTTTGACTAATCTAAGCTAGGGGATTGGTGAAAACCCTTGGCCACTAGCCTAGCCTTGAACCTTTGAATAGAGCCATCTAGGTTGGATTTGAGTCTGAAGGCCCATTTATTGCCTATAATGTTCATATCAGGCCTCAGAGGAACCAAAGTTCAGGTATGGTTATGCATGAGGGCCTGGTGCTCAGAATCTATTGCATGTTTCCATTTTGGGTGTTGCAGAGCAGGTTTTGTAGATTTGGGTTCAGTGTAATCAAGAGTTGCTAAGTTGGTCAAGTAAGATTTGGGTTTATAAATACTAGCTTTAGATCTTGTCAACATAGAATGGAGATTGGTAGGAGGCTGTGAGGGTGGAGATGATGATGGTATAATTGGTTTTGTAGAAGGTACAAGGGTACTAGTAGATTGAGCAACATATGCATTATGGTTAGGTAACGAAACATAAGCTAAGTGAGAGAAATTATTAGAGGTGGAAGCCTTAGAGTTGCTGTTGTTATAAGTTATTTTCAGTTGGGATGGCTGAGTTACAGAAGCACCTGTTAAGGGCAAGGGAGTAGGTATGGGCCAAGCAGGACAATAAGAGATAGAAGTTGAGATGGGAAAAGTGACAGAGAGAAAACCATACTTGAAAGGGAAAAGAAACTCATCAAAGACAACATTGATAGTAGTGTATATCTTACTAGTGGGATACAAGCAAAGATAGCCTTTGTGCAGGGTAAAATAACCTAAGCAAATACACAAGTGAGACCTAAACTCTAGTTTGTGCTTGTTATAAAGTCTGAGATGGCAATAACAGGCATAACCAAAAGGTTTGAGAAAAGTATGGTCGGGAGATGCCTTATATAACTTGGAGAAAGGAGAAGAATCGTGCAAAGTAGGTGTGAGCATTCTGTTAATGAGAAAGGTTGCAGTTTGGAAAGCATGCCACCAGTAGGTTAATGACATAGAGGCATGAGATAGTAAAGCAAGATCAGTTTCAACAATATGTTTATGCTTTCTCTCAGCAATACCATTTTGATGATGAGTGTAGGGGCATGGATGTCTAAAAGCTATCACATTGTCAAGCGAAAATTGATTAAAAGGCCTATACTCCCCACCCCAATTAGATTGGGGCATTTTATAGGGTAACCAAACTGTTTTTCAGTAAGCGTTTTAAAGTGTATGAAGGTGGAGAAAGCTTCAGATTTTAACCTTAAGGGGTACACCCAATAGAACCTTGAGAAAATATCTATAAACTAGATATAACATGTATAACCCATGGATGTGAGGCAGGGCCCCATAAATCAATATGTACAAGTTCAAGGGGATTTTCGCTTTTGGTGAGTGAGGGAGGATGAGTGAGTCTGTGACATTTACCCTGTTGACATGCATTGCAAACAACATATTTCTCATTAACAGATTTAATGTTCAATTGGTTGAGTAAGTGTTTTGTGAGCTTGTAGGTGGGATGGCCTAATTTGTGATCCCAGTTAGTTAGCATATCAGTAGGAGAGGGACTGGGATGAGCATAGAAAGTATTAAAGGCACATTTAGAGCTAACGTCATTTTTGTATTGATTGCCAAAGTTGATTACAAACTTAGAAGCACATGAAAGCTTTGGACAAAACTGAATAGTACACTTTGTCAGATTCTTGGAATGAAAACCTAACCTATGAACATACTTAGATACATCTTGAGAACTAATATCATTGTGCAGAAGTAACAGACATGTGACTGTAGTAGCTTTTCTCCCCCCTGGTTCAAACAACTCACAAAGCCCATCTTTAAGCCTCCCTCTAAGTAGGATAATTCTGGTTGCCTTGTCCTTCACAAATTATTAAAAAGAATGAAACTCAACATTCATAGGGTTATCTTGGCAAAGTTTTGTGACACTAATTATATTTTTAGCAATGCTTGGTGCTCTAAGAACAAATTTAAGAAGCAATGGATATAAACTTGTGTTAAGTTTACTATAACTAATGTATGTTATTGATAATTGCTCACCATTTCACATTCTCTTGATACTCACTATTGATGTCAAGCTTATTCAAGTTTGCAGTGACATGGTGAGTGGCACCACTGTCTGCAAACCAAGGACCATCAGAGCCTACTTCAGATCTGGCAGTGTAAGCAGGAAAATGCTGGTGAAGATTCTGATAAGGTGGGATGATGGGATTCTGTCCATAGAAACAATTAAAGCCATGACCAAACGTGAAATGTGTTTGGGGAAGAATCTGATAATCCATGTTAAACCTATACTAGCAACTAGTTGCATTGTGGCCAGGTTTGTTGCAGACTTGACAAGTGACTCTTCTAGAGGGACTTCTACCTCCTCTGCCACCTCTGAACATGTTTTGATTCCTTCCTGAGTTGTTATAGTCAATTTGTGTCCACCGTTGTTGCTAACCAAATCTCCTTTACCCTTGAGAATTAAAATCTCCTAAACCTTGTGCAATATGAGCACTTACTTTCATTGAAGATTATTTTTCCAGATTTAATTTAGCTATCTTAGTTTCATGAATCATCAGCATAGATTATACTTCTTCTATAGTCTGAGTATCAGGTCTTGAGGTTATATTAATAACTATAGGATCAAATTCTAAAGGCATTCCATTAAGATTATATAGAATCAGATCCTGATCACTAATAAGATCACCATCAGCTAAAAGGTTATTACTAATACCTCTCATAACATCGAAGTAGTTTGTCATTGACCTGTTCTCTTTGCAGTGTTATATAGTGAATTTTTTATCTCAATGAGCTTAGCTCTCGATCTGCTGGCAAAGCTTCTCTCAAGAGCATACCACAAGCTCCTTGATGTTTCATATTGAAGAATAAACCCAAGTACTCGATCACTCATAGTTGATAACAGCCAGATGAGAAGAAGCTTGTCCTGCCTGAGCCATTATACATAGCTTGGATTCAGGCTTCCATCGTTAAGGTGTTGAACTAGACAAGCTTTAGAGTTCATGATGTAATTGTTGGATGTTATGCCCTCAAAGCATGTGTTTTGATATGAAATTTAATAAGGATAACATTTTTCTTATAATTATTCTTTAAAATTATTATTGAATAATTTATATAAAATTTTGAAAATTTCATATTCATTAATGAGACTATGAACTTGTATTAGTACGAGATAATTAAGATCATAGATAATGAGTAAAATTATCAGCAACATATTAAATTATAGAATCTTTAATGAATAATTGCTAGTACAGTTTACTAAGCATTATGAATGCATGTGATCTAGATATGGATCATTGATATGGATAAATATCTTAGTAAAAGTCATTCATAGTAATATCTTTATTACTGGACCGATGTGAATTAATATCTTTATCAACGTGTCGTTGATCATAAATATTTAATACACATCAATTCGATAATCATATTTAGATCAGTCTGAATCTTGAGTAGTCATGAACTTCTATGCATGTCTACTCGATCTTTTGATTCACTCGTTAAAGTTTATTTGGAAAATAGGCAAGTGACTTTTATTTGGGAGATTCAGTGATATAGATGGGTCAGAACATGATCTTACAAGATTTGGAATCCAAACTTTCTTAACGGATCATATATTGGTTCCCTTAAATGTTAATTCTGGAACTGAATCGTTATTGAGCTCAAATTTATAATAAGATTATAAATTAACCATTCACTAGTAGATTAATGGTACTTAACGATTAAAAGGTAATTAGAAGGGTAAAATGATAATTTTGACCAATTCTAATTTACAAATTAATAATTGAAGAACAGAGCTACGTGAAATGATTATATCAGTGGGCTACATGAGAATACTCTGTAAATAAAATCTGTAATATCTAAGAGTGTAATTTCATATATATAGTGGAGTAATAATGAAATTAATAAATAAGATTATTTAATTAAATATTTTAATTAAATATCTGGTTTATTAGAGTTTAGGATTATAGGTTCGTAGCTCCTAAGTCATTTCTATACTACACAGTTTATGGTGTAAATATTTCAGGATATGAGAAAAGCACCAACTTGCAAAAGAATTTTTATTTTAGGGCAAGTGCATAATTATCGATTTTTTATCGATAAGTGAGATAAAATATGTAATTTATAAAATTAGATAACTAAATTATCATTAGATAATAATTTGGATCAACTAAATCTATTATTTATGACATAACAGATAATTTAGTTGATATGGATAATCAGATATGTTAATTTTGAATTAAGAAATATATAGATATTTAATTTGATTAAAATAAATATTTAATATGCAGTAATTGTCACGTGTCAATCACTGACTGGGTATCAGAGATTGACATGGCACTACAGTTGTAGGTGTGCAACACTGTAGTGTCACATAGCACTACATTGGTGTCATGGGGCACTGTGGTGCCTCACGGCATGACACTGCTGTTGTGCACAATAGCATTGGGTCTCAATGTTATTGACAATTTTATAATTAAATATTATTTCAATCGTCCCAAAATATCTGATACGGCATTATCAAGAAAAATATACATATATTATTCTAATGGCCTAAGATAATTAATTGATTCAATCATTTCAATCAAATAGAACAATCAGAGAATCAGTTCATCAATTAAGAGTTGAGAGAAGAACACAATTTGTGATGAGTGATTTTTCTACGATTAAGAGTTAATCAAATCTCTAAAAGAATTATCATCACGTTATTTTAGAGATTTATCATATAAAAGTCAGTCTCAGTAAAGTCTCTAGATCTTATGTGTTGTCTACATCTAGAGACGAAAAATGTATCTTGTAATAGTTTACGAGCTCACACACGTCCTAGTGCATTGAGGATTAACTTAGAAGATCTTGAGATAGTGTTTTTTGCCAGCATCAAGAATATGTCATTTTTAAGGGAAATATAAAAAAATAGCCACCCGAATTAAAAACAAAATAAAAGATCCGCGTATAAAACCGTCACTCACGCGTGCCAATGAAATTTTGAATTTTTATCCATAAAATGTATATAATATATATTGTATATATAAAATATATTACAAAAAGTATATAGGTATATATATTATATACTGTAAATATTTATTATTTATGAAATGATAAATGATATTAATGTAATTGAAAGTATTATAACTCTTGAGATTCATTACTACATAGATCGTTAATAGCATGTGTTATATATTAATAAAATTAATTAATTATTAATAATTTAAAAAATAGTTTGAAAAAGTGCACCGAACATAGTGAATATATATAATTGTTGTAATCTTATATATCTTGTATACATATATAAAATTGGGTATACAAACCCACTATTTTGTGAAGTGTACCATCGAACTTTGTAACATTTGTTACAATGACTATTATTATATTAAATCTTAACTAAATATAAATAAAAAATAAAAAATATATTAATACATAATTAAATAATCAAATTAAAAGGTGTAAGTAATAATAGAAGACCTTTCAGCTCCATGTAATAAAAATTGGGTGATCATTAGTCATTTTTAAGAAAAAAAATCAGAAATAGCCAAAGGTGAAAGAAATACAAAAAATAGTCACCCAAATTCAAATAAAAGAAAAAATTCCGGGCCAAAAGCAGTCCCCAATGCGTGCCAGCGAAGTTTTGATTTTTTGTCCGTAAAGTTTATATGATATATACTGTATATATCAAATATACTATAAAAATTACACAAATATATATAATATATATTGTATATATTATATAAACTACTAAAATCTGAAAAAGTGATGCACGTGGCGTCAATTTTTTTGTGCGTGTAGAAGTCCACTTTTCTTTCAATCATGCCAGTGGCCCATTTTTATATTTTACATTATGATCATTTTTATGATAATTTTAGAAGTTGGTTAGTTATTAATATTACCATATGTAATATGTTGAATATAAAACGTCCAAAATCAAAGTTAGAAAAACAACTTAAACCAGGAACTTTGCCATAGAATTTGTCGAGCCAAAAGGGCCATAAAGCCTTTGACGAAAAGAAAGGTTTTATACATTTTTTGTTTGGTGATAAGGATTAATATGTGTATCAAGACATCCCAATTAGACTAGCATATTTGTAACACTCTCATCATTTAACTCAACTCAATATATTATTAAATCAAAATAAAAAGTCAACAAAAGAAAACATAAAAAAATCAACAAAATCTAAAATTACACTTGTTACAAATATAATCAGAAATAAATAAAGAACAAAAATTCAGAGCATTCCACCACAAGTTTGAGTAACTATACTAAGAACTTTGGATACCAAACAATCTGTAACTCGATTACCCTCTCGTAAATATAAGTGTCAACAATGTGCATCTAATCGATAAAATTTAAATATTTATCTCAAGTAGTACACTAACGTCATGGGACCTTTCAAGATCTAGAACGAGTAATGATCACCACATAAGCATAATCACTTTCCAGCCATAATTGTCTACATCCAAAGGTCGAAGCATAAATAATCGCATGAATTGCACTAGCCAACTCATCCTCAAAAGCAAAACATACGCCAATGTGAATATCGTAACAACCCTTAACAAATCCTCTAGACGATCTGAAAACACCTCCACAACATGCAAGCCCAGGACTACCAAAAGTTGCTCCATATGTATTTACCTTAATCCAACCTGATGGGGGAGGATGCCAAAAAAATTCAAGATACACGGGGTTCTGGAAGGATGATCTGAAACATAAAACTGTTGAAATGTCAAAAGTTCCTCAATTGAACTCTGCATCGTGCCAATCTTAAAGAACTCTACTTCACGAACTGAACACCAAAGCAAGGCTAGAGCTTCAATAAAGACAAGTTTTCTCCTCACAAATGTGGCTTGATTATGAAGAAACCAAACCACCCAAAATACGGTAATAATGGAAGTCTGTCATAAAGTTTTGAACTACGTGCTAAAAGATATCTTCATCGTCGTCTGCCAATGATCTAATAAAGTAACATCAAGTTTGATACCTTTCCTAAAAACACTTGACATGGTGTCCCACAATCCATGAGAAAAAGGGCATTCTATAAATAGATGTCGTAAGTCCTCCTCTGAGGTACATCAAAGACGACATCGAAAAGGAAAAATATAACCACGAGTACGCAACGCAGAATTAGTAGGCATATTTCCATGAAACAAATGCCAAGTAAGGATAGACCGGGAGAGTGGAATAAATGATTTCCAAATCTGTTTACTATAAGTAACGGAAATCCCAACCTCAATAAGAGAGGCATATACAGCTTTACAAGAAACAACACCATCTAAATAGCGTGTCCCTAAGGAGTTTGTGTCAAAGCTAACCATCATTCCTTCAATAACAGAAGTAAGTACCAATTGAGAAGAACGAAAAGACATAGGAAGACGTCAACCCCCGAATTAGTGTACACATCTCTCACGAGGGATTCCAAAGGAGGATGTAACAAATGATGATCATCAACCAAATCAATCAATGGAGTTTCCAACCAGTTGTCTATCCAAAAGCGAACTTTAACCACCTAAACTCAAGTATCAAAGGAGTATAATAATATTTCAAGCCATGCTAGACATAAGAAGAAATACACCATAACCTCGGTTAGCAATCCTATGAAGTAACGGGCACGAAAATAACTAAAGATCATAAAGTCCTCAGTCAACAACCTCCAAGTAATCTTTTTCAACATTGTCTTGTTAAGAATGCAAAGGTCTTTGATACCAAGAGCACCTTTCGTTGTAGATTTACAACAAAACTTCCAAGACACAAGAACAGACTTACGAGTATCAACCGAATTTGTCTAACAGAAGTTTCTAATGGCAGTATTTAAATATTTCAAAAGAGATGTTTTCCAATGATAAATCTAAATGGAATGTAAAAATGAACCTTGGATCACCGAATTAATGAGACATAATCTTCCTACCAAAGATAAAGTTAAACTCTTTCAAGATTCCAAATTGCTTTTAATTTTATTAGACCAAGAGATCGACCATTGACGTTTAGGCGCACCAACAGAGAGAGGAACCACTAAATAAGTCATAGAATCTCCTCCCTTACGCATTCTAGACTTTGACAAAAAATTGTTAATACGGGCCCTAAGATGCCCCTGCCGAAATAAATGAAGGATTTATCACAATTAAATCGTTGACCAGAGAGTGAACCATAAAGCTCAAAACATCTAAAATCACATGTCGAGTTTTAGAAGAAGCCTTACAGAAAAGACTAACATCATACGCGTAAAGAAAGTGAGTCGGAGGACGCATCCCAATCGGAGATGATATTGAAACCAATGAACCTAAATCTACCAGATGTGAAAGATATCTGCTAAAAAACTCCTCAACCAAACAAAAAAGAAGCGGGGAGAGGGGATCACCCTGTCGTACACCTCCCGAGCATCGACAAAATCACTTAGGAGCCCATCAATAAGCACTGAGATCCTCACTGAGTCAAATATATTATTAATTAACACAATAAAACGCTCAGATAAGTTAAAACACCTTTGAACCTCATATAGAAAATTACAACTGATGGAATCAAAAATTTTACGAATGTCTATTTCCATAGGAATATGATCACCACGACTACTATTGCTCAAAACATTAAAAAATTCAGAAGCACCGATAATAAAATCAACAATTTGACGTCCTCTAATGAAACTATGCTGATTGGGAGAAATAATTCGAGAAAAAATAACAGAAAGACGATCATTAACAATCTTGGTGATAATTTTAAATAGAAAATTACCCAAAGCAATAGGACAAAGGACTATAATAATTAAGAATCTTCAAGATAAGGACCATAAAAATTAAGTTCAAATCTGGTAAAACATTCATGTATGAAAAACTTCTTGCACGACCAATACCAAATCTGACAACACAATATCCCAACAATGACAATAAAATTTACCTGAGAAGTCATCCGATCTTGGAACATTAAGAGAATCCATGTCAAACACAGTCTTCCTTACATCATTAGAAGAATGATCCTGGAGACACGATGCATTCTCCACATCGTTGACCAAAGAGGAAAAATGCTCTCGAATAATAGAAAGATTCGAACTACAATCACCAGAATCTAAAAAGAGATGTTGATAGTTAGATATGACATGCTCACCAATCCATCGGATCATAAGATATATCATCACCAATTTTCATGGAAGAAAAAATGCTTATTACATCCCCTACATTTAAGCAAAGAGTGAAAGAAGTTAGAAAAACATCATGTTGTCCGATGGCCATATCAAATTTAGCAAGAGCATCAGATTTATGCTAGAAAAAAGCATCAAGAAAGCCTTCAGATATGATCATATCTTGAATAATGATCACTTTATCATTAGCTTTAAAAACATTTAGGGCAATATTCTCAAAAACCTCTCAATTCCATTTTTCAAGGTTGTTTTAAAAAGTTTTAACTTCTGAACAAAATCCTTGTACCACTACCTGCAATAGGAGTTGACCAAACTGAATGAACCAAATCAATGAAAGAATGATGAGAAACCCACATACCTTAAAATCTAAAAGGTCAAGGTCCTAAAGAAATGCTCAAAGAATAAGAAACCAGTATTGGATGATGATCCAAGTGTAATCTTGATAAAGTAATGTAAGAGATCCGAGACTAAGTATCTAGAAAGGAATTAGAACAAAAAGCTGTATCCAAGTGAGAAAGAACCATATCACGACGACTTTATCAAATACGAGTATAAAAAGCTTATTGTGTCTCAATATCCACAAGATTACAAATCATTAAAGCATCTCGGAAGTCTTCACAAGAACTAGGCGTTATATTACCAGTAGTTTCATGAGCTCCCAAAACAGAATTAAAATCCCCAAGAACAAGCCGTGGAATATCTTAGTTTGAAATGTCTATAAGGGAACTCTAAAGAGATATGTGGGTGATATAATGACTACCGTAAACAAAAGTAATTCTATGGATAAAACCACATAAACTAGTAGAAATAGTAACATGTTGAATATGAGATAAAATAACCATAATATCATGACCAATTGAAGATCTTTAGATCCATAACTTAGGAAAAGAACTAGTATTAGAGCAACCGAATCAAAACTACATAAAGGTTCAGCAATGTAAGTAAAACTGACTTATGTTAAAAACAAAATTCTCTCAAAGAACGTTTGGAATCACAATTTGCAATATCTCTACAATTCTAATAAAGGACATCATTTAATTGTTTTACCTTTAGCAACCCTAGTTTTCGGTGAATTGGCCATGGTAACAAGATTGTTATTATTCTGTTTACCTTGTCTAGCATTAACTACCAGTACAAAAAATAGGGGCTTTAGCCACGAAAGCTGATTCGTCGCAAAAGACACATTTTTTATGACCAATTAAATAGTTGGCTGCCAAAGGCAATACATTTTACCGGAAAAGAAGTGCGCCAGTTTTTTCACGCGTTTTTTGCCGACGAATGTTATGGACTCGTCGGTAAAAGTAGAACTTTTACTTTTACCTATTAAATTTTGTTTTTGTCGATAAAATTTACCATGCCCATGTTAAAACACCAAAGTTTTAACAATGGTTTGGTACATAAAATAATAGGATTCCCTTAATCTCTCATTTCTCTGCTTCCCCTCCCCTTCCAATCCCTCGACAAACATGTTTCCATCTCACTTCCTCGGTTTATCTCCGCGGTGAAGCTCATCCACGATAGAGAGCTCCTCCATCAGTTTATGGCTCCTCTATCAGCTCGACAGAGCTCCTATGTGATAGATCTTCTCCTCCGTGATAGAGCTATGCCGAGGTAGATCTTCTCCTTGTTAGAGATCTCATACCTGGTACTTTCTTCTCATAAGATCTATAGATAGAGTGATATGGAGGGGAAATTCTAAGGTCCTTTACAGTGAATATTTTTTATTTTGATTTTATGGTTGTTGTTATATGTCTACTTAATCAAAATCTTGGGCATGCAATTTCCATTTCCACCATTTTTGCTTTGTGAAAGCAGATAATGACATATAGATGATTTTAAGTGGTTGATCATTTTCTTCTCTAGCGACTTGCAAATACATGGGGTGTTAGGAAGTATTGGTGCCCAAATGCTAACTCTTAATTTCCAACAATTACATTGGTTTCAAGCTCACTTTCTCAATTGTCATTTATTAATTGCATGCTGGTATTAGTTGAAAGCATGCTAATGAGTTTCCTTATAGAAATAATCGACACCCAAATGGAAAGTAAACTTGATCTCACTAATTGGGCTCATATCATGATTTTTAATACTAAAACTAAGATTGCAAATTACTTTATGAATTATACTATCCAATTCTAACCTCTTTCTCTTTGAAATTTACTTGTATTATACTTTTTGAAAGGGTTAAATTTTCTAATCAAGTTTTGAGTTTCTTTCTTTAATGAAATTTGTGGCTTTGTGTGTGATATTTAACACTCATTCAATCATTATTCATAAATGAGTTTCGCTATTCAATTATTATTCTGGATCTTTCATATCCTTCTAGTTACGATTGTTATTTCTACAAATTTAATATTGAATTATCCCTTAATTCCTTGAATATTTTATATATCTTAAAGGGGTGGGGGTTTAGATCACTGAAAATCTTGGTTTACTTTACTAAAAAAATCAGATCGAAGCATTGGGTGAGAATATAGTTCTTCATCTAGCTGATGATGCATATGGCCAATGGTGTATTCCTATTCCAAGCACTTGGCCCTTTTGATTCTGCAAATATATATGGAATGATACTTTATGCTTTGTTATGAATAAGTTATTAAAAATGAGAAAACTCTATTTATAACTATTTTATTTTATTATGCACTTGAATCATCTTTGTTTCTAATTTCTATTTCCCTCTCAATTAACTTTACCTTTTAATCTCTTTAATTTGGGGATCTTTTGTTGAGAGTATCTCTCAATAGTTATTTAATTTACAAAGTGGTAAAAAATAGACAAGAGTTGGATAAAAATCATAATAGATTGTCTAAGGATTATATTGATGGTATTTCACAGTTTATGAGCGTGGCCAATAATTATCTCAATGTAGAGGGGAAAATTCATTGTCCATGTAAAAATTATATTAATTCAAGACAACTATTTTTAATAGAAGTTGAAATGCATTTGTGCCAATATAGAATGGTATTGAGCTATGATCGTTGGGTGTTTCATGGTGAAGAGATACACATATATAACGATTCACCAAATATGGAGATGAATAGTACTGCATCTCACCTTGGTGGTGATGATGATGGTGATGGTAATGAGATGAGAAAAATGTTAGATAAGATGTGTGATTTTGGTGGGATGAAGATGAATGGTGAACGAGTTAGAGAGGATAATATTGATAGAATAAATCTAAATACAGAGACGTTAGACGGATTCAGAGATTTGTTTAGTAAAGTCGAGAAGAACTTTATCCTGGTTGTCAAAAGTATACTTCACTATCTTTTATTGTGAAGTTGATGCATATCAAAGTGTTTAATCATTAGAGCAATAAGTCATTTGACTAATTACTTGAAGTTTTAAATGGTTTTCATATAGTAGGCTAAAAAATTACAGCATCTTATTATGAAGCCAAACAAAATTGAGAGATTTTGGGTTGGGATGCAACTCCATTCATTCTTGGAAATATGATTGTGCTTTATTCTGAAAAGAGAATGAAGGAAAAGATAAATGTCCTGAATGCGGTGAACTAAGATATAAAATGGATGATGGGAAGGTTAAGAAAGTTCTTCAAAAAGTTTTATCTAGACTTCAGAGATTGTTCAAGTCAAAATGCACATCGTCCGATATAAGATGGCACAAGGAGAAATGTGTCAACGTTGAAGGTATATTGACACATCCTGTTGATCAGAAGGTTGGAAGGATTTTGATAAGCAATATAGTTGATTTGCAAAAGATGCACAAAATGTAAGATTCGGACTTGCAATTGATGGATTTAATTCATTCAGAAATATGAGCAACTCATATAGCATATGGCCAGTCATATTAGTATCTTATAACCTTCCTCCATGGAAGTGTATGAAAGAACCATTCATTATGATGTTGTTACTAATCTATGGTCCAAGATCACCTAGTATAGATATTGATGTGTACTTGCAACCATTGATAGATGAGTTGAAACAATTATGGGATGGGGTGCAAACATTTGATGTCACTTCTGGGAAATATTTTTCTATCCATGCTGCTATGTTGTGGACAATAAATGACTTTCCAGCACATGGAGATTTGTCTGGTTCAAGCATGAAAGGATATTTAGCATGTCCTGTTTATAAAAGATGCATCTTCGTTGAGGTTGTGAAGTAAAATATGTTACATGGGACATCGATGATATTTGTATTGTGATCATATGTGGTGGAGGAGTAAATTACATTATGTAAATAAGAGTTTCGTGATGCACCAAGAAAGTTAACAGGAGAAGAATCATTGAGACAGTTAGATCAAATTCAATTTGTAAAGTTTGGTAAAAGCCCAAATAAGTTAGTTAAAAAGAGAAATGTCACTTAGATGGTCTTAAATAGACTAAGAAAAGTGTGTTTTTCAACTTCCATAGTGGTCTAAGTTGAAAATTAGACACAAATTAGATGTCACACATATTGAGAAAAGTATTTCCAAAATATATTAGGTACATTGTTGAATATATAAGGCAAAACAAAAGACACTTACAAAGCTCGATTGGACTTAGCCGACAAGAATATAAGAAAAGAACTATACCTTGAACTGAAAGGGAACAAATATTTTAAACCACCTGCATGTTACACATTGACTGTAGAGGAGTGAAGAAAGTTTTGTGGTTTCTTAAAGTCAGTCAAGTTTCTAGATGGCTTCGCAGCAAACGTATCATGATGTATCATCCAAGCTGGGGGTAAGGTTTCGGGATTGAAAAGTCATGATTGTCATGTTTTACTGTAAAGACTTTTACTTGCTGGGATTCATGGTTTATTGGGTAAGGATGTGTGCATTGCTTTGGTTGAGTTTTCTAACTACTTTAAAGAATTGTGCTCGAAAACACTGAACACTAAGGACTTGGACCTTCTTGGAGACAGAGTAAGTTTAATCATGTGTAAGTTAGAAAGGATATTTTACCTAGCTTTCTTTGACGTGATGGTACATTTGGTAGTTCATTTACCACAAGAACCGATATTCGTGCACTATGTAATTGCTGTCATATGACAGGAATTTGCACACTTAAATAATATGTTAGAAACAATACTCGCCAGAGGGTTTGATTGTAGAAGCCTACATCGTTAATGAGTTGTTGACTTTTTGCTCATTTTATCTTTGTGGCGTTGAAACCAAATTCACACGGAATGAGAGGAATGGTGATGAGTACTTCGACAACCTAAATGTCTTCAGTAGTTGTCTTCACTCAACGAGCTCGTCTAATTTGTGGTAAGAAAATTTTACAACTTTTTAAACAAGAATTAGAGATTGCCCAACAGTATGTGTTGAATAATTGCAATGAACTATAACCTTACTTAGCGTAAGTATATCAATAACATTACTAAGTCTAACTTTTAATGGTTGTTTTTTATGTCACAAATCATTAAAATAAAATGATTAATATGTGCAGAGAGCACATGAGAGAATTAAATAGAGTTAGTCGGGTTGACTTAAATTCAAGACCTCAAAACTAATTTCTTGAATGGTTTAGAAACTAGGTATGTGTATATATTTGACTAAATATATATCACTAAAATTAGTACGAAAGTAACTAATACTTTCGTTATTTTTTTAGATCATTGAGTTGCGCCCCTAAGGGTCATTAGAAGCCACAAATGATTTATATGCAAAAATTTGGTCCACATAATCATGGCATGTCATATTCTGGTTGTATTATCAATGACGTTCAATACCATAATATAGATCGTGACCATCACTGGACAACCTAAAATAGTGGCTTAATAGTTCCAAGAGAACATGATGATGAAGAGACTAAATTTTTGGTAGGTTAAAAGAAGTGATTGAGATGCAGTATGTACGAGAAAGAAAAGTTATATTATTTAGATGTGAATGGTTTGACACAAATGCAAAAAGAAATAGAGTGAATGAGAATTTGGTTTCACTTGTGTAAATGTGAGCCAAACTTGTTATGAAAATGAGCTTTTTATTCTCGCATCTCAGGCACAACAAGTCTTTTATGTTGATGATTGCAAATTTGGAGTCAATTGGAAAATGGTGCAAAAGGTTCAACGTAGACATTTATGGGATGTTCCTGAAATAGAACGAGAGAAAGAGCAAGATGAAGTCATAGGGCGTACTGAAATAACTTTGCCATCTATCGATCTAGATGAGTCAGAAATAATGTAATTTCACAGGCATGACATAGAACCTTCTGAAATATATGCAAATGTTATTGGAGTAAGAGAGAGTAATATTGAAGATATTGATTTTATTGATGATAATGACAATGAAGATGACGCTTTGGTTAATTATGATGACGATTCAGAGGATATTATACCAAGTGATAATGATATAAATTGAATTTTAAAGTAATGGTGAGTCTGTTAACATAAAATATTCGTTCATATCTTTTTACATTTGCTTTAATTTATTTTGTAAGAAATAACATGTTCAGGATCTTCTTTCATGCCACTTATCTTTATGCATGTTAATGTCTCCAGAAAGAAATACTCATCTTCCAAATCTAGATCCTGCTATAGGATCTTCTACTGATAAAGATGGTTCTCAAATAGGTATATACACTTTGTAATCATTCTTATTATAATTGTTTCTTATTCTTTATTTTATTGTAGGGGCTTCAACTTCTTCGGGGAGTGTGAGAAAGGTTCGCGGGCCAACAAGAGGGATCGAGTTAGAGAGGTTAGAAAACCATTTTAGAAAATTACCAATAGATACCCTCCTCTCGGTGTTGTTAGACCTGTTGGACAGTGGACCGTCCAAATCAACCTTGAGATCGGTGCCCTCGTATGACAAGTCATACCATTTCAATATGAGGGTTGATCCAATATACCTGAAAAATTTCTGGTAGTCATAATTGATAGGCTGCAGGTAATAATGATACATCTATTTGTTGTTGTATTTTCTTTATTACGTGACTAATAGTAAAAGACTATTGCAGGTGTATTTTACTTTTGAATCGACCAGTAATGTTATGATCGATTAGATTAAATTTGAAGCAGCCAACACATACAAGGGATACAAGTACACATTGCATAGACATTATAAAAAATTTAAGGATCCAATTGTAACACGATGACATCCTTATAAGGGTATATCACAGGATGATTGGAATTGGCTATGCACAGTTTGAGAGACGGAAAATTTTGAGGTAATTCCTATTATCATAGCTTATATATTACACTTTGATTATTTGACTAATTATTTCAATAAAAAAACTCATTTATTATAGGCACGCTAAAAAACCCATCTCAAAACCGTCAAAACCTTCTAAAGCAATCATAATGGAAGGAATGTATATTTTGTTGATCATCGATTTCGTCAGGTGAATCAAAATATTATTTTAGTACTCTTAATAATGTTTAGTATATAATAATTAACGACTCAACTTTTGTTGCATTTTGGATAGGAAGCTTCAACTGGGGTAACACCTACTCTAATTGAAATGTTTTACAGCACGCATTTCAGTGCTAAAAAGGTTGGCAGAATGATACGGCTAAAGAAAGATATGTGAGTAATCCCTCTAAAATATTTTGATTGATACTCGTGTTAGTTTCAATGTGTGTGTTGGGAGGGGGGTTATCACTTTGTATCTGAGCGTGCTAGATTTTTTTGAATACTTTATGATTGATGCTCATTCTCTAAGATAATAGTGTTAGTTTCAATGTGAGTGTGTGTATGGGGGGGTTATCACTTTGTATCTGAGCGTGCTAGATGTTTTTTAATACTTTTTTCATTGATGCCCATTGTCTAAGATAATAGTGTTAGTTTCAATGTGTGTATGAGGGAGGGGGTCTTAATACTTTGTATCTGAACGTGCTAGATGATTTTTAATACTTTCTTATTGACGCTCCTTATCTAAAGATAATAGTGTTAGTTTTAATGTGTAAAAGTGATTGGGCGTGGGGGGGTTTCACTTTGAATCGGATTTTGCTTGATATTTTTCAATACTTTCTTATTGATGAATATATTTATCTTAAATTTACCTCATTGTGATATTATGGGAGCGCATGTGTGCTTTTATGGGATGAGTCTATCGTTGACGATGCCACATCTAGCATTGAAAAAGAGATATCTGAAGAAGTCCTCAGGCGAAATAAAGGTCTTGGATATGGATCTACACCCACATCTTCCAACAAAAAGAGTCGAGTTGAAAATATAGAATTAAAGAAACAAATGAAGTCGATGGAGAGCCAACTACAAAGCTTACTCACTTGAGCTCGTCAAAACGGTTTTCCATCTCCTGACGATGACTCAACAACAGTAACGTGAGGTTTAGAGATACATTTGTGAACCACATTTTATAATGAATTATGTTTCGGAGATTTTGTAATGAACTACTACTACCTTGTTACATTACATATATTAACGATCAATATATGTATTTCTTAGAAAATATCAGGTTTGATAAATCTTCTGATGATATTATTACTATCACACACACACACACACATATATATATATATATATATATATATATGAAAACTATAAATTCAGTATTTTTTTACATTCTGGAAAAAAATTAGTCGCTAAAAACATTTCACAAGCAAATAAATTTGGTCGCAAAAATAATTTCGCGACCAAATAAAGTTGGTTGCAACAAACATTTCACGACCAAACAAAATTGGTCGTAGAATACTTTAGGCGACGAAAAAAAATATTGGTGGCAAAAAGGTTTTTACGATGAAAAGCTTTTTCTTTCATCGCAAAAATATTCTGCGACCAAGTTTCCTTCTTCGCTAAAGGTTTAACAAAAAAAAGTTCATTTTTCATCACGAACTTCTTTCACTGACGAAGTGCAAGCGACGATGTTCGTGATGAACATATGTTCATTGCGTTAGACCTTTCCGACCAAATTTAGGGGCTTTAGTGACCAAAATATTATTCGCTAAAGCCCATGTTTCTTGTAATGTACCTTCCAATCAGAGCTATATTTTTATCATATCATGAGTTTCCTTTTGGGCATCAGTTTGAGAAAAATCTAACTCAGTATTCTCACTATCAAATTCTGAGTGAGTTGCATATTGAATGAGAGGATTTGTACCTTCAATCGATGGAAGCCTTAAATGAGCAATAACAGGATCGTCTTTGATTTCTACATTATTAGGATCATCTCTTGATGGCATAATTAAAGCATCCAAAAGATCATCTACAAGAGCAAATTAAGTATCCGCATTTGCATCATAAGTAATGGATGTCTTTTGAGTGTGAGGGCTAATTGGTCTAGTTGAACTAGAAGATGCAGTCAGTTCAAGAACAAGGTCTGAACGAATTTCACAGTTTTTCAATCGTAATAACCCTGTCGTTGGCACTAAGTGTTGTAGCAAGGTTCTCTAAAACAAGATCATCCCCTGACTTTGCTTTCGACCGATATTCTTGACGCATTTTGGATATACCTCTCTCAAATTTTTTATCTTTTACCTCGTTGGTGATAATAACAATCTTTAGGACATTGTAACGATATGATGTGGCCAGATGGCCAATAGAACAACAAGTAGAACAACAATTTAGAACATTCTCAAAATAAAGAGTTGGAAAAAGACAATTATCACCAGCTTCTATCATAATGGATTCAAGCAGTGGCTTGGAAAGGTCAACATCAATCAACATATGGGCAAAATGCCCATAATCGCCCTCAAGTGTAGTTCTGTCAAATTTGAGCGGTACACCAATCCTTCGTTCCATATGAGAAAAAAATCTAAGGTGCCAAAATTTCCAAGGTTAATCATAGAACCACACCCATAATTGAGCATTCGTCGTACGTTGCGTGTTGGAGTTAAAATCCAGAGTCCACGGTTGGAGCCTAAGAATCCCGGGTTTCAAATAAAACAATATGATACCCCAAATTCGTGATTTATCATCTTCAGAATTCAAAAGTATATGGAAAAATCATCGTCCAAGAAATATGAGATGCCATTGAGCATTAAGATTCCATATGGATTCAAGCTTTTCTTTAAGTGCTGAGAGCTTCCATGGTTCATCTATTTTTGACAAAAAAAACTCAAGCATAAGAGAAAGAGTACAAAGTTTCAAACGTTTCTCATAGGCTTTTGGATTGACTGAGATTGCAACAAAGTCACCTTTTCTTTTTGGCACAGAGGAAACTGGAACAATAATGGAAGATGCAGTTTGAGCATAAGACTTCATGGTGGGGATTCTTGTTCAAAGAGTCATTCGTAGAAGAGGCACATATACTGTGCTCTTTTTGGACTGAAGGGATTCCTACGTGAGAGTGCAGCTCCGGAAAAAGATCTGCAAACATTGGGATGTTCATGATGATAGGCTTTATACATAAGTAGTTACAATATATAAACTTACTATAAAATTATACATCAAGTTTCATGATCATAAAAAATAGTCATTTTTATGGGTTCACTAACCAGAAGCACATATCTTCCTACTATACAATTTTACTACCATTTATTAATTTTTTTAAAAAAATTGAAAACTCCCATAAACAACCCAAACCTCTCGTTTAATGAATTATTCTTTTGATTTTTTTAAATTCCATAAATAGCACAAAACACAAAAGAGAGAGAGATCGAGGGACATCTATGACCTCTCTCTCTATATATATATTATACACACACAATAAATAGAGAGAGAGACAGGGTGAGAGAGAGATGGGGAGATATTTTAGGAGAGAGATAATTAATGGATATAAATAGAGAGAGATATTCAATTAATATTAATTTGAGGGAGGGAGAGAGAGAATCCAATTTAAGATATAGAGAGAGATAATTGATAGATATAAATATATTGAGAGAAGAAATAGAGATGATCAAATATTTACATTAAAAAAATAAAGTTAGTTAGGGAGATCTAATCATTTGACAATGTTTACAATGAAGCTTACCAAAGATCTTCGTTTTTCAAACTCTGACTTGTCCACAAATCAAATCCAATAAGTCGTTCCTATATCCATAGGACTTACTAGTGCATTCGATTTGGATTGTACTATGTTGGAGTTTTTAACCAGTTTCATGTGATGATTTTGCCTCCTTAATCCTTAATACAATTAATTGGTAGATATACCAAAGAGAAAAAGTATTACTAATTATTTGATTTTAGATACAAAAAGAGGAAAATTCACATGTAATTCATCTACAAAGATAAAATAATTAATGATGAACCAAATCAAGTGGCCAGTTACAAACAATACAAACAATACTAAGTTTCATTACAAAAGGGATGGTAAAGATGTATCTTGCAAGTTTTCTATTTGTTCCATAATTCTTTATCAACACTAGATTGGATTTGGACTGAGACTTTTGCCGTTGTAGGCAAGGATCTTGATCCTTTTTTTAATACATTTATTGGTAATGTGAATCAATAGGTGTACTAGAATAACTCAGCGAGGTTTCTAACCCCTTAATACCTTAAGAAATTATACCAAATAGACAAGTTTTGAATATCAATTTTAAAAATAACTTTTTTTTAAACTTTAGGTAAATAAACAATTTTTATTATCATATCATCAACCATCTGTTAAAGAAATTATAGTTTGACAATTTTAACTTTGAATATACAGATTTCGTAATATGATTTGATGAGTCCTTTTAATTAATTAAAAACTGGTAATTAATGATTTTATTTCAAATGTTATTTCATTAATTTTTTTAATTAAATTAGAGGATAATTAATAATTGATTATACTTTTCTTAATATCAACTAAAGTTTATTAATGAAATCTTCTTTCAAATTAATGACATTATCAATATCTCTAGTATACCCGAAAAAACCATCAAAATATCAAATTTCAAAATTTCGAACAGTTATGGTAAATCGGTATATTTCTTATTGAACAGTTATGGTAAATCAAAGTTTCAAATCGGTATATCACTCATATATCTCTAATATACCCGAAAAATCATCAAACACACTATATATAGATATATATATATATATATACATATACATATATATTAGACTTTTCAAATTTTAATTTTTGAGCATTAATTCCATCATTAATTCTAGCAACTTTCAAATTGTTATATAATTTATATACCTTTGATTTACTCAAAAAATCATCAATCACATCATATATAGATTATGTATTTCAAATTTTGAGCATTAATGACATCATTAATTTTAGAATTTTTCAAATCAGTATATCATCTATATACCTTTGATATGCCCGAATAATCATCAAACACACCATATATAGATTGGGTATTTCAAATTTTAAATTTTGAGCATTAATTACATACTTAATTATGATATCTTTCAAATTGATATATCATCTATATACTTCTGATATACCCAAAAAATCATCAAAGACACCATATATAGATTAGGTATTTCAAATTTCAAATTTTGAGCATCAACTACATCATTATTTCTAGCATCTTTCAAATCGGTATATCATCTATATACCTCTAATATATCTGAAAAATCATCAAACACACCATATATAGATTATGATCATTTTAATAAAAAAATTATTGATAGATTAAAAAACCTACTATTTTCTTAAAATTATTAAAAAAACTACTATTTTTTAAAATAACCTCCCAAAATTTGTGAATTCTGTAAAATTTCTCAAACAACTATGTGATTTAACTCAACTTAAAAACCCACATTTCAAACTCAGTGGTGAAAGGACTGCACACCCTGTCAATACCATTGGCCCTCTCAAACATTTTAATAGCCACCGTCTTGTCAAATGGAAGAAACCCCTTAATAGACGGTCGTTGATGCCCTTCCACGAACAATTTGTTTCGATCAAACCCAATTGTAGCAAATCTTATCTCAACAAGTGCCATATTTCCTTGTAGAGAATAGCCATTAGATCGGCTTTGTCTTAAAATTGAGATTATTTCATTTCCTTCCTTATCAGAGAAGGATCTAGAGTGAGAGGGGAAAGGAAGAATGGAAAGCCCTTACATTATTGATGGGACATTTTGACCAACTCTCTCCCACCTTAATGAAATGGTTTATACTAGGATCTTACTTTAAAGTAAACTTTGGAGTTTTTCTTTATCCGAACGTGTCTTGTAAGAAAATAAGATTTCATAAAATATATGCTATCGGGATAGGATGACTCCTACTAGCTCTCCCCCGTAAAAACTGCATGTGCGTGTTCACCCGCATACGACTCAAGTGGCGAAGGCCCTTTCTTTCAAGCTTGGTAGCGCTTTGGTATAAATAATAACATAAAAAAGATTAACAGAATCTAAAGAATGCTTGTTACGCGTATCACCATAAGTAAAAGAAGAGTGATAAGCTGCAGCAGTCCAGCATCATGTAGAAGAATTATACATGGCTTATGGATGCTAAATATACAACTCGGTTACTCTCCCGATGAACGTGTGACAACAAAGCTCATTTGAGAAAATATACTGAAAAATCTTTTTCAAACAAAATGTCAACGCCAAAAGACCTTACATGACCTAGAATAAAAACTTACCACTAAATAAAGATAATCACTCTCAAATCGCACGTCTCCTATCAATTGTGTGAGCACAAACAATCGCATGAACTACAACAATCAACTCAACTTCGAAAATAAAAGAAAGCTTGATGCGGATAATAAAACAACACTTAACAAAACCTCAAAAAAATCAAAGAACACCTTCACAGCTAGCAGGGCCAAGACTAGACCTACAACAACCTATTTACCATTAAACACCTTGTTACACAAAATCTATTAAGTTGAGCGTATTTGCTTATACCCACGGATTTTCTTATTCAACCTATATAACAGTTTAGTTAGATTTAACTTTTGGTCTGTCAAGTATGTGATTGAAAATTTCAAAGTGTCTGTACTAAATCGGCTAAATAAATTGCATAGGTAGTGCGATTTCAAAATAGTCAAAGCTTATGGAATGTTTTCACATTTAACCGTTTATTAAACTACTTTATAGACGTAGGATTAGTAAATAATTCAATTCTTGGTTACTTTTCCTGATGAAAACATGGGTTTATATTCTAAAGGAATAATGGTCAAGAATTTCTAGTTTTGGTTCTGATCATTCCTAAGAATGGGCCCCAAGTGATCATTGTTTTTGTATATAATTGCACGCTTTAAGATGATGTTGCGGGTATCAGTTAATCAGGTACTATTGCAAGTATTCATCACAGTTTCTATTTTCTAATCATAGATATTATTAATTAATTAAGATAATTTATTCAAGCTGTTGAGATGAGTGGTTGGCATACTTGAGAAAATGAACATATTATTGACAAGTGTATGACTTGTTGAGGATTAACTCTGAAGTGATTGCAACTCAATGTTGGTCATGACCAAATGCAGGAAACAAGTGATTGCAACTGCAAGGGATTTATTTGGTTGATTTCTGATTGAGCGTGGTCCAAGAACAGGAGGAAGGTGGCAGACTACATACAGTGGCGAATGGATGGGTAAAGGAAGGGGGCAATTGCCCCCTTTAATGTTGTAGTTTTTCAATATTATATAGAATAATGCATATGAATGGTATAAATTTAACAAGTAATTTATTATTTTCCCCATTTTAATTTATAAAATTATATGTTATTTCTCCCTTAAATTTATAAAATTATCAAAATTTCATACCTTTGTCCCCTCAAATTATATTATTTATCTCATTCAATATTTTATTAATTTATTGTCATGTCAAATATGATCAGATTTGAAAAAATATCTTCCTTCTATACACAAACATAAATACAATACAATGGCAGCAACAATTTGAGTTTCAATTTGTAGCAGTCAAGAGAACCAACCATATTAATGTCTTATTTCCCACCATCTCATCCCTCCCTCCCTCTCCCTCTCCATCCATCTCTCTCTAGAAGGCAAATACACTATTAAAGGGAAAAATCATAGGGGAAAATGCAATTAAACACTTCAAAAAACAAGGTTGTTACCAAAGATAACAAAAGAGGCACAAATGTGAAATCACATCTAATGGCCTAATTGGTTAATTACCTTAATAAATTAAGAAAAGTGCTATATCTGAGATTTTATGATAGTTGGAGACATTTTACATTTTATTTGTGAAAGTTGTCTGAATACTATGATTTCTAACCAAAATACTTGCAAAGCTATAAATTCGAACAGTGTATGTTACTTACACAACAAAAACTATTAAAAAATAGACTAAGATTCGAGGACCAGTATTTTGAAGACAGAATTGTACCCTCCATGGTTTTCTTAAAGACTAATAGTGATTGTCTTTACTACATACAACAATCTCATATGAATAATAGTAAACACGTTATTGATTTCTAGCCAAATCAAAATATTTTTCTCCGACTTTATAATGCAAAAACTCTATGCATAATGCCAATCTAGACCCCTAAATATGTCCCTTCAGATTGCATGCAAATGACAGTACAAACGAAATTGTAGCAAAAAGAAAGATAGGATTGAGTTGGATTATTTAACCAAACAATTCAAACCAAGCTGGTTGGACGAGCGATGACTAATGATACATATATGTCCATTATGCCCACTCCATAAAAGCGGAGTGTCCTTTGGGGATTAACCAGAATGCATAAATTGAGGTATATAAACACAACCTCAAAGTTGTTTCTAAGCAATGCCTGACAGGTTAACTTGTTTTTCCTCCAAACTTTGAGCTTTTCCTCCAAAACACTGACCTCCCTTCACACTCAGTTAAGGAGGCTGGTGTTGTCGATTGCAACTGTTGTTACCATCTGTGCGTCAGTCCAGTTAGGTCATGTATGTCTCTGACTCAAGAATCAAAATGATCCGCCTCTTACATGTCGGACTCAACTAAAAGCTATAAAAATGTTAACTCAGCACGAAAAAAAAAATCAAGATTATCTGCATTGCTTAGTAACTACAAATGTGAAGTTAGATTTGAGTCATCTAATTAGATTTAAACGGTTCAAATCTGATTGAACGGTCTACAATTATCCAATGACAATGTTTACAGTTGATACCTAACGACAAATGCTCCCCATCCGTGCGATCGCCATCTTTGCATTGACACCATGCATCCACTTAAATAACGACGTGCACATTTTGTGAGTTCGACCAAGACTTATCAGTCAATAGTAAGTCTCTCAAATATCTCAAACCAAGAATCTACCCCAATCTGGTCCGGCTACTGCGGGACGAATCCCACCCTCACCCATCCCGGCATGTTCATCTCGCGATCCTATCCCTCAATCCTACACTCAGACCCGTATTTAAGGACGCATAAATGTATATATATGAAATTTATGCTCTTGAAATATATTAAATTTAAAAAAATATTGATTTTTTTATAACACTTAGTGTTGCTGGGCAACACTGCCAACAGTGTTACTCAACTGCCCATTCCGGTCCCATCTCGACCCGTCCGATCTGATCTGGTCTCGTTGATGATGTTTAGTTAATCACATTAAATAAAAATAAAAAAGTATATAATAAATCAAACACATATGGAGCCCAACAGGATAAAGGGTCAGCATCATAGAGGTTACCTCATCCACTCAGGATCTTTTTCTTCATTTTTTTTCCATGATTATTATTGTTATTATTATTATAATTCTTACAATTATAGTTTTCTTTAAAAGAAAAATTGAGTGATTCGTATTCAAAATATCTTTGGGTTTTCCGTAAATTTGAGTCTGATAAAAGCTCCTCCTTCTAGATATTTTCACCTTTCGAAAGAAAAAAGAAGAAGATATTTTCACCTTCTCGAGTACGACAAATCTCGTAAACTCCCTCTATATCACGCTACGAAGTTATTTCTTTTACTATTATCTTCTTTGTAATATTAGTATTTGCATAAAACAATGCATGCTATCACAACACTCTTCCAATAATGTTTATTCATCTCGTCTTTTAATTATGATTATCATTTATATGAAAAGTTAATAATGGTATTGTCGGTTTGAGTCATTTTATCATCATTTATCATTAAACTCGTAATTTTGTTAAAAAAATCTGTAAAATAATTTCATCAACGGTTTTTTTGTGTCAAAATGTTTTTCTTATGGTTAAAATACTCACTTCTAAAAAATTAATGAAGTATCATATTTGATATCACTTATAAGAGATTGTGTTTCTTCGTCATTTAAAATATTTATTTTTGATAGTTCGAAAGTAATGTAAACAAACTCTAAATTGACACACAATTATAAACATCAAGTATAACAATAACATGCATAAATCTTACTCTTAGCATTTTAATTATTTAAATAATTCATCAAGCCTGTGATATGAAAATAAAATAGATAATAATTTAACATAAATATAAAAATAATTTATATTAAAATAATTGAAGAACTTAAATTAAATTTAATTATTATTATGTTAATCGTTTATAAATTAATGTTTAACTGTGGTTAAAGAATTACTTAAAATTACATGTCAAATAAAGAGAGAGTTCTCATAGTCTTTCAAGATACTTTCTAGTGCTCTTTTTGCCAACTAACTCAATAAAGAGCCAACGAAAATGAAAAGCCAAGCAATAGCTTGATAGTCTTCTATAAAAGCCACCACACCCTCCATTTTAAAAATATCACTTTGGGATTTCGAATCAAAAAATGCAAAAACAAAGTTGAAATCTAAAAACTTTAATCTCCCTCACTCAAAGGAGTTTTTTTTCCTTTTTCTTTGCCATGGAATCCCACTTTCTCAGCAGCCAAACAGGTTCTTGGACCAATGAAAAGCACAGCCATTTCTTGAAATCCATGGAGGTTTCCTTTGTTCGTGCACTCCTTGAAAATCAAAGCCAACCTCCCCGTCTGGACCGGTACTTGCCTGACACCTCAGATTCTACCCAAGATTTGAAGCTGCAGCACAGAAAAAACCATTCTACCTTAGGTAACCTTACTTTCTTCCTTTACATGACCCCCAACCTCCCTTTGTTCTTACACCATATATTCGGATCATCCGCTAACATAAAACGGGTTTGGGTTAGAATTCTCTGATGTTTGGTTGGTTCTCATAGAATCATATAATGGATTAGTGTGAGGCCTGTTTGGCTACTCTTTTGTTTCTTTTTTGGTTGAAATGCATTTTTAAGTTAAATCCTCTTTTTTTGCATCAATGATATTAATAATCCATTGCCTCACTTCCAACGTAATAGTTTAATCTAATTTGTGGAAAGATATGTAAAGTTCAATATTAAAGATTTGACGAGACCTGTTGTTCACCAGTTCAAATCATACATCTCTCAGTCTTGTAAAATTTGTAGTTTCATAAAAAAGGAATTAACATTAAGCTTTAAAATTATAAAAAGAGCTTTTAGCAGCAAACCAAACAACACCTAGAGAAAAGGATTGAAAAAAAAAGTGAATATGGTACAAGATATTTGTCGGTTCTTCTTTCTTATTATTTTCAGAACTTTGATATTTTTAGTTTATTACGTGAATCAGATTTGATGGGTCAAAGAGGTGGCAGAACGAATGGTAGAGATGACAGGAGATCAAGTAGAAGATCATCTCACCCGTACAATTCAGCACAAGATCAGGTTGGTTAGCCTTAGCCAAGCCAAAAGTCTCTTGCTATAGCACTTTTTCTATTTTTCATTTTTATAAGAGTTCTTTTGTTATGTGAGCTAGGATCAACCATGTGACTCTGAGTTTAATATCCTATAGGCATTAGTAAAAAAATAAAATAATGTTTTTAACCTTTCTTGATCTTGATCAACGGATATGATTTCTTCGTATCTTGACCCCACAATTACGGAAATATGTTATGTAATATATTATGTTAATTATTACTATAAGTTGACAGTTAAATAAATATAAAAATATATATACACATATGTTCACAATTCATATATATCAACATTCATAGATCAGGTGACTACTTAAAGGGTTCACGTGGTTGTTTGCGACTATTTGAACTCTTCAAATAGTTATTTGTGACTACTTGAACCATTCAAAGAGTTGTTTATGACTATTTGAACCCTTTAAAGAGTTGTTTATGACTATTTGAATCCTTTAAATAGTTGTTTATGACTACTTGAAGGGTTCAAGTAGTTTTTTTATCAGTCAATTACTAATACAACAGGTGACTACTTAAAGGGTTCAAGTAGTTGTTTATGACTACTTAAACCTTTCAAGTAGTTATTTTTTGTTTGATTAGTCAGCAACTCAAACACTAGTGACTACTTGAAGGTATCAAATAGTTTTTTATAATTATTTGAACCATTCAAGTAGCTTTTTATGACTATTGAGTCTTTTTTAACGTCCAAAAAAATAAGAAAAAATGAACATTGAGTACTTGACGGGTTCAAGTAGCTTTTTATAACTACTTGAACCCTTCAAGTAGTTATTTTTTTCGTCAGTCAGCAACCCATCAGGTGACTACTTGAAGGGTTCAAGTAGTTGTCTATGACTACTTGCACTCTTCAAGTGTTTTTTTTTGTCAGTAAGCAACTCATACACTAGGCGAGTACTTGAACCCTTCAAGTAGTTATTTTTTGTTTGGTCAGTCAACAACTCAAACATATGATCAGTACTTTAAGGGTTCAAGTAGTTTTTTATAACTATTTGAAGGGTTCAAAAAAATTTTATGACTACTTGAACCATTAAGTAGTTATTTTTTTCGTCAGTCAACAACTCAGACATCATGTGACTACTTTAAGGGTTCAAGTAGTTTTTTATGAGTACTTGAAGAGTTCAAGTAGCTTTTTTATGAGAACCTGAATCATTCAAGTACTCGACGTTCATTTTCTCCTATTTTTTACACAAAAAATGCTCAAGTAGTCATAAAAGGCTATTGAACCCTTCAGGTAGACATAAAAATTTACTTGAACCCTTCAAGCAGTCACCTAGTGTTTGCGTTACTGACTGACAAATAAAAAATAATTATTTGAAGGGTTCAAGTAGTCACCTGATATCTGAGTTGTTGACTGACGAAAAAAATAATGATTTGAATGGTTCAAGTAGTCATAAAAAATTACTTGAACCCTTCAAGTACTCAACTTTAATTTTTTTCATATTTTTTTGACGTAAAAAATGCTCAAGTAGTCATAAAAAGTTACTTGAATGATTCAAGTAGTTATAAAAAATTACGTGATACCTTCGGGTAGTTGCTAGCGTTTGGATTACTAACTGATAAAAAAATAACTACTTGAACTCTTAAAGTAGTCACATGGCGCTGAGTGTTGATTGATAAAAAATAACTACTTGAATGTTTCAAGTAGTCATAAAAACTACTTGAACTCTTCAAGTAGAAGAAAAAAAATCCGTTGCAAACTAAAGAAGAAGAATATATTATTGATTTGACGTGTACATTGAAAAAAAAATGATGAAGGAAAAAGAAATTATAAATGGTGATGTGAAATTAACGGATCAGAAGTATCATGCTAGATGCTTTTCCTATGTTAATTTATATAAAACAAAAAAAATAAACAATTACATGACTTTTGTGACTGTGAGTATGCGACTTAACCTCTGTACTTAACCGCGGTACGAACCCATCATATCAAATATCTTTTTTTGTTAATTTTGAAGGTGGCCATCATAAATGAGTATCAAATTTAATTATATAAGAGTACTGTAATATAATAGACTAAGAATTTATGTGGGTGTGGCCACAGGTGGTACCACAGATGGAAAAAAGAGCAGGTGGCGGTGCTAAAGATGAGAGAGACCATGCATCCTAAAACTCACCTTTTGGCATCTTTGAAAACTGCAAAAGGATATTGTTGTTGATCATTTTCTACCATCATTTTCATTTATATTATTATTTTTCTTCTTTTATATTTTTTTCTTTATTTCTTTTTGTTTGTCTTAGGCTCCATTTTGTGTGCTTTTGTAAACAATTTAGTTTGGCATAAATTACTAATAATTAATTTCTCCCTCAATGTGTGGTAAATAATGGCCGTGGTATTATTATTTTTTATAGAAGTTTCTTAATTAATTCTCTAAGAGAATTTTGAAATCATTTTTGCAACAAATTGGATAATTCTGGGAAGATATTTTTTTTTGTGGTTTTAGGAGTTGGAAAGTTTGTTAAAAGAAAATAATTTACTTTTGTGTAGTGAAGATTGTAGGTAGGGCGTGGATCATGAAGAGGATAGAGACAATGACTTGATAGCTTTCTTTTTTTTGTCTGATTTTTTTGGCAAATCTTATCTTATTCTTAGTTAGTCGATTAATCCATTCATATTAATTAATATCTAATCACATAACTTCGAAAAAGATCAGTCAGTGACAAATCTAGAATAGTGAGTTCAAATGTTCACGATTGTATTGAACTCATCTTATTAACATTTAAGAAAATTATGAGTAATAGTACTAATCATGATAACCTCCTCATTTGTATCATGTTTATTTAAGAGGATGCTTCAATAGTTCACTTGAGATCATTAACAAATGCGAAGAGGAATTTGGTAACAGGATAAAAATTATATTTACCCTCTTCGACATGAAATTTGGTTTCGATTTGCCCTCCATCAGTTGTACAAGAATAAGTGTGCCTAAAGAGCCTCAATTTCATAGCATCGTAATAATGAATTTTTGCTATATATTACACAAATGGTACCTCTTAAGTCTTGAGTATAATTAAATGTTATAATTTTATGAGAAATAACTTTACACTCATTGAGTTTCATTTCAGGTAATGTATCAAATATCTATTGGTTTGATGTTTCAATACTTTCTAATGATAGTAATAAAATAAAACTTGATCAACAAGTACCGCCTTATTGAATCGAAATATCATAATTATAATTTAAGTTTTGAAACTTGGTCAACACTTTTTAAGTACCGAGTTGGCTGAAATTATATTACATTCCTTTTCTAAAATGTTGACTGAATTTCTTAAGGACTAAAAAGAATAATTTTATACTGGTCAATATACAGATCAAACTTTAATAAATAAATTATATGTAAATTATTTATAAATTGATAATTTATCACTCAATAAAATAATTTAATAATTAATTTATTAATACCTGACATATCACTTAGTTAATTGAAATATAAATTTATATAATATGTTGATCATTTACTGAGATCATGTTTTCATTTTTTTTAACCATGATCGATGATTTAATTCTAGTCAACGCAAATAAAAAACAAAAAAGTTTTGTATCAAATTTACTGAGATCATGCTAGAGTTTGAGTTTGTGTTTGGTAATAAATATAACTTTTATTAAGGTTGAAAGTTACTACTACAAATATTCTGTAATTTAATATTATAACTACTATCGATCTAGTGTATTAATGATTCAACAAAAAGAACGTAAAATGAACACTTTGTCCACCAACTTTAATTACTTAGATTCCTAGTTTAATTAGTAGTGTTTTTCTCACTTTGAATGATTTGAAATGCAACAACCAAGTCTTTAAGTCCTAGTGTTGATCAAATCGCTCGTGTTGCTAATATAATCTGGTCGATTATGATCACATCTAGGTGTGATTCGGGGTTTTTAGATAATCGAGGACATAAAATGACCTAATTAAAATATTTTCACTTGTTTTGCACATGGTTCTTGCAACTACTATTAAATAGAATATCAACAGTATGTAGTATGTAAAAATTTGTTTTATCCAAAATTCATTAGAGCAGAAATAGAGACAGAAATTAATCTTAACATATATGAGCGGTTTTCCAATGTTTATACTTTTTTTAATATATCTAATGCATCGTATAGAGGAATATATAATCAATTTATTCATGTAAATTCAATATTAGATTTATTATGCGATCTCATCAATTTTCATGCTATCTAAGATAATTAGTTAACAAAATAATGATTATCGTCTTCGAAGCCTATTAAAAATATCCAAAGATAAATTACAAACAAATGATGAGTCTCAAATTTAATTAAACAAAATGGTTGAAAAATTCTTGATATGAATTTTTATGTTTAATTTAGAGTTTAATGATAATTGTTTACTTAAGAGTTTTTAACGATAAATGTAGAAAACATAAAAAAGTAGTTATGTTCGTATTGCTTAAAAATATTTCTTTTTCTAAGTCTCATTTATTTATAATTTAATTTGAGATCTTGATAAGAAATATCCGATAACCATAGACATGATAGACCAAATTGAGAATTTCGTCAAAAGAAAATAAACTTCTACAATTGAGAATTTAATTAAAGAATGGGGTTTAAAATTTAGTACTCCATAAGTACCAAATATTTTGTCTACTTCCTATAATTTTTATTGTAACAAGTCTGAAAATTAGATATTCTATTATTCGTTTGAGACAGGAAAATAAAGAAGGAATTAAAAAAAAAGTACAAATGTGTTCCACATATATAATTTATCTCTTCAATTATATATACACACATATATATATTCAAACGTTTTGGGGACCAGCCCCAATAATCCTCCTCCCTGACTCCTAGAGGTTTATTAAACTTTGGTTTATGCATGTCATAATCAATAACACGACACTATATAGCTCCGAATTTTAGCTATGCGACTTCTTCAATCTTAATTAGAAGAAAGATATAAGTCATATCTCTCTTTTTTAAAATTTATTATAATGTCTTTATAATTTTTAAATTGGTATTTATTTGTCTTTCAAACTTTTAGTTCAATTTCATGACGTTTATTAAACTATTTTAGCTCATAATATGGATATTATTATATATCAAACTATACAAATAAAATACATACATAAAAATGTGTTGCAATGAAAGAAAGTGCTCGTTTAATCAGAGTATGTAGCTCAATTTTTCATGAAATAAGGATATCACCATCTTGTATGAGGTTTAAACCCTAAATTGTGTAATTATCAATACACACTTGACAAAAAAAGAGAACATGCCTATTGATTTTTGGTACCTAGATCTAGTTTTAGATGTCGGAATTTTATTTCAGTATCTTTCAATAATTAAGGAAATGATATTTATGGATAAAATTTTATATCACAATATTTTGAGTGCTACTTCAAAACTTTGTTATTTTCAATAATACATTTTTGAGAGATTTTCGAGTTATCAATATTTATTTGACCAAGTAATATTGCATCAATCATTCATTGGCTAGTTAAAGGAGTCATGACAATTGACGTATTAATTAATCAACTTAGTCTAAATTTTTATAATTGCTCTATAATTTTTATGTAAAACATCCATTTCCCTAGTTTAAAGAATTCGAAATTTTTTGTTTTAGGCTTAACATTTATGCATTTGTGTCATATACAAATATAAAATATTTTATTTGAATAATTCTACAGTAACTAAGTTTAAGTAAACAAATGATATAACAATCATTTATAGGTTGGTGTTTGATGACTCATTAAAATGATTTGATAAATTAATATATAAATGATTACAACATCACTTGATCATTTAAAATTTGATCAATTACTTAATTGACGTAGAATTATTCTATTCTATTTATGTATAAGTTAATAACAATACAAATTTTTCCACTATGAAAAACAAATTGTACTTAATATTGGTGGTCTCCAATATATATAAGCCTAGCTCCGCGCCTGCGAGGAGAGCCATGATTTTTCTGCGGATTTGACGGTTTCTTTACTCTGAACTTCTAATTTTGTTAATGCAATGCAACCCTTAAATTAAAATTATAAGAAACAACCTAAAGGAACCCTAATCCCTAAACAATTAAGTGCATGCTTACTTTCATTTTCAGAATCAAAATGAGGTAGAATCGGAATCTTAATAATATAATAAAAGCAATAATTTAGAGAGAGAAAATGAGAGAATAAGAACTCAAAGGCTTTAGACTGCTTGACTTCGATTCATTTTTTAGGATGTACATGCTTATATTTATATATGAAGATGATAATTATCTCATTCATAACTGTATAGTTGATCCTACGGTTCATATTTTCTTTAATTGACTATTCGGTCTAGATCTTGCTATGTGTAAGGTGAGATTTTGACTGTTCATTGACCCTCATTACACTTGATGAAATCGTATTCGTTGAAGTGTAATGAGTATCATTACTTATCCTGACGTTACGTATGTCGTTTTGTTCTCACGCGCTTCTTGAGAATAAAAGATGTAGCTTTCTGGGCAACTTTTCAATTGTCTGCTATCAGTGACAGTTTTTCCTTTTCATTTTGCTGTTACAACTTCCCATTCCCGTTCTCAAAAGACTTCTTGAAAATACAGGACACATTTTTTTAATTTACTTTTGGCAGAGCGTGCATGCCTTCTTTTTACCAGCTGTCACTTCCTTTTTCGCCAGTTGTCACGACGGTCCATTTCCACTGTACCTTCTCATTCACGCCTTTTCAACGAGTCTCTTCATACTTGAACGTCTCAAACGTTCTTTCATTACACCTCTTATCATTTTTTAAATGAATTAAAACCTTTCTTTGCCTCTGTGGCCTATTTAAAGGCTTTCATCTTCACTTTTTCCTCACTTCTCACCTTCAATCTTCGTAAGTGCCTTCATATCTTCTTCTCCTTCTTTGTATTTCCTACATTTTTTAGAGTTATGGTAGATGGTACCATTTTTCAGCCCAATGTTCCCCTAGTTAGGTCCGAGCCTGAGTTCAGACAGCTTATGACCATTTACCAGGATGTTTTCCCCTTGATTTCATTTGTGCCCTAGGAGAGACAAATTCGTCAGGCGTTCCTTGTAGGCCCTCAAATGAAATCACTATTCACCTGGAGTACATAACATTCAGTTTCAAGTTCCCTGTTTCCCTTTCTTCCAACAGTTTTTTTCTACTTACCATTTAACCTCTTCTCAATTTACCCCAAGTTTCTTTGTGATAGTTCTCTGTTTTTAGGCCATGAATAGGCGGTATAACCTAGGCTTAGGCGTAACCGAACTTCAATACTTGTACATAGTTAAAAAAGAGTTATTATTTGGCTCCTAGACCGAGCAAAAGAAGTCCTCTTATTACTGATCTTCCAAAAGGGGATAAAAGATTGGAAAATGATGTTCTCCTGGTCGGCGGGAACTGGAGCGGTGATGGCCGCTGGATAATTCTCAAGAGATGGGAAGTTTTTAGTAAGTCGTCGGAGCTCTTTCCCCTTTTTTTACTTTCTACTTTCCTTTCCTTTCTTGATTCATTGTTGTTGCTTCAACTTCTGCTTTACTCCCAAGAGATATCCAAGTTCCCTCTTTCCATCCAATTTTGCATCCTTCTATTTCATGTTCTTCTGAGTCAACGAACTCCGAGGAAGTGGAAGAAGAAGAAGCCCATGTTCAGAGAGCTTCTGAGGTTGCTGCTGCGGAGATGTCGAAGCGACTCTGTACTATGCACTACAACAAAAAAGGCTACAATGGCCAAAAAACCCTATCATAGGGTTTTTAAAAGTCCACTACCTATGATAGCGATTTTTAAACGCTATAAAAGAGTCTACAATAACGTTTTTTAAACATTATCAAAAGATTTTTATAGAATTTTTTAAACGCTATCAAAAATCTTTTCATAGCGTTTTATAAACACTGTAGTATGCCTTTTATAGCGTTTTACAAATGTTGTAGTGGGTTTTTTTATAACATTTTATAAATACTAGCGTAGATCTTTCATAACCTTTTATAAATGCTATCATAGGTATTTCATAAGATTTTTCATTACTTATTGTATTGTTAATGTTATTAAATACTTTTTATAACTTGTTTTTGTTACTTATACTTACAAATATACAAATATAAAAATAAATAACTTTTCAGAAAATATCACGAAATAACAAAATCACATATCATTTTATTTAAGTAGTCAGAATTGTTACATACTAATTGTTTACTAGAAATCACATCTCAAAATGATAATTACATATTGATTTTTACATAGAGGAAGAAAAAGTTATTTATCCAAAAAAAAACTAAAATCTAGTATAAATTAACATCTTAGTACTGAAAGTGGAGGTACCCTTGGAGCTCCACTTGGTGATTGGATGTAGTGGCGCAGATAACTGTCTTGGTGATGCTTCAGGATAAGATCAAAGTATTGTACCAAAGCATGGAGGATCCATTTAGATGAATGAGCAAGCCTCATATTCTAAATAGTACAATCTAAATTATCAATATTTCAGAAATGATTTATTAGATAAGGAAGTTAAGAATTAGTGACAGACTTACAACATTTCATGATATAGTATAGTCGTTGGTGGAGAGCAACCGAATTCTGACATTCAACTACAAACCAAATTAAATATGAATTGCATGGAAGTATAAGGATTACATTGAAAAAATACATACAATGTAATAGGATGCTCAAAACCGTTAAGTTATTTGATACTAAATCTACTATCAAAGTTTGGAGTTTAGCATGTAATTCACTCTTTGTTCATTAGTTGATGGAAGAATGATGGTCAAATAAGAAAATAAGATTAAATAAGCAGGAAATGTTTACAGAATTAACATCATAGTAACATGCAATTAAATGTGTTTAGGACAAGCTTATAAGAACTACACTAAACACTTAGCCTATGCAAAATTGCGTCAATGGAGAAATGGAGACATGTCATTTAATATTCCCTATAAACAATGTTAAATATTATAGTAACCTCCAAAAACTATATAAAACGTTTTAACAGTCAACATGAATGAAACTATACAATCGGGGAGATGGATTCAGAATCTCTCCTACCCACTTCTAATGCTCATCCTCATGTACTAAAACATACCAGGAAAATGAACTAAAACATGCCACGAAAATGATAAATATGAGAACTATTATAGTTCAAAAGCACGAACACAAATAACAAGAGAGCTACTATTTTCTAAACCAATGAGCAGATAAAAATACCTGCTATGTAAAAATCATATTTTATTACTACTAATCAACCACTACATGTGATTCAAGCAGAAAACAACAAGGCACTTCAATCAATATGCCCACACCGAACTCAGCAACACACAATGCATCAGCACTTCTAAAGAAGTTCATTTTCCTAGAGAGGGTGGCCAAGGGTATAATAGGTAAGAATAGAATTTAATTGCAGAAAATAATATGCAGTAGGGTCCACTAAGCAATTAAATTTGCCTGTTCCACTTGACGTAAATGACTATTTTCAATGATCACCAACTATGAACACATCTTCACTTTATTCACATTCTTCATTTTCAAATAAAGAGCTCTTTAATGATGGTACAGTCCTTATTTTTTAGTGATAATGTTATGTGGTTATAGTAGAATATACATACAAGTTTTGTGAGAATGACCTAACTTAACAAGCAACATTAGCATAATGATTCCAATGGTTATCCATATAAGAAATCAATAACCAAGAAAAATTTCTCAGTCAAATATGAGTCACTCTTAAAACCCAAATAAGCTGGAGAATTAAAAAGGAACCACCCATCACATTTTTCACCATCACTATGGCAAGTTCTTTATGTTATCACAAATGTGGAATTCAACTATCAGTCTATCAAATGCAGTTAGCGTAACAGCGAACTAAAGTGGAAAAGAATTTACACCTCCAATCGCCTCAATGTTCCTAACAATGCAACATATTTATGTCGGAGAAACCTCATCTGATTTTTCATCTCAAAGAGTTCTAATACTATAATTGACTCGCAATCCTTGATAACTATCTCATTGATCCCTTCTCGTAGCTCCTCTGTTGAAACAAGTGAGAGTTATATTAGAATTTTATTACTACTAATCAACCACTACATATACTTCACTACCACAAGATTGTCACTTAATAAATCATATATGTCAATCTTTTTATAGACAGTATCAATAGTTCAAGTCCTTATAAGAACACATTATCAAAACACATAAAGTATCTTATTTAAGCAGCATATTATTTGACTTGTGCCTTGCCCATAATGAGAACCTTTTCGGGAGGGGTAGGAGAAGACTAGGAAAAAAAAAGAAGCACCCAAAGTGCGACTAAGAAGCATGTTAAGAGTTAAGAATGACTCAAAAGAGAATGTGCTTCACTTAACAAAAATGATGGTAGCTTTTTTATCTTATCTTTTATAAACTTTAGCTAGACTTTCTCCATGTCCCAGTAAGAAGAGGTTGAATAGAAAAATAAACCATAATATAAATCAACAAACAAAAATGTTGGTAAGAATATACACGATAGAAACAAAAACTTCAAGTCCCAAAACTAACCAGCATGCAATAGAGACTACTAAAGAGACTAATCGTGTAAAATTGCTTCAATTACGCCATTGTTCAAGCACTAAAGCATTGGCAACATTACCTCATTCAGCGAGAATTTTTTGATATACAGATCCAAAGGCCTTGAATCATATAAACAACCAAAAAAACTGAACAAAATACATGTGCGTTGGGTTTCTTTCTTGGAGCAGTTTACATTCACTGTATAGCATAAGGCTGGAACTAGCAAAATATTGGCAGATGCCCTTAGCAGGAGAAAGAGAAGTAGAAAAAATTCAAAAAACCCTAAACTTAGACAAAATTTCTTAGAAAAAAGACAAAAATCAGAGAAAAAAAATTTACACACAATCAAACATAAATTAAAGATTAAAACATATCACGCAAGAAAAAAAAAAGCTCTTCATCTTGTTCTGAGATGTAAATCAAAGTGGAAAAGTGCTAAAAACAGAGATGCGGAGCTGAGAAAAAGAGAGTTGAGAGAGATTCATAAAGATAAAGTGAGGGAGACACAGAAGAAGAGACTGAGAGCTAGAGAGAGAGAGAGTGTGTGTGTGTGTGTGTGTGTGTGACTAGAAATAGGGATGGATACCTGGGCTCACCATACTAGAGATAGCGCACAAGGGAGTTAGGGCTCTTTCAGAGAGATGGAAATCTACGCACAGGGGAGCTAGGGTTTCTTCTTATGATGGAGAAAGATATGTAGAATCACCTTAGTGTCGATTTTCACCATCTGAAGAGTTGCGCCATTGCTTAACAGAATATGATCGAAGATTGCCACTAGGGAAGGGAAAGCTTTCGTACGCAGATCTGGTAAAGGAGAGAAGGTAATTTCATAAATTTATTTTCTGATAGAATAGAAACAGAGAAAAGTGACAAAGCTTACCAAGGGAGATCTCACAAGAGAGGATGAGAGGCCACGCATGGAAGTTGGTTCAGTTCTATGCTTACAAAGAGGAGAAGACGCGAAGAGAGAAGCTTGATTTTGGGTGTTCTCTTTGAGAAATGATTTTAAGGGATTGAACTACGTGGATTTTAAGTTTTTATTCCCCACGTGTTTAAGCTTTTATTGTGTTTTGTTAAAAAACGGTGTGCTTCATTTCGATAGAAACTTTGAATTGTTGTAGTGATGGTTGGTGATATCATATGAGGGAGCGTTCGTCCGAGAGTGGATACCTCCAGTTCTTCCTAGACTCATTCTGCTCATGCCGTCCATAATGAGGGCGGTTCAGTTTGACCAGTAACTCCCCTCCTCTGGCTCCTCTACCGCCGATTATCCAATAGGTTTCTGTTCCCATTGCCATTTTGGACCCCCAAACTGAGGGGTTCGTTCCTTGGAGGTTGAGGCGCTACACAATTGTTCCTACCGTTCCTGCTCGGTCAGTTTTTTGGATGAAGTCTAATCTGCTTACATAATCACTCGGGGCATTATGTATGATGTGGACAATGCGATGACCCGTAGCATAAATGTTGGTGAGCTTGTCAGCTCACCGAGTAATGATTTGATCAAGGTAGGCTCCTTTGCTTTTCCTGTTTACTTATGAATTTTCATTTTCTCCATTTGTCTGTCTGCTCGTCTTATGGATTTTCACATGTTCTCTTCTTTTTCTAGGCCATCATTCATCATAATGCTCTCCAAAAGCATCATGTTATTCGTGAACAGGCTTTTATCAACATTTGTAATGAGATTACTAAGAGTCGTAACCTCGTTGTTGGACTTCAGGACAAGATTGGGCAGCTGAAGAAGACTAAGGTCGAGCTAAGGGAGACTGTTGAGAAGAAGGCTCAAGAATCAGTTGTCGCGAGGGTGGAGAACTATAAACTCACGGAGTCTCTAAAAGTAGCCGAGGAACCTTTGGCAGCAGCTGAGCTAGCTAAGGTTCAGGCAGTAGAAGAGAAAAAGAAACAAGTGGGGGATGAATACCAAGCACTTTTCTACGAAGCCAAGTAGGTCATCTACAATATGGGTTATAGAGATGGCTCGTTAAAGGATCCTCCCAGAAAAACCCTATGCGACTTGCCTCTTGAAGTCTAGACTGAAATCAACAGTTTAACCGAGGTTGTTGTCGTCAATCCTCTTGAAGCCGTTGCTGAAGCTACTACTGCCAACCCTGCTGAAGAGGCTACCGTCAACCCCACAGAAGATGCGTCTATCATTCTCGTGGCTGTCATTCCCGCTACTGACAAGACCATTATTATTTCTGAGATTTTTGTACTTTTCCTTTTCCTTGTATTTTCCTTCTTTTTGTAATATCCTTTTCCAGCTTTTGTATTCCTGCTTCCATCTTGTATTTTTAGTTGAATAAATGGAAATGAATTTTTCCTTAAAAGATTCTTGCAATTTTGTCTCAGTTGAAATCATTTTCTGTCACATTTCTGCTTTCAAAGACAAACCTTTTAAGCTTTAATTTCGTTTCGAGAACAGCTATAAGCTGTTCTCAGGGACTTACAACTCTTTAAGCTTCAATCCCTTTTAAGAACAACTATTATCTGTTCTCAAGGACTTGTGTTGTTGTGGAACTTTAAGTTTTAATTTTCCTTTAGGGAACGAATGCTTATTACTGTCCGTTCTCAAGGATTTAGGTTCGTTGTGGAACCACGACCCTAAATTCTGTAGCCTGATCTGTTCTCAAGGTCTTGCAAAATTTTAAACTTCAATTTCCTTTTGAGTACGATCACTTTCTATAGCATGATCCGTCCTTGAGGATTTTGATCTTCAATTTCCTTTAGAGAAAGGATGTTCATTGTAGTTCGTTCTTCAGGACTTAGGTATATTTGTAGAACCATGATCCCAATTTTCTTTAGTGAACATATGCCTATTGAGTGTAGTCTGTTCTCAAGGACTTAGGTTCATTGTAGAACCATGGCCCTAGTTTCCTTTAAAGAATAGAATGCTCATTATAGTGCAGTCTGTTCTCAAGCACCTAGGTTCATTGTAGAATCATGACCCCAATTTTCGTTAGAGAACAGATGCCCATTGTAGCGTTGTCTATTCTCAAAGTTGTAGGTTCATTGTAGAACCACGGTCCCGGTTTCCTTTAGAGAACATATTCCCACTAAGTGCAGTCCGTTCCAACGGACTTAGGTTCATTGTAGAACCATGTCCTTGGTTTCCTTTAGAGAATAGATGCTCATTGTAGTGCAATCCGTTCTCAAGGACTAGGTTTATTATAGAACCATGGTCCTAATTATATTCGTCGTTTGCATTTGTTGGAGGAGAGAAAGAGAGTTGACACCTGGAATTCTACATGGAAAACCCTTACGAAAATAAAACCACGAAAAAATATTCACTATAATGAGTTTACAATTCAGAAAAAATATCTCTTTAGATGTGCATCATTCCAAGGTTTGACCAAGTCTTTCCCGTCTTCTGTTGAACCCAAAAGAGATGGAGTATTCAAGAGTTTCACCAAATGGTGTATGCACCACTATTCCTGCACTGACCCCTTTATTGTTTAAGACCCTATCGATGAACATTTTCCAGGACCCGTTCTCCTCCTCTGTTTGAAACTCTTTGCTTATTTCCTCTCCATCGTGAGTGAAGTCCGCTGTAAAATCAGCTAACACTTGTCCTTTGATAGACGTTCTTGGCTGATATTGAATTTCATATTGGCCAGGTTCACTTGTCCACTTTGTCATTCTTCTACTCATTTCTGGTGAGTGTAATAGATTTCTCATGGGTGAGTCTGTTAAAACTTTTATGCTGTTAGCTTGGAAGTATGGCCTCAACTTCATCGCAGCGACTACAATGGCCGGTACCAGTTTTTCCAACCTTTTATATCTAACTTCGGCTGCCACTAAACTCCTTGCTTATGAAGAAATGGGTTTCTGCTTCCTTTCTTCTTCTCTTATTAGAACGACACTCGTTGTTTTTACGAAACTGTCACATACAAAAGTAATTCTTCATCGGGTATCAATTTTGACAGCAATGGTAGAGTTGTCAAATACTTCTTGATTTTTCTGAAAGCATCTTCGCATTCTTCATCCCAGCTATCAACAAAATTCTTTTTTAATTTAGTGAAAAATGGCCAGGACTTATCCGTTGACCTTAAAAGGAATCTATTAAAAGCTACCAATTTTCCCACCAGGCTTTGTATTTCCTTACAGTTTTTTGATGACTTCATCTCTATGATAGCTTTTACTTGATCAGGGTTGACTTCAATCTCCCATTGCGTTACTAGATGACCCAGGAAATTTCCTGCTGCTATGCACTTTTGTGGATTTAGTTTCATGGAGCTCTTTCTCAGGATTGGAAAGGTCTCATCAAGGTCGCTGATATGATCTTTCCGTTTGCAACTCTTGACCAGCATATCATCAGCGTAAACCTTCATGGTTTTTCCAATTTTTTCATGAAATATTTTGTTCATGAGCCTTTGGTAAGTCGCACCTTCATTTCTCGATCCAATGGACATTACTTTATAACAGAAAATACCATGTTCAGTTACAAATGATGTCTTTTCTTGATTAGGTTGAAATATTTTCAATTGATTATATCCTAAAAAGGTATCCATGAAGCTAAGGAGTTCATGTCCCGAGGTCGCATCCACCATTTGATCTATCCTTGGTAATGGGTAGTTGTCATTTGGGAAGGCTTTGTTTAGATCGATGAAATCCACACATATCATTCATTTCTCATTTTTCATTTTCACCATGACTACATTGGCAAGCCGCTTCAGGTAGTCCACTTCCCGGATAAAGTCAGCTTTCAAAAGTTTCTCTACCTCTTCTTTAATCATTGTGTTCTGTTTTGGGGCGAAGCTTCTTTTTCGTTGCTTTACTGGTTTTATAGTGAGATTTGTATTTAGCTTATGACATATTATATTTTCGGGGATATCTGTCATTTCTTGTGTTGTAGTTGCAGAGATGTCTCTATTCTTCAACATAAGTCTTTCAGCCTTTTTTTTTTTGTTTCCTCGAGTTGGGCCCCAATGTTGGTCGTCTTTTGAGTGTTTTCTTCAAGGTATATCAGTTCAGTGGCTTCTCTTGCTTCGTACCCTAGTTTTATCAAGTCATCTTTCTCGTCTTCCTCTGATTGCTATTGTTTTGTAACATCGGGATGGCATCCAACTTCTTTTCCGTTACCGCTCATCTGGCGGACTCCAGCGCAGATACGAACGGTGGCTTGATCCCCATGATAAAAGGTGAAATGAACGGTTTTCATCTTGAGCAACCACATCATTCCCAGGATTGCATTGTGAGGTGATAAAGTGTCTAGAACGAAAAATTCCGTCAAATGGTTGAGCAGCTTACCATTCACTGGGAGGTTGATAATTCGTTTAGAATAGATTATAGTTTCGTTGAAACCTATCAATAGCTGCGATTGACCCTGTAACGTTTGACTTCTTATAGACATTTTCTCAAGGGTTGACCGATATAGGATACTGACAGCACTCTCATCGTTGATCAGTAACCTCCTAAGCAAACAGTTTACAACTTATTCATAACAACCGAAGTATCATTGTAACATTCGTCATGCTCCAGATTCAGCTCATCGAATATTAGTGGTAAATTTTCATTGTCATTCGATGAACTTTCTTTCTCCTGGTGTCCCTCTAACATGAGCTTCTAGCAATACATATTCCACTCCTTCTTGGTTGTTCCCTTATGTTTAGTTAGCGCAATTATCGTATTGATAATTCTAAGTGGTTGTTTCCCTTTGTCTTTAGCTTCCTTCTTCGTTTCTCATTTTTGTATGTCCTTCTAGACATACTGTTGAAAGTATCCATCCTTTATCAATTCCTCGACGTAATCTTTGAGTTGGAAACAGTCTTTCACGTAGTGCTCGTAGCTCCCGTGAAAGGAACAATATTTTTCTTTGTCTTTAAAGTTTGGTTCCCTTGTCAACAGGGTTGGTCTCATCAACCATGGCTTATTCTTGATCACCTCAAAAATTTAATTTACAAGAATAGTGAGGAGCGTATAGATTTTGTCTCGGGGATGGATCTTGTCAGCATATCTTCCTCGATTCTCACTCTTTTCCTATTTGCTTTCTCCTCGTGCATCATCTTTTTCTTATCCTCTCGATCTCTTCTTCTCAGACCCAAAACTTTGTTCTCCTTTTTGTTGCTCCTCCGTCCTTCATTGCATCAGCTTCATCAAACTCTTATTCTCTTCCTCCAACGTGATATAAGTCTGCACCCGTTGGAATGTTTTAGCCATGGACAATGGTTTCAATTTTGACAAAGCGTCAAAGAGGGGTGAATTTGGATCCAACCCTCGTATAAAAGCCAATATCCTCACTTGATCATCACAACTTTCTACCTTGGCCACCTCATCCTTGAATCTATGTGTGTACTCTCATAAAGATTCTCCTTTCTTGATGGAGATGGTTAGGATGTATTATTATCCCCCATCACCAAACGGTACGTGGAATACGTTTCTAAGAAGACCAAATAGATAGTAATAAAGTTAGTAATTGAATGAGTGGGGAGTAAATGATACCATTTTAAAGCAGTCTCGTCCAGACTAGTAGGGAATATCTTGCACATCAGTTGCATACTCATGTTAGTATAGTGCCATCACTTGCTTGAATCATCTGAGATGGTCCACTGGATCAGATTTCCCTTCATACCACTTAAACTTGGGTAGACGGGTAAGTGACTCGAGGTAAGCCTTTCTCGTACTCCCCAACTTCCCCATCACCATCATATTTTTCTCCAACATCTCTTCTACCGCCTTTTCTATTATGATCTTAAGTAGACGGGTTTCTCCGCCTATCTCTAGCGTGTGGTTTTGAGTTTGGATCTCTCTGTCTTCATGCTTCATGTTCCTGCTAATTTCAAGATTTTATCGTATGGCATCCTGTCCATATTGCTCTTAACAGTTTTCTCGTTCCTCATTGTTAGTCAGTTTGATAAACTCTGCATGTGTCGGTGCCAATTTTCATTGCAGTAAATTTATTTGATCATGCACTGTCTGCCATGCAATGTGCATCATCTCGGTGTTTCGTCGCTCCATCTTCTGCATTCCCATCAGAATGGTTTGGAGCATTTCAATTGGTGGTGTGGGTTGATTAACATGATCATTCTCGTTTCCCAGTTTCGTTTCCCTCATTGAGGGTAGCGTTTGATCTGGTTCTAGGAACTTTTAGAAGAGTTCTCTCGAGTTTTCCTCTTACTATCAATGAAAGCACCAAAATGTAAATGATTTTTTTGGTTAAGGAAAAATTCGTTACGAATAAATAATAAATCCAATAATTTAGAGAGATGAAATGAGAGAATAAGAACTGTAAGCTTTAGATTGCTTGACTTCGATTCATTTTTGAGATTGTACATGCTTTTATTTATACATGAAGATGATAATTAAATAACAATAATTCATCATATTCCAAGCATGTTTGGGAGAATCGATAGACATCTCAGAGAATATTTTCTCTGAAGATCTAGTTCATAATCATATGATTGATCCTACAGTCCATATTTCATCTTTTTCTTAATTGTCCCTTCGGTCTAGATCTTTCCAACGTGTAAGGTAGGATTTTGACTGTTCAATCATAAACTTCCAAAATAGCAAATAGTCCTTTATATCTTATATTCATCAATTCTTGTTAAAAAATGTACCATTAAGTTGAAGTTTATTGGTTGAGGTGTTTTCTAATAGTATAACATTGAACAATTTTATACCCATGTAGTTTGAGAAACTTTAAAATACACCACTCTGTGAACATTTTTTTATTAAAGATGACACTAAAACGCACGTGAGTAACACGTGGCTAACTTAACGGAAGTTAGTGATGTTAGATAAATAAATTTAACTTTTATATTTTCTTTTAACTTTATGCTTTTAGCGTTTTTACTACTATTTTTATCTATTTTGTAGTTGAGAGAGAGAGAGAGAGAGTTCATTCGTGAGAGAAGCAAAATGGGGGAAGGGGGAAAACTTAGGGTTGACATTGAAGGATCAAGATGTCAAACTTCCCACAATTTGTTGATGATTCTCTTCGGGTAAGCAAAAGGGGGAAGGAACAAATGAATTTATTTATTTATATAGGAAAAATAGTGTCTAAAAATGACAGAAAATAGGGCAATTGGAGGGAAATAATGGAGGTTTTCTCTCTTTAGGGCAAGAAGATGAATGGTACAAAAATGGAGTTAAATCTTCATTAAATTTGGTCAAAAATCATCACAAAAATGTGTACTTTGAAGTTTCTCATACTATATGGGTATAAAAGTATGAAAAAATTAGGAAAAATAGTGTCTAAAAATGACGGAAAATAGGGGAATTAGAGGGAAATAACGAAGGTTTTCTCTCTTTAGGGCAAAAAGATGAATGGTACAAAATGGAGTTAAATCTTCATTAATTTTGGTGAAAAATCAGCACAGAAATGTGTACTTTAAAGTTTCTCATACTATATGGGTATAAAAGTATGAAAAAATATTTAATAGTATATTTTGAATTGGGTTGATATCCTAGACCACTTGCACTTTGCCCAAAATCACTTTAACTCCTAAATTTTAACATCTTTTTTACTGGTCCCTAAATTTTTTTTATCCACCATCACCCCCCCCCCCCCCCCCCCCCCCCCCCCCCCCCCCCGGCCGTCAAAAGCCTGTTAATTAGGCATAGGTGCGCACATGCCTATTTTTTTCAACTTTACCCCTGCCTTCAACATTATATGCTACCCATACCCATGATTTTTTTATCCAAATTCAACCACAGTTGTTTCCCTATCTTCATTGATTTGTCAAAATTTTGAGAAATTCTCCTCCTAATTCAACATCTTTTCGGATTCTATCTCCTCAAGGTTCGGTTTTAGTTTTCATGAATCATCTTTATTTTCCCTTCATACATAAATTAGGCTATTCTTGCCATAATAGTCAAATCTGTTTCGGTGATGATTTTGGCTTTTTTTTTAAAATGAAACATTTCAGATATTCCAGTTTTACATTATTCTTTTTCAAAAAAAATATATCAAACATAATAAATAATATTATAAAAAATATATGTAAGAAAAATTGAATTATGACTAATTTTCATACAATATAAATATTTTCTATTTCACACTAATATATAACTCGCATTGAAAATCATTAATTATCTTTTAGATACTAGATTTTTATTTATCAAGTATTTGTTTTATATAATAAGCATTGCAAACAAAAATGTCCATTTAGTTGTTCATTAAATCTAGTATTTTACAAGTACTAGATTTTTATTTATAAAATATTTTTATATAATAAAATATTCTGAGGATATATGACCGCTTAATTGTCTCATTAATTCCTCAAAATCAACTTTTTCATAGCAAATAAATAAAAAAATTCAAAAAAAAAAATGTGAGACATGGGAGTTGAACCCAGGTCGCGAATGAGGAAAGATAATGGATTGAAGGATGCATACCATTAGTCTAGCGCCCAACATGTATTATATTGTTGTTTTAATTTATATTTACCACAATTTCACCAGAAAATTGTACCAACTTTTCCGTTCTTTTACAAAATATCTATATAACATATCATTTACAAAATACTTGCACTATCATTCAACAAAATACCTACATAGCTAGGTTCGCGTGAGGGCTCGATGAAGGGAGTAGTATAATGGAAATTTTTTTCATATGCACGATATGTGACATATTAAATGATATTTGGTCTCATACTTCGAGTTAGGAGGGTTTTTCATGGATAAAGAAACTTTATGGACCAGATGGAAGACGTACAAATTTAAGGGAGTAAAGTGATTTTAGGTCAAAGTGTAGGTGGTTGTTTCATCTGTGAATGGAGGGGTATAATGGGTTTTTTCATCACGTGGTTGTCACATGACATAATAAACGGCCTTTGGTCCGATATTTCGGGTTAAGAGGGTTTTGTCATGGATGGAGTTAAAGACCAATATGGAAGAGGTTAAAATTTAGGGAGGATTTTAGGATATTCACCCTTTTATATTTTAACTAGCAGAAAAGCATGTGCTTCGCACGTAATGAAGAATTTAAAAATTATAAATTTTAAAATTATTATTATCGTTTAAATTGGTACATTAGATTTTGAAATATTGTAAATCTAGAATAACAAATTAAATAAAAATGATAATTTTCTCATATTTACAATTAAATAATTACAAATAAAAAATCAAAACAGGTCATGCATCATCTGGAGATAGTATATTTACAATATAATTATTTCATAATAGAAGGGAAATTGAATAAGACGTGCATCATCTCGAAATGATAAATTATCTAGAAGAATTTTTAAATTAAATAATGCACAATCCTAACAAATTTAATATCGTAAGATGAGATGAAAAAAAACTTAAAACTATTTGAGAAGAGAAAATTATATCTGACAATTTATTTTACTACGGGTAATGATCACTGAAAATTATTATATTTATTATAAAATTAAAAAAAAAACAAACACCAAAATAAAAATTTTGAAAATGGACAGTAACTCATATATTGACAAAATAGTGTTTAGATATAAAAATCTTTAAAATAATCTACATCATTCATCTCATTTTTAATAACATAAAACTATACATTTTACACAAAAAATTTATACAGTTAAATTTTAGAGACAACCTTATAAGGAAGTTTCGAGCAAAAAAAAAAGGATTAAAATATCTAAACAGTAGTAGCTTCTCGCTCCTTCCACAGATTTTCCTTTTTCCTTCGTTTTCTTCGCTGTCTCTCTCACTACAGTCTACACATGCCATTCCTTGTTAAATACCTAAACGAACCTTCTAGAACCACCAAATTCATGACCAATCCGTCTCCCAATTTCTCTCTCAATACTTCCCTGGAAAGTCCTAATTTTCCGGGGAAGTCTGAATTTTTCCGGTTTTCTCATCGGATGTTTGGTCTTCTGCGATTTTTCTGATTTGATTGTAGACAGGTTTTCTTCTTCTTCTTTTTTTCTTTTCTTGATATGGCTCTGCCAGCGGTTGAGTCCCTGAGATCTACGGCAACGACTCCGTTTTTGACGAAAACGCATCAGCTGGTGGACGATCAGACAATTGACGATGTGATTTCGTGGAACGATGACGGATCGACCTTCATCGTTTGGAACACTACAGTTTTCGCCAGAGATTTGCTCCCAAAGTATTTCAAGCACAACAATTTTTCCAGCTTCGTTCGCCAGTTAAACACCTATGTGAGCTTTCAATTCGATATTTTTCCCATTCATAATCATAATTGTTAATCCTTTTGTAGAACTTTGATTCTCTTTTTAGTTTATTTTTTAATCTTTTAATAGCAATTTGCAGGGATTTAGAAAGGTTGTACCGGATCGCTGGGAATTCTCAAACGAATTCTTTCGGAGAGGTGAGAAGCAGCTTTTATGCGAGATTCAGCGCCGGAAAATCTCAACGCCGTCGGTAACTACGTCTGCTACTGTGATGCCTGTTCCAGCTACGACAGTTACGGCGGTGGCAATTCCGCTCGCCAAACCGTTAATTTCACCGACAAATTCCAGTGAAGATCAAGGCATATCCTCAAACTCTTCATCAATGGCGGCTTCAGCGGAGCTAATCGACGAGAATGAGAGGCTGAGGAAAGAAAACGTCGAGCTAACGAAGGAATTGGCTCAGATGAGATCCATGTGCAACAATATCTTCCACATGATGTCAAATTACGCCGCCAATAGTAATTCGGAAAGTGGTTCATCTTTGTCGGCAACGAAACCTCTTGATCTGTTTCCTCTGAAGCTGTTTACCAGTATTAATGATGTGAATATGACGGAGGAAGGAATGAACCCCAGGCTGTTCGGTGTGGCTCTTGGAGGGAAGCGAGCAAGGGAAGGAGGTAGTGAACATTGTGGTTCTTCGGAGGAGGAGCAGAGGGTTTTACGGCTTCAACGGCCATTGCCAGATGCGGCGGGTGTGGTGAAATCAGAGCCATTGGAATTGAAATTGGAATGTGAGAAAAACGGCAATAATAATAATCAAGAAAAGTGTTGGCTTAAGCAGTGCCATCGAGCGAATCAAAGGGTGTGTAATTGAGGCTTTTAGATTCAGACTAGCGTCCCTTAGCAAGGAGGTGGCATACTGTAAAATTTGCCATCCAACCTTTTAGTTTTCTCAACTATAATTATATGGAAGTCATAATACTAGAGTACATTATTATTGGATATCTAAAAGGTTAAGATCAAATGATAGTTAAAGATTTGTAAGAGCTGCAAAGCAATATGGAAATGATAATCTTGTCAGTAAACCCAGAAGACTTAGTTTGCATAAAGTTGTGTATCATATATGTCAGTTTGAGATCCCATGCAATGCAAGCCAGCTCCAAAATAGTTCCATAATTGTAACTGTGAGTTAGAGTTTCATGTTTCACTTGATTCTAGATTTGCAAATTATTAGTTGCCAGATTTTTGTTTTGTCGGAACATACAAGGTATACATAAAACTAATTGGTTAGTTGGAATTTTCTAGTTTAAGCATCTATTTTATTACCATGCCCATATCTATTAGTTCCTTTTTAATTTTATTGAAGTGACAAAGTATTAAGTATAAGCTTTTAAAAAATTTCCAAAAAAATTGATATCTTTTGTGGGTCTGAAGCATTCTTTAGAAGAAAGAAAAGGAACACCAAAGTGCCTCTTTTATTCTCCTTTTGTCTTCATATGCTCTTTTAAACGTTATGAAAGGAGAAGCTCTCTTTCTTTAGTTGCTTTATCATTAACGTTTTTTATCTTTGAATAAAAAAACGTTTTTTATCTCACATAAAAGTGAAACTGAATTTTTCAAGCACAGAAAATGCTAGTCTATTGTCATATTTATTATCTTTAAATTCTTTTTAGCATATTATAATAGTAATCACATCAATTAGCTATGATGTTTAAATTCTCTCATGTAGAATTTGTCATCACCTTCATCTATCACCATTTACCAGGAGGTTGATCAGATTATAGATTAATTAGCGTCCACAAGATTAGTTAGCTTCCAGAAAATTGAGTATTGTTGCTCATAATTAGCGGTGGACGACTCTTGCTTTTCATGATATTTGTAGCATGTATTCTTTAGGTACTTTGATTTCTTGCTTTTTGTATTCTCTTGTTAACTATTTTAACATGCATTTTTTACTCTAATAATATATTAGGATGAGTTAGATGATAAAGGTGTTAATGAGGCATCAACTTAGCTGAAATGAATGTTTTGATACATCTACTAATTCATATCACTCATAACTTTATTTAAGAAAAGATCTTAAAGACAATGGGATTTTGGCATGGGTAGTCTTATTTCAAAAATAATTAACAACAATAACCCCTATAAAATAAAAACTATAAATGTGACCCATCAATTAATATAACCACCGATTAAAATAATAAATTTCATAAATACCCCTTTCACTACAAAATAAAATCAGTTATATCTCCTCTCACCATCAATCTCACACACGATCAACACTCCACTGTCGAAACTCACTCCAACTTCCAAGCAACAGAGAACAGAGAGAAACCACCGAGCAAGGACTCAATTCACCAGGACAAGGAGAGCAGCCACCGGCTGCTACCGTGACTGAACCGTCGTGAGGGGCCACGACGACCACGACAGAACAGCCACGGCGATCACGACGGGATTGCGACACACCTAAAACCTGTCATTGAAGAAGCAATCTCACTGAAAATGGTAATGGAGAGGAAGAAAATGGGTTTCGATGAAATATGATGGGTTGTAGAAGATTATAGTTTTGGAAATTGTTTTACCACATGTCACTCTTTAATTGACTTAAAATGTTTTAATGAAAAATAATTGAGAGAGAGATACAATTGTTTTCTTTATTTTTTTATTTTACAACTATTTCCCTTATTTTTTTTATTTTATAACTGTTTCCTTTATTTTTTTATTTTTTTATTTTAAACTATTTTCTTTACGTTTTTAAAATTAATTATTGTTTTTTGGTCAAAGAAACTAAATTCCGGGACTTGAGAGACAATTTAACAAATTTTAACTTCTCTTTGAGAAAAAATTCACAAAGTTAAAAATAATATTAAATCTCTTAAAAAAATTGGACTATTACTAAATTAGCTTATGATTAAAATTTTATAAAAAAAATTGGACTATTATTGAAAGAATTCTCTAAATCGTATCATCTCACAATCGGTGTCAAATTTTAATACGGCATAGCTGTTTTATATAATGTTTTTTTGTACTTTTATGTTTAAATCATAATATTTGTGAAGTAATAATCACGTAGTGTATGTATAATATGAGGTAAAATAATCGTTAACAGATGGTAAACATTGTGTTTACAGCAAACTTACGAATACTAGTAAGCATCAGATTCACATTATGTCTTAAACTCATCACAGTTCGCCTCTGAGTTTCAATTGTTATTATGTTTATTATCTCTTTTAAGGAATAAATTTCTATTTTTTGAATTTTTCAGATATTTCTGTGTTGCTGGTAATGCTTATTCCTTAGGTGATTAGAATTCTCTAAATCGTATTATCTCACAATTTGTGTCAAATTTCAATTCATCATAGTTGTTTTATATAATGTTTTTTTATGTTTTTATGTTTCAATCCTTATATTTGTAAAGTAATGATCACGTAGTGTATGCATAGGATGGGGTAAAATAATGTTAACATATGGTAAAAATATGTTTAGAGTACACTTACGAATACATGTAGACATCAGATTTGCATTATGGTTTAAACCCACCAAAGTTCGCCTATGAGTTTCAATTACTAATCTGTTTATTTTTTCTTTTAAGGAATAAATTTCTTATTTTTTGGGTTTTTCAGATATTGTCTGTTTCCTGGTTAGGTTTATTCCTTATGTAATTAGAATTCTCTAAATCATGCCACTTTCATTTTAAGTGTTTTTAGCTTATAACAAAATCCTGATATTTATGAAATAATAATCACGTAGTATATGTATAAACTGGGGTAAAAATAATGTTAACATATGGTAAAATTATTAGATACAATACAGTTACAAATATTAGTAGACACCAGATTTGCATTATGTCTTAAACTTGTCACAGTCCGTCATTTCAATTACTACTCTATTTATTATGTCTTTTAAAGAATAAATTTATGTTTTCAATATAATTAAAAGATCTTAAACTTAATAGGGTTATTTTTGAAATAGTAATTTTAATATAATTAAAAAATCTTAAACTTAAGTAGGGTTATTCTTACATGTAGTATAATTAAGGGTCATTGTTGTTAATTATTTTTTAAAGGGCGTTATCTACTACAATTTTCCTAAAGACAATGGGATTTTTAATTGAATAGAACTAGAAACCAAAGAGTGATGTGAATAAGTATGGATGCGTTAAGCTAAGCAAGAATTTTTCAAGCACTAAAAATGCTAATTTGTTATCATTAGAAGTATCTTAATTTCTTTTTTAACATATTATAATAGTACTCTTGTCGATTAGCTATTATGTTTGATTTTTCTCTCTTGGATGAAATTTGTGGTAACCACCATTTACCGAGAGGTTAACTAGATTACAAATTGATCGGGTATAAGAGTCTTAGTATCATTACTCTTTCATAGTCGTGGACGATTTCTACGTTTCATGATATTTGTAGCAGACACTGTTGATTTCTTATTTTTGTAATCTCAAACATACCATTTATTTTACTTTAATAATAATTTAAGATAGACTAATTAGAATATACTAATGTATCTATTGATCTTCATTATCAATGACCTTATTTTTTTTAAAAAGTTCTTAAAGACAATGGGATTTCCTATAAAAATATGCACATAAACTCAAAACAAGATTTTTTTTTTCCGAAAACAAATAAACAGTACGATTCGTGTTTTGTAACGGAAAAGCACGAGGAAAAGAAGGGCGAGGACCGCGAGGTGAATTAGTCCAAGTATGGACGCATTAAGCTAAGCATGAGCAAACGGCAATTAAATCTAGTAAAAGCTATTTTTCTTTTTCCTAAAAGACTTAAAATCTTCATGTGATCAACAGAAAATGTTGGGGCAAAAGGTAATTAAAAGAAATAAAGCAGAGGAAATAATTTCATGAGGTAAAAATACACAAAAACACTGAAGCTCCAATATTAGTAGATCATTCTTTAGGTTAGATTAGTACATTGAAACCATTAAAAACTGACTTAAACACCTTTTTTCTTAAATCAAAGAGTCTAATCTACTTACAGTATCATTATTGTTATACTATTCCAAATCCTAATACAAAGTCACCAATACTAATAGAACTTATTACTCTTTAATCCCTTTGAGAAACTTCAACACTTGAAGCATGGTTGGCCTATTAACAGGATTATCAGACAAACAAACACAACCAATCTGTAGCATCTGAAGCATCATATGCTTGGAATCCGCGTCAACAACAGCAGGGTCAAGAACATCAGCAGCCTGTCCCTTCTTGATCTTCTGAAACACCCAACCCACCAAATTCCCACCTTCCATCTCTTTAAACTCAGGTCCAGTTGGTTCTTTCCCGGTCACCAATTCAAGCAGAATCACCCCGAAGCTATAAACGTCACCTTTTGCTGTTGACCTTCCGCTCTGCCCGTACTCAGGTGGGATGTAACCAAACGTTCCGGCTATATCGGTCGATACATGAGTCTCACAAGCACTTATCAATCTTGCCAACCCAAAGTCAGCAACTTTTGGCTCAAAGTCTTCATTTAAAAGGATATTGCTTGCTTTAATGTCCCTGTGAATTATGTGGGGGATGAATCCATGGTGAAGAAAGGCTAACCCACGAGCGGAACCAGTCGCGATTTTGAAACGTCTGTCCCAATTGAGAACTTCAAGAGTCCCCGTTCGGTTTCTCAACCAAAGATCTAAGCTTCCGTTCACCATGTATTCGTAAACTAGGAGCTTTTCTTCCCCAAGAGAGCAGTAGCCAAGCAAAGGGACTAGATTTTGGTGCTTGACTTTACCTAAAGTTTCCATCTCGGCTGTAAACTCACGGTGTCCTTGCGTTTTAGCTTCGCTCAGCTTCTTAACAGCAACTGTCTTTCCGTTTGGCAAAGTTGCCTTGTAAACAGTCCCAAAACCTCCATCTCCGATTATGTTTGTCTTGCAGAAGTTGTTGGTTGCTTCAAGGATATCCACCAAGGTTAGTTTCAAAAGGGGCTGCTCAAACATGGCAATATTAATGCTCAGAGGCTCTTTTGATCTGCTGCTGCTGCTTAAGAAATACAGGTTCGGGTCAATGAAACCGTTTAGCTTGCTTTCCTCCATTTCGTCGCAATCGTTTTGCTTGTTTCTTCTAGTCATCCATCTCTTAAGAGCAAAAGCTGCAGTAAGAATAATGATTGCACATCCTACTAAAATCCCAGCAAGTCCCCAAACATTCAATAGTGCAGATTTCTCAAAGCTTTCGATTTGACAGTCGAAACCCATAGTTCTCCCACACAGGTCTTTGTTCCCAGCAAGTAAATCCTTTGATAGATTCTGGCAAATACCACTTCTGGGAATTGGCCCTTCAAGTCTGTTTTCTGCCAAATTAAGGTAAAACAGGTTTGCCAGGTTGCATACTTTATCTGGGATCCGCCCGGAAAGCTTGTTCCTCGAAATATCAAGATACTCGAGTTGCATCAAATCTCCGATATCTGAAGGGATGGCCCCTGCAAACATGTTTCCATGAAGATCCAAAGTAGTCAAATACGAAAAGTTTCCCAAAGACTGTGGGAGTGCCCCCTCAAAGACATTGTTGCTCAAGTTCATTGTTTCAATCCTCCACGATGTCGAGTTAAAGAACAGTTCGTCGACCTCACCAGAAAGCCTGTTCTGCTGAACATATAGCCCCACAAGGTTCAGCATACCGGACAGAGAAGATGGAAGTGGACCGCTTAACTCATTTGAGCTTAGATCCAAATGGGTAAGCTCTTTGAGCTCCCCGAGACTTATTGGAACCGGACCGGTTAACTTATTGCCAGTTACATTGAGCTTTACCAAGCCACTTAATCGACCTAAGCTTCCAGGGATGGTGCCCACGAGCTGATTATTTCCCAAATACAAGCCTTGAAGTTTGATGGAATCACTAAACTCTGCTGGAATTGAACCGGTAAGGGAATTCCCAGATAAATCCAACGTTGTAAGATTCGTTAAGCGAGAGAGCCTAGGTGGAATACTACCAGAAAGCAGATTATTGCTGATTAAAAGATCAACTACCACTCCACAGTTTCCCAATTCATCAGGGATTGAGCCAGACAACCTGTTGTGAGACAGATCAAACACTCCATGGTGCTGAACAAAGCTCAAATCGGGAATAGTCACCTGACGGAAATATGCAGACGGCTTTGAAGGGATCGATCCCGATAGCTCATTGTGAGAAAGGACCAAGCATTGTAACTGAGCCAGATCAGAGAGTTCATCAGGAATTGAGCCATTTAAACTGTTGTTTCCAAGGTCAAGTGTGGTAAGAGCAGAGCAATCTCCAAGTTCAGGTGGGATATTCCCTCCAAGCAGATTAGAATTCAAATTTAGAACAGAGAGACTTGTAAGATTTCCAAGCTCCTTTGGTATAGTGCCTCTCAATTGATTGTTACTAAGAACCAGTCTTTCCAATGAAGCTGCATTACCAATTTCTTTAGGGAGAGATCCCTCCAGAAAGTTATTGGCAGCAGAAAACTCCATCAAGTTCATCGAGCTCCATAAACTCGTAGGTACAGTGCCCGTAAAATTATTAGAGTCAAGATCAACCACCATTAATGGAAGCTCCGAGAGGTACTCAGGAATCGACCCAACAATCTGATTATTCACCAAAACTAGCTGAGTGAGATTCAAACATCTCAAAAATGTGTTTTCAATGCTACCTGAAAGGAAATTACTGTCGAGATCAATCTCCGTCAATGACACTGCATTACAGAGCTCTTCAGGTATAGGACCTGTCAACATGTTGTTGCTCAGACTGAGGTGTTTAAGCATAGAACAATTCCCAATTTCAGGAGGAATTCTCCCTGAAAATTGATTGCTCGAGAGCAACAGTGAGTCAACCAGATTCCATTTTCCAAGCCAATAAGGCAATGAACCAGAAAGCTGATTCTTTTCAGCAGAGAACGTCAAGATGGGGAGCTCGGAAAGTTCTTCCGGTAACGACCCAGATAGTGAATTGAAGGATAGCATCAGAGTTTTCAAATTCCTACAGTTACCTAGCTCAGGGGGAACTTGACCATTAAGCTCAGTATAGACAAGATTCAATATAGTCAAATTACGCAACTTCCCCAAGGACTTTGGTATGGAACACCTGAGTGGGTTATATGAAAGGTCGAGTTTACTAAGTGACTTTAACCCGGACAACTCGTCAGGCAATGGACCCGATATAGAACAAGCAGGCGAGAAGAAATTCTGGAGCAATGAAAGCTCCCCGAGTTGAGGAGGCAATTGACCAGAAAAGCGGTTGATACCAATGTAAAGGTCAGTGAGGTTTTTCAAGTGACGAATTTGGGGAGGGATTATACCAGAAAACGAGTTGTTTGAAATGTCTAAGGAAGTTAAAGACTCAAGGTTTGTAAAGAGAGTTAATGGAAGTGAACCTGATAAAAGGTTGTTGGCAAGGTCCAAGAACTGCAGTCGGGTCAAGTTCCCGATGTGACTCGGTACATTCCCTGTGAAAGCATTGCTGGAGAGCTCTAGGGTGTGAAGCTGACTCAGTTTCCCAAGCTCCGGTGGGATTTTTCCGCTTAATAAATTAGGGCCGAGTGTGAGGCTTTCTAACTGAGCCAACTCAGTGATCTCACGCGGGAACTGACCGGAGAACTGGTTATCACCCAGAGAGAGGTGTTTCAAGCGTCGGAGATTGGATATCTGGGTTGGGATTGTGCCGTAGAGAAGGTTAGAGGAAAGGTCAAGGACCGTGAGGCTGGAGAGGTTGAAGAGGGCAGGAGAGAGATGGCCATGGAGGGACTGAGTTGGGAGAACGAGTTCGGTAACTTGGCCAAGTTGGCAAGAGACACCAACCCAGTTGCAGTGTGGTATTGATGGGTTCCATGAAGGAAGGATTTCGTTGGGGTTTTCAAGCAATGCTTTGAAAGAAAGCAAGCTTTCTCTTTCTGGCCAGTTTTCTCCATTCTGGTCTGTAATGGCGTCGGAACTCAAAAGGCAAAGTTTGAGGACGACAAAGATTAGAAAGAAAATCAGCTTGCATTCCATTTCCATGCCCGACTGCTCTGAAGCAAAGTTACACAAAGAACTTAGAGGTGTAGCACGAAGAGCTGAAGAAACACAAGTTCAACCACCTCCATAGCCATTTGAGAGAGAAAGAGTATGAGAGAGATGAAGAAGAAGAATGTTGAACGCCATAGCTATTATACAGAGAGTGACAGTACCAAAAGAAGTAATGTGTCAGAAGGTGGCACGCAGCTCACGTGATTTTAAGCCTTTGTAACGGCATTTATTTTGTTCTATCTTACTTACACCCCTCTATTCCTATGATATTAAAATTTGAAAATCGTTTAAAGCCCACTAGGTTTCAGAAAACTAACACTAAGCATACCTCCTGCCTAGCACTCTACTTTGGTTTTTTTAACAAACATTAGAGAGAGATTATGTTCACAAAAACAGGTTATTGAGACATACAACTTCACCTTTTTGGGTTCACAAAAACAGGTTTTTGTGTCTCTCTTCCGCTCTCTCCTATAGATTATTGAAAGGATCAATCACAAGAATAGTGAGTGTAATGGATAAAATATGATTGTTGGATGGTTGCTATATTGATGGTTGGGCTCGATAATTATCACAAAAGTGAGTCTCAATGTCTACGCAGTAGTCATCAGGAAGACGGTCATATTATGACTACATATCTATATACTTTATCATGCTCAACTTACGCGCTAGTAATCAAACATTTGAAACTAAATAATTATATGTGATATTTTCAGTTTTAAGATTAAAGGTTCAAATCTCATGTTGTATCTTTCTTTTTAACAAAAAAAAATTCACACACTACTAATTTATAAGATTATGTGTATAATATTTTTAAAATTCCTACACGAGTCAAAGTAACTTTATTTTTTTTCTCATTCTCTTCTTGTATATGGCAAGAATGTTTTGTTTAAATGTTAGCTTTTTCATGGTGCTTTTTTTCCACTATCTATGGCCATATTTCGTTTTGATGTGTCTTAAGAATATAATAGCCCCATATCTCTTCCTATCAGCTTAATTTAATAGTACATCTTTGCCTTTTTATTTTTAAAAAAATATCTTTCGCCATTTGATTTTGAGAAAGAATCAAATGGATTACCAAAACTATTTAGTAAGAATTTCTTTGATAGCTAACAAAACCACATGCATCTTTTCTTTTGTGATAATTTGGCTACTTTTTGTTATAGTTTCTTCTTCTTTTATTTTCCACTTTTAATATGTTTATTTTGTGCAATATTTTGAAAAGGGTTAAAGCATTTTCTATGAAATCTTACTATTTCCTTCACGATGTGGGTTACTTATGTAAATTGATTAAATAAATGGAGGAGAATAGAAAGTTGGAATCCCCTAGCTTGTTATTGTTAGGTTTCCCAATAAATGACATACAGTGTTAGAAAAACAACTAATAATGTTTATTTTCTATCATTTACTCAATGTTTCTCCAAAGATATACCAAAAAAAATGTATCTCCAAAGATTTCAAACAAGAGATCAATGACTGCCGTGAAATGCGAGAATCACTGATCGAAGTGTTTTTTAAGATGTTATTACTCGAACTCGAGAGAATCATTGTTTTTCTCTTTTATGATCCACCATAATATATACTTCTACAATGAATGTTAACAACAAAATTTAGCACTCTTTGATCGATGTAGAATAATATTTTAAACAAACTGTCTTAGACCACCACACACGACAATTGACTACACAACATATCAAATACACACTGATTCACGCGACAAACAACAAATGAATTATGCTATGGAGAAATATACTATCAACCACTTACTATACTATTTATTCTTTTTCTAGCCTTTCTTGTTTCTCCAAGAAAGTGTTAGTTCACCTTTATTCTTTCGTCCCTTTCATTTTCTTTTGTTGTTTTCTTTATTTCTCTTTGTTTGTCCCTCATTTGTGTTGTTTCTCGTTTCTTCATCCCATATTCTTCATCCCCTCTTCTTCGCGGTTTTCTTCTTCTTTTCTGCTTCTCCTTCTGGTTATTTTCAATGTTCTTTTTATGGCAGTTGTTCATGTCTCTGGTCTGTTTCTGCCGCCACGGATGATTTGTGTCATGGTTTTGAGAATTTTATTGATCTTGGGGACCTGATTCAAGAGGAAAATCAGAATCTTGAAACTTGGCTCGTTGGAAAAATTACTTCAGACAAACCTATTAATTCCAACGCTACGTCAAATGTTTTGAGGAAAATTGAATCAAATGTCCTTGGAGTTTCAAAGGATGTCATTTGATTATTAAAGATTCAAGATTTGATAGCTGCCCTTTTTTGCTTCAGATTCAAGATTTTTCTCCAGATTAGGTATCTAAATGTATTGCTGTGAGATTGGCTTCTAATATCCGTCACAAGTTTATTCCAGATCGGGGGATTAAATCTTCATTTTTGGCATCTCAAATCTATTCTAAGTATTCGGCTCCAAATCTACTCCAAATTTTCTACAAGTTCTTGACATCTCAGATCGGGTGTTTTCTTTACCTTTGTGTTGGATTTTAACACTTCATTTTCCCAAAGCTTTTGCTCTGCTAACTGTTGGTCTCGGTCGAAGTCCCGTTCATTTTCCTTTACTCTTAATCATAATTATGTTCCTTCTCCTTCTTTGATTAAAGCCCCAGTTGTTTCCTCTATCGATTTTCCTCTGCCTTGGTCCGATATGAAAATGGATTCTATCTTTCTCCTTTGTGATGCGGCATTCTCATCAGATTATTGTGATCTTCGGTTCATTACTTTTGATTTTGACGGATCCATTTTCTATTCTCCGGATTCTCAGGTTGGGGAGCCGGATTCAGGTGGGACACTGGTTGAGATGGGTCGGCGAGTCGTGTCGGGTCGGGAACATGATGTCAGGATTCAGGCCGGGATAGGTCAGGGAGTCAGGTTGAGGACATGGGGTCAGGAGTTCGGGTCGGGACATGACTCCCGACTCTGGCCACGACCCAATCCAAACGTTGACCCGACCCGACCCCAACCACGACATCAACTCAGACCCCGACCCTTAGGTTTGGGAGACGGTCGGGTCAGGGAGTCAGGATCAAGTGGGACACAAAAATGGATACTAAAGAAATTGGCTAAATGCAAGTTATATCATTAAGAGGGATACTAAAATAATTTTAATTAAAATAATTTAATTATTCACTTATTTGCCAAATATCAATTTAAAATAAGTTATACCTTAAAGTTAATTATATTAAATTAAGTCAAACATTTTTTAACTTATAGATTAAAGTTAAATTTAAATAAGTTAAAATTTAAAAGTTTAAGTTATAAGTTTATGTGAAATCAAACGAGTCATTTATTAGACAATAATTAATAATTTATATGTACGAGAAGTTTTTTTTCGCAACCTAACACACCACCAAACAAAAAAATACAATTTACATGTGTTAATCAATATTTTCTTGTCGGAGCAATTTTGAAAAATAAAACTTGTTTTGAATAAATATATAAGAACTAGCACACCAAATAATTTAAAAATAAAATAAGTTTTCTGAGTAAATGAAGAGTATGGAAATAATATTTAAAAAAAAGTTAGTATCACATTTTTCAACAGTGATAAGCCGGACAACAAGCTAATTTTGATCAAATACATGATGTCATTTACTCAGAAAACATATTTACCGTACAGTTATAGAAACAAGTTTGAGACCACTCAAGTGGACCCGTAAAAATACAACTAATAATTGAACTGCGTTTTTTATTCACAAAATCTTACAGTGTTATTTAGAGGTGATAAATGGGTCGGTTCGACCCGTGAAATTGATTAAATTGGTTCGTTATAATCTAGATCCGATTGGATCAGCATTGAATAGTATCGGGTCGGTTAAGGTTCCGCGGGTCATGTCTTCAATGTATATGGCCCGGCCCGAATGCTAGGCCCCGACCCAACCCGTGGTCCACTCTTTTATCTAAAAAACAAAACAATTATGCATGTAATAAAATTTGAACATTGACATCTTTCTTATAAATTACACACTCTACCAATAGACAAAGATAATTTTTGTTAAATATTTTGTTTAAAATATATTCTTATTGTCTTTTAACAAATTTCATCGAAACTTCAAATAATATACTTTTGAATTAGATTTATGAAAACTTTAAAAAATATTGGTTTAATATTCCTTGTGTTAATGAATATGAATTATAAATTAGTTATTAATTATTTATTATAATTTTAGATTTTACGTAAATATGAATATTATTAGTTTATGAATTTAATAATAAAATAATTATTTTACTTATTATTACAAGTTTTTCTATCAAGAATTTAACGTAATAAAATAAAATAATTATAAGAAAGTCACATGACTTTTATATAAGTTAGTGGTAATCCATATAATTCATTTATTCCTCATCACAATTCAACTCTCTTCATCTATATTTTTTAGAATTAAATCATATTAAAGGGAGGAGAAACGGGTCGGTCTAGTTAGTTAACCGGGCCATCACGGGCCGATTCAAAGGTTCATTCTGGGCCATCTTAAAATTCCAGCAACCCGACCCTAGAACCAGCTTGTGAACCACTTAGAAAAGTTGACCCGACCCGTGAACCAGCCGGGTCACCCCTAGTGTTATCTATATGATTATATCGAATAGTCAACAACAAGTGCAAATTAATAATTTTAGAATAATTTCTTCAAGAAAAGAAATTGTAACGATGATTTAAGTAAAATCTATACCTATAGTGAGAGTGATTCTTGACTTTTAAGAAAAATAAAACAAACATATCAAACATTCTATAATCTTGGTATTTAAAGCATCCGAGTCGTTCAAATGAAAATAAACGATCAAAATCTGCTGAGATGGATACGGTTTCCAACAATAATGTTGTAGAATGGTTGAAAGCTTATGTGTGGGCATATAGTTGAGATCTAAAATTGGGCCAGGGGACAGAAGTGAACTGACTGAAAAGCCCTCAGAGAGTGACAGAGCTGGAGATACAAGCAATTAAAGCAAATTGTAGCATCCGGCATGCAACAGGCAAGGCATGCAAGGGGGTTTTTAGGTTGGTGGAGGGTTGTTTTCGTCATTATGATATTATTAATTTTATTAGGCGATTTTGGCAAAAGGAAAGAGATTTTGATTAGACCTGAGAATAATATTAGAGGGGTCTTGTGGGGCGGGGCCTAAGGAAGAGACTGTGACTGAAATGTCCCTTCTGAGGAAACAATTCCGGAATTCCAAGTCTTTCATTTTTTTGTCTTATTTCTTTTTTTGTGTTGGTATTATGGAAATCTGGCTTTACCACAACTAAATTATTCATCATTTATGATCAATTAATTTATGAATTATTAATACTGATGGTGTCAATTAAATTTTGATTTAAATGTTGAATATTGTAGAATTACTATTAATTTAATGAAATTATATAGCTGATAGGGTCCATCGCTTCCCTTCATGATGATTTGAAAAAAAAAATCTTACAAAGAAAATATAATACGACTCAAAATCATAATTTCAAATACGTACAAGTTTAACTAATACATATATCAAAGCTATAAATATGAGTTTGATCTCAATGCAAAGACTGAAGAGAAACTTAAAGAAAGCCTGCTTCTGTCTGGCTACGTTGGATTGTTCACGAAAATAAATTCCATATTAGATAGAAATTGCCAAACAGATCATTGCATCCTGAAACAGTACTGAACCCATAATCATTTTATAGTACGAATTATATTCTGTTGTGGAGAGAATGAAAATGTACCAAATAAACAAAAGAAAATCTGAAAAAATGGATAGCAAAACGAAACATATACTTCTCATTGCTATTATGAATTGTACAATTTGACTGTTCTATTATTGTACATCATATTACTGGTAATTCGATTTAATTGAACGTATTTTTATCAAAGTTGGTTCATAGATTATGTGTCATAGTGGCAGTCACAATGAAACAAACCCTTTTTAATAATTTATCGTGAAATAGAGAAAAGATAATGAAATATGTTATAAAAGAAAAACTATGAGTATTATCATATTATAAGTAGGTGGAGCATGGTGTTATATATTATTTTGCTCAATGTAAATAACTTTTATTCTTTAAATTAAAAGATGATATGATAAATGATTAATATATGAACTCATTTAATTAGCAATCTCCACATGGATTATGTTGAGTATTTATATTTGTTTGACTTTATCAAAATTCTTTTGTAGGATATTTTATTTTAAAAACTTGCATACGAAAAATAATTTTTACAAGTGTTTTTGTCCGAAACATTTTTATGATTAGTAAGTAATTTATTTTTTTATTCAGAATTATCTTAAAAAACTTCCAAATTAAACGTCTTTAACGTAAAATCAAACTCTCTATCTTTAATTAAGGCTAGGTTACTTTAATAATTTTTATTCATTGAAAGATTTTTTAAAAATAAAATTAAAACAAAACTCCGAGTTTTAAATCTTGATAATTATAGTAAGATTTTATTTTCACTGTGATCTAATTTTAATTAATCCTTTCAATTTCTAATTACCAAAAAACTCCTACTGGGAATGGAGTACTTAAAGATCCACTGAAGTCTCAACTACAGTGGAGATTGCTTAACAGAGAAAAACTAGTATTAATGATACAAATAGGTACTCTTTTGCTTGCGTGCACGCTTTAATAGATTTAAAAAACAAGTCAGGAATTAAATTATAATAAAAAAATTTTAAAAAGTTGCAGTATGTGTTCAAGTTGAAGAAAAGAAAGCAAAGGTTTTGGGAATGATGGGGGATATAGAAATAATGGAAAAGATGCCAAAAATAGAAGATTGAGAAAGATTGCGACATGACAATCGCATAGATAAAAGTAATAAGAGTTTTGGTTTCTTATTTGAACTCTCTCTGTGTGAGACTGTCATCTTTATGTCTAATTAGAAAGTAGGCAGTGGCACTAGTAGCCAATATATTCATCACTATGTGAGAGAAAGTGAGAGATTCCTCTCCTTTTCTTTTGATCGATGAAGCATTAACTTTGATGTTATAGACTTACCAAAATTCTATGAATTTGGTAAGAAATTTATTTTGTGTCATATTTATATGTCTATAACTCGGTATACACGTGTTTGAAGTGTCTAATTTTCTTTTCCGAAATTTAAAATGTTTGTATTAAGAAGTAGTGTAATATCAATTACAAGAATATCCTGAATTCTCTACAAATTTATTTTTAAAAAATGAAGCAAATTCAAAATTCACTGAAGTTAGTGTAAATGATTTTTTTTTAAAATAAAAAATATCAAGAGTAGAGAAAGTAAATACGAGAGTAAGTAGTGGCTTGTATTTGATGATCCTTCAATTTACAATTTGACATGTATTTATAGGCTTGTAACACAAACTAATTCCTAAAATAAAATAAGAATAAATGTAATATTCTTTGAGATTAAGTTTATCTTCCAAAATTTGCTTTATCTTTTAGGAGAATAGAAGAGACTTGCTTATCAATATAACAACTTTTTAAATTCGAATTATTTGGCGTAGTAGGGCAAATCTGATGATCGTTGTGATTGCCACCAAATTTAGTGACGGCTCTCTCGATCGACTTCTCTATCCTTCATGAATTCTTATGGGACTTTTACATTTCAGCTACTCTGACTAGGCGTTTGACTCCAGATTAGCTTCTTCGGATCCACTAACGTGGCAAATTCCACCATTCCCATAATGCTTGCGTGGCATTTACTTTGATCGTTTTTCCTTTCCACTGAGGTGGCTGAGTACCGAGAATTATTCCTGTACATTTACCCCCATTACAGTTGATGGAGTCTTTCTTCATTCACGTGTAATGATATGATTTCTTGATCCTTGACATTAGATTCATTGGGACCTGCAATAATAATGACCTATAAAAGTTATCAACAATTATAGAGTTACCTTACCGAATGACATGCGTTTGAGGGTTACATATGTTTTCTTTTGTTTCATTCTACTGTTCTCATAATGGTTTGTTCCGACGTTCTAATTCTCGTGCTCGCTAAGCGTATGACCTGGCCTTCTAATTCTCGTTCTTGTTAAAAGCCCGATCTGGCGCTTCGGTCTTTGCTCCTGATAAGAATATGATCTGGTGCTCTAATTTTCACTATCGATAAGAGTCTGATCTGGTGTTCGGTTTTCGTTCTCGCTAGGGGTCTGATCTGGTGCTTGGCTTCCGTTCTCGCTAAGGGTCTGATTTGCCGCTCGATTTCCATTCTCGCTAGGGGTCTGATCTGCCGCTCGGTTTCTGTTCTCGCTAGGGGTCTGATCTGCCGCTTGATTTTCGTTCTCGCTAGGGGTCTGATCTGCCACTCGATGATTCTGTTAAAGGCCTCTTCACACTCCTCATCCCATTTGTCTGTAGAGCTCTTTCTCAACTTATCAAAGAACGACTTACATTTATATGTTGATCTGGAAATAAACTTGATGAGTGTTGCGAGTCCCTCAGTCAATCCTTGAATTTTTTTTATTCTTTGGGGATTTCATCTCCATTATATCCATCACCTGGTCTGGGTTAACTTCTATCACTTGCCGAGTTATAAAGTGGCCAAGAAATTTCCCTGCAGCTACGCCGAAAGTACACTTCTCCAAGTTCAACTTCATTGAGTTCTTTCTTATAACCGAGAAAGCCTCCTCTAGGTCTTGGATATGGTTCGTTTGTTCTTTTCTTTTTACCAACATGTTGTCCACGTACACCTCCATATTTCTCCCGTTCTGACTCTGGAATAATTTGTTCAACAATCTCTGGTATGTGGCTCCTGCATTTTTCAGCCCAAAGGGCATTACTTTATAACAATATATGACATATTCAGTAATAAAATAAGTTTTTTCTTAATCGGGTTGGAACAGTTTCACATGCTTATATCCAGAATAAGAGTCCCTAAAGCTGAGGAGTTCATGTCTAGATGTGGCGTCCACCATTTGGTCAATTCTGGGAAGCGGATAGTCATCCTTTGGACAAGCTTTGTTTAAGTCAGTGAAATCCATAGAGATTCTCCATTTGTCATTCTTTTTTCGCACCATCCCCACATTGTCTAGCCACTCCGGGTAGTCAACTTCTTTGATGAACCCTACATCCAATAGCTTACCTACTGCTTCTTTTATTGCTTTATTCTATTCCGGTGTGAAACTCATTTTCTTCTGCTTTACTAGTTTTACTGCCGGATCAGTGTTCAACTAGTGGCATATAATCTCTTCATAATCCCAGGCATTTCTTGCGTAGTAGTAGCAAAAACATCTTTATTCCTTCATAGGAAATCTATCAACATGTCATTTTCTGCTTGCTCGAGGCAGGTGCCAATATTTGTCATCTTTTGTGTTCCTTCTTCTAAGCACACGAGCTCCATCTATTCCCGTACCTCGTATCTTGAGCCGTCTAACCCTTCACCATTTGATTGCTATTGACTTACTTCCTTTGGCTATCTGAGCTATGCTTCTTCTGTACATTTTTTCTTGAAATCGGGTATCATAACATTTTTATAAATTTTTTTAAAATATCAAGCTCTATAAATTTCATATACCATAATACATTTTGAATACAATAAAAAGGAGATTTACATCTCATTAAATACAAATCTGAAAAGAAATCTTCCTCTCAAAATATTGATATATCAGAATACCACAAAATCTTTCAGTTTTGCTTTAGTAAGTTTTTCATATGAATATAGTTAAAGTAACTTTATATCCATATGTATTGTAACTTTTATTTCCTTCATTTTCCAATTATTTTAGGTAGTTTTTGTGGAAAGATAAGAAAAGCTTGAAGAGAAGACGAATATAGAAAGAAGAAACAAAGATGGAGAATAAGAAGAAAGCCCATAGAATGCTCATTAACCTCAAACAAAGAAGAAAGTGAGATAATATAAAACACATACTAACGACAAAGAGAGAGCAAAGTACAAAACTAACCCCAACAGTTAAAAACTAATAAAAAATTACTACTCGTATTTTATCTCTTCATTAACTCCTCCCCTCAAACTGGTCCACGGTTTGTGGATCAGTTTATCTCTTAAAAATACAAATTGAGGGGAAGACAAAGGTTTGGTGAACAAGTCAACAAGTTGATGTGATGAAGAGACATGTTGCATTACTAGATCCTTTTTCATGACCCATTCGCAGATAAAGTGGTAATCAATTTCTACATGTTTTGTCCTCGCATGTAGAACATGATTAGAGCTGAGAGATATAGTTGAGGTGTTATCACAGTAGAGGATATGAGCTTTAGTTTGATAAACATGGATCTTGAAGAATCTGTCTTAGCCAACTTAACTCAACAGTGGTGTCGGCTAGAGCTTTGTATTTAACTTTAGTTGAAGACTGGGCCATAGTGGGCTGCTTCTTTGCACTCCAAGATATAGCATTCAGTCCAAGAAAAATAATGTAACCAGATGTAGATCTTCTGTCTGTTGGGTCACCAACCCAATCAACATCATAGAAAGCCTGCAAGGAAAGAGAGCCAGATCTAAATAAAATGCCATGATCTATAGTGCCTAATATATAACGCAGACTACGTTTGACAACAACTAAATGAGATGAAGTAGGTGAATGCATGTATTGACAAACCTGATTAACAGCAAAGGCAATATCAGGGTTAGTAAATGTCAAGTACTGAAGGGAACCAACAATACTTCTATAGAAAGTGACATCAGATAATGGAGAACAATAAACAGTACATAGAGGAGATTTAAGTGAGCAAGTAGACATACAAGGTTTAGTATTCATCATAACATATTTGAGAATCAAATCTTTAGCACACTTAAGCTGATTTACAAAGATACCAAAAGAATTTCTAGATATTTCAAGACCTAAGAAGTACTTCAGATCACCTAAGTCATTCATCTCAAAGGTGTTTTGCAAATTATGCACAATTTTATTAATATAATCAGAAGGAGTTTCACTTATAATAATATCATCAACATACAGTAAAATATAAGTAAGAAAATAAGAAGTGACATGAACAAAAAGAGAAGTGTCAGCTTGAGACCCAACAAAGCCAATAGAGAGCAAATGAGTAGTAAACTTCTCAAACCAAGCTCTAGGAGCCTGTTTTAAACCATATAAGGATTTATTTTATTTACAAACATAATTTGGATAAGCTTGACTAACAAAACCTTGAGGTTGTGTCATGTTGACTTCCTCATTTAAGATACCATGTAAAAATGCATTCTTGATGTCTAATTGCCTTAATGGCCATCCATAACTAGCAGCCAAAGATAATAAAATCATGATGGTAGGTTTCTTTATAACATGACTAAAAGTTTCACTATAGTCTAAATCATCTTGTTGACGAAATTCATTCACAACTAAACGGGCTTTATGTCTAGCTATAGAATCATTTGGGTTATATTTGAGTTTATAAACCCATTTACAACCTACAAGGTTATTGTTGGGGGGTAAGGGAACCAAAGTCCATGTATTTTGAGAAATGAGGGCTTGATATTCATCTATCACGGCTTTGTGTCGTTCCGAACTCTTTATAGCATAAGAAAAGGAGGTCGATTCAGGTTTAACAGATTGCATAGAAGGAATAGAAGCACAAAAAAATCTTTTTAGAGATCCCAGACTTGTACATAGTTTGCATAGGGTGGGTGGAGGTTCTGGTCTTAGATTGTCTAGGACACTCAGACAGATTAACAGTAAAAGTAGGAGAAAGAATTTCAAATTGACTGGACTCTAAAACGGAGCCGTTATGGGCTGACTAGCATCATTTAAAGTATAATTCAAGGGAACATCATGCAGATTATCATGAAAAAACAATAGGAGAAATACTAGTAGCATTTTCAACGGCATAAGTATTATTATTAGACGATATTCTAGCACTGGCAGTATGCAAATCAGATACATTTGGCTCAGAAATAGAAGCAATATCAAAATTAGAACTTAAATCCATGACGTACAACACACTATCAAACAAAACAGATTGGAATAGAGGAGAAAAGACAACATAATTATTCTTAGTAGAGTCTGAAACTGGAACAGAGTTATTACCAGAACCACCAGAAAACACCTTGAGGAGTGAGGGAGAAGTGTACCTGTTTACCGAAGGAAGTGAAGTAGCAGAACTAGAAGATGCTAAAATAACTGAATTAGAAGAAGCAAAGGAAAAAAGAGATTCATCGAAAATAACATCTAGAGGTATAACACCTCTTGTGAACAACATCATAACATAATAACCCATTTGCTCCATAGCATATCCAATAAATACACACTGAGTTGACTTAGCGTGAAGTTTAGTTTTCATGTAAGGTTGAAGGCTAGGGTAACAAGCACAACAAAAAAACACATAAGTGAGTATAATCATCAACTTTGCCAAATAATTTCTCAAAAGGAGAAATATGATTTAGGACATCACTAGGCATGCGATTAATAAGATAGACAGTAGTAGCAAACACATAGTTCCAAAAATAAAGAGGAACATAAGCATGATGAAGTAAAGTGAGGCATGTTTCAACCACATGCCTAAGTTTTCACTCAGCAATTTCATTTTGCTGAGGGGTATATAGGCAAGTCTTTTGATGAACTATGCCATTGTCATTTAAGTAAGACTGAAAAATGAGGCTGGTGTATTCACCACCCCCATCAGACCTAAAAGTCATGATTTTGGATGAGAACATGTTCTCAACCAAAGGTTTAAATCTCATAAACACAACATAAATATCATATTTATTATAGATAGGAAACAATCAAGTATATCGAGAATAATCATCAATAAAGACTACGTAATATCTATCCATTTATTGATGTACTGGGGGAGGGTCCCCACACATCACTATGTATGAGTTGAAGAGGAGAATTAGACACAGTAGTAGAAGCAGTAAAATGAAGCTTATTCATGTTATTGGTAAGACAACTAATGTAGACACAAGGAAAAGAAGTAGGAAAGTTACAAGAGATAATAGCAGAATGTAAAATTTGTCGAACAACATTTATGGGTGGGGTGTCCTAATTTATAATTCCATAGAAGATTAGGAACTTTAAAGCTAACATATGTACTAGAAGATGTAGGCAGACTAGTGGGAATGTGATAAAGGCCATTAACATTGGGTCTTTTGCCCTTGTTGCCTTGTCCTGAAAGTAGAAGAAAGAAGCATCAAAGATAAATAAGCAATTATTATCTAAGCAAAACTTGTAAACATATAGGAGATTAGAGGATAATTGAGGAACAAAAAAACTTGAGAAAGAGGAAAAGACGTAGTAGAAGTAGAAAGAAGAGCAAAACATGTATGGGTTATTAGAAAATTTTATCCATTGCCAATGGAAACATCATCCTCACTAGAGTATTCATTTGGGAAGAAAAGATTATGTAATTCAGGAGAAAGATGATTATTGTAGCCGGTGTCAGACAACCATACTTGTGGGTCAGATTGGTTTGATCTGTGGGAAAAGGCAGCCATGGCCGAGAGGTTTAGGGTGGGACCTTTATCTTGATAAGAAACGTTTAGGCGATGATAACAATCTATGGCGCTACGCTCAAATTTAGTACAAATTTGGCATTGAATTTTCATGGTATTGGAGGTGTCTATGTTGTTGTTAGGAGGGGACTTAAAATATTGGGAATGTTATGCATGATGTGGCCCAAGGACAGAGGGTAAAGGTCCAAGAACATGATTGTTGTGATGCCATTTTGTAGGTCTACTCCCCCTTCCATTAGTATTCCTACTAGAATTGAATTTAGTACCACGAAACCCTCTAAAACCCCTACCTCTTGAATTACCTCGGTTTGAAAAGGAAGCCAGCAGTTCCCTTTTCTGAAAAATTTGTTCCTCACCCTTGCGTTGAGATTCCAAGAAGCTTTCTTCAGTTTTGAGAATCACATGGAGTTCCTCGAGAGAGAGAGAGAGGCTCGGCCCTGGTCCCGATTGATGTCCGTAAAGTGTTGAACTCAGGTGGAAGAATATTAATGGTGAAAATAAGGATGTCTTCATCGTCAATATGAACTGAAACCGCTGTCAATTTGTTTTTCAACTCATTGATGCACTGAATATAGGCATCAATATTCTCAGTAGGTTTCCTTGTTACCGATTGAAGATCTTATTTGAGCTAAAGGATGTATGTACGCTTAATGGAGGAAAATCGTCGTTCGATTGAGTCGCATACCTCTTTCGAGGTCTGCAGCCAACGACGTAAGAGAGAGCCATAGGGGGAATAGTTGTGTTGTTGAGAGTTAACAACGCCTGGTCCTGAGCAATCCATTGCTCAAATCTGGGGTTGGGTTCAGTAACATCACTGATCTTGTTAACCTGAGTTGGGCAAGAAATCGTTCCGTCAATATAACCGAAGATACTGTGAGCCTTCAAAATAGTTGAAATTGGATACTTCCAGAGGAAGAAGTTGGAGGAATCAAGATGGATTGAAATGAACTTACACAAGTTAGAGAGAAGGAAGGTGGGTGGAGGAGACAGAGATGGATTTTAAGAAAGAACGGGAGAGGCAACAAATTTTTGAAGGGCAATTTGTGTAATCACGATTCGAAGAAGAGGTAGGAATCATCTGTGATGTAATTTGCAAATTGGTTTAGGAACCAATTTGGGCATCAGCAGTGACTTGATTTTCAGAAATGGGTTGGGAACCAATTCGCGTAGCAATAATATCTTCATTTTTAGAAATCGGGTTAATGTTTTCAAATTGATCTGCCATAGGTCTAGATTAAGACGTGAGTCTATCTTGGCTCTAATACCATGTGGAAAGATAAGAAAAGCTTGAAGAGAAGATGAATACAGAAGGAAGAAACAGAGATGGAGAAGAAGAAGAAAGCTCATGGAATGCTTATTAACCTCAAACAAAGAAGAAAGTGATATAATACACAACACCTACTAACGACAAAGAGAGAGCAAAATACAAAACTAACCCCAACATTTAAAAACTAATAAAAAATAACTACCCTTATTTTATCTATTAACTAACATTTTTTCAGTCCTTATATTCAGGGTGCATTTATCGAATTATAATGGCTTTTTAAGAGTTGGAACAAAATGAATGGGAAAATAAAGGAAAAGAATAACAAATTTTATCGGTGTTTATCTAATTATCATGAATCAGAATTTGACGAAATTTCAATGTAACTGATTTGTTTACTAACAACAAGAATCAGAATAATCATAGTTATTTACCAAAATACCAAAATTGCTACATAAAGACATATTAATATGTCTCTAATGTACGATTAAAATAAATTAGTAGTAATTGAAATATATTACTTAATTTACTAAATAAAGTAACTTAATAATAATGGTGTAATTTATTAAATTCATTAGTAGTAACTAAAGTAAATAGTTAAGAAATAAAATAAATTATTAATATTTCAATAAACTAATTATGTAATTTACAATTTTAAAAAAGTTAATCTTTATATTCTTTATTTACACATTAAAATAAATTTAATTTACTAATTAGTGGAATTTTTTTTTGGATGATTAATGCTTGAAACCAGTTGCCTATTAATATGCAGAAACTTGATTTTTACAGTCACATCAAAATTACAATCAATTGGCAAAGCTCCGTAGAGAAGTATAAAAATTGGTCCTCGGAAGTCCTTAAATTACAATCAATGTAGAGATTGAAGAAATTGTAGATGAAGCTTATTCAAATACATAGTTGCGAGTTTTTGGAATTCAATGTTCTTGACAAATTTGGCAATGAAAAAGTCGTTTTGTAAGTATCTTCTAAAGTACAAGTAGAAAACATCATTAAACTGGACAATTTCGAACTCCAGTATCCACAATAGTTAGAGTTATTCTTCCTTCAGAAAATAAATACTCATTACATCACATCAATTGAAGCCAATTACTTGCTACAAGAAATTGTTTGGCAGAAGAATTTGTTGATTAACTATTTCTTATTGTTGATTAACTACAAGAAATTAAACTGTTTGTTGCCTATTATTGGTTATTGTTATTATTGTTTGTTTATTTACTGACATGGATAATTGCTTATATCTAATCTTACTCTCCGCCCAAATGGTTGGTTATTCATATAATTGATTATTTCTCTGTATTATTTGTTTGTCAAATCTGTGAATCCGTTTATCATAAATTGACGTATAAGCTTCTATTTGGTTAGTTTCAGGGACCTAGATAAGACCTCTTAGATACGTAAATCTCGAGGGTATAGTGGTTGTAGAGGCGAAAGGGAGAAGAGTGAAGCCTAATAGGATGTTGTAGAAGTCACCACAAGGTTAATAACAAAAAATACAATATGAAATTCTCAATAATAAGAATAATTTTGTTGATACCAAAAAGCGCGGAATTAAACAGTAAATAAGCAAACAATAATATCAATAACTAGCCATAATAGGCAGCAAATAGTTTAATTATGCAGAAAATCAAGTAGAAATAGCTCATGAACGGTATTATCCCCACCAATTTTGACTCTGATAGTAAAAGACGTAGAATTAAATAGTAAGATTAGAGAGGGGGTATTAGGGATGCAAGAAGATAAACAGTAAAAACTGTATTAACAAACAGTAATTACAAAATTATATTAGGGTGTAAGATTAAAAACTTACACAAACAGAGTTTTATTGGCAACAATAAATTAGTGCTCCCGCTCACTAATTGATGTTGAAGAAAAAAGAAGAAAAGATTTATAAAAGAGGAGAAGAAGAATAAAGCTTTGTTTCACAAAATATATTTTAACTCTCAAATATTAAGAGTTGTAAAACGAGTTCTGATTCATAAATGAGAGAGGCTGCCTATTTATAGTTAAGAAAAGTGAAGTTCACCGGGAACTCATAACTTACATGAACTATTTTATTATACAAAAGTAAGAATATTTTACATTTTTACTTTTGTCTACTTTTGACTAAAATAATAAAAGCATGAATAGTTGGCTAACTATTTGACAACTTAGTACAATAATTGTAGAAGAAGACAAAAATGTAAAGATTCCTTGATAATTACTATCTCGATCTTTGTGCCTTCATCTTTGGAAGTCATAATTGATGTCTTTGAAAGTCAATATTGTTGTATACTTGGGTCCTTGATAATTGTTGTCATGGAGATCATCATGACCGTTGCATTGGGTCAAGCTGTAATCATGATTCATCAAATATTTTTATTCAAATACTGGCATTTTACCAAAGATAAATTCTTTTACTTATTTCGTCCGAATTATTATTGAGATCATCATTATTAGATGGGTCCTTCAATCGCTAAAGAGTGGCTTTAAGTGATTCAGAGTCAGATTCATTATCTTCCTCCAAAAGGAGAAGTATTTCTTGAAGTAATTTTTTTCTTTAATTTGGACTTTGGAGTTGTGCCCCTTGATTTACCCTTTGAAGTGGGTTTGGATCTGGATTTTGATTCGGGTTTGGAAGAATTTATATTAGATAGTTTTATTTGTGGAGCTAGGTCAATGGGCTCATTAATTTTTAATGGAGCTTGGATGAAAGGATTTACTAGTCTCATATTGGGATGGGTAATTATAAATTCATAATTGATGGATGCAATAATTTTCTGGGTATTCAACTTATCTCACCATTTAACATAATGTTCTCTAGTGAAGATTCCTCTTTCATCGAGTATTGTCATTTCAAAACTCAAGGTATTTTGTATTTTATTGAAAAATAAAGTATTTGGGAAAATAAAGCCTCAATTGGTGAGAGCTTGTAAACCTTTAAAAATAAATTGAAACATTATTTTAAATCAATTGAAAAAAGTTCTAAAGTAAAATCATGAATGAACCACCATTTTAAGAACCAACTTGAAAAATTAATTTTGAAAGTGTTATTAAAATTTAAAAATAAAAAATGAGAGAAATCACTATTTTTTATGCAAGAAAATCTTGTGCCATGCATCAATATAGTCAAAATAATTATATTATTTTTTATTTAAAATTATCTTGAACCTTGAAGGATGGATTCTCCAATCCTTCATAGTTATGATTCTGAGGATAGAGAAAGAATGACAAATGATTCTTTCTTTAGAATTTCTGATCGGACTAATTTTTATGGATTCTGTTTCTAAGAGAATGTCTCTGTAGAAACTAAGATTTTTGTTATTATGTCCAGGGACAAAGTGAAATTTAGGTTTGAAATGGGCTTCGGTAATTTGAGTAGGATCCTTCAAATGAGCAAATGGAGGCTCAATATGAAAGTGATTTTCACTTGCCATTGTTTGAAAATCAAATCATGATTTCTTGTATTTTGAAATTGATTGGTCATCAAAGGATATTGGGAATGGGTCAAATTGGTTATCCAGGGTTTATTGGTGATTGAGTATATTGGACTCAAGTGTTGTTGATTGAGCTTGGTTAGGAGTAGAAGACTCCTCTTTGATTTGGGCCTTAAAGGTCAATTGTTGAATCAAAGATTCTTCTTTTATTAGGTCATTCATCATTCTCACATGATGTCTGAAAGTAACACTGATTCTTTCAGTTAAGGATTCTACTGCATGCCTATGACTCCTTTGAAACCCGTCAGGCATGATGAAGAAAGTTTCTTCTGGAATAAAAAATTCTTCTATTGTTTTATTTGGAAATTCAATTTTAAATATTGCTTGTTCCAAAAGGTTTATGGTTAAAATTTTACTGTTATTATAACAGATTTCATTATCTTTGTGAAAACCAATTTTTTCACATTTTTCATACCACTGAATTAATGCTGCATTAAAGTCATCTTTCAATCCAACATCTTATAAAAGTTCATCCAATTCATTAATCCAGTCATTTCTTGTATATTCAAATACATTATGATCATAATTAATAAATGAGGATTTTGAAGAAAAGGTGGTTGTTCTGACATTAAGTTTCTTGATTTTAAAAGAATTTTGATTGAGTATTTTGGGTTGTAACTTTCCATATTCTAGTTGGTCAGAATTTATAAGTTGCTCCATTGTTGAATCTTAGAATGATTCACTGCATATATTTATAAAAACGAAGGTCAGGAATTGGATTATAAATAAATTGGACATTGAAATTAAGAGTACTAAGAATAGTCTGCTACTTGACAAGAATTTGTTTGAAATCAATATTTTTCCATTCAAAATACTTTTTGTAGATTTGCAGTTAATTTTTAAAAGACATTTTTGAATCAAGGCAAATTGCACGATGAAATGAATTTCAAGTTCTGGAAATCTATTCTGAAATAGTTTGGTTCTATTTGTAGAGACAACTAAACTATCTTGTTTTACTGCCCTGGCCAATAATTTAAAATAGTTCCAATATTGTTTAACATATTCACAATTGTAAACAATCAAGAAACTTAATTGGTATTGTTTAATAAGAATGCAGACAATCGAGAAATCAGCAATTTGATTAAAGAATTTACTTATTATATTCTGAATTTTACTTGGAGAAAATGACATTATTTTATAATGATCAAATATAATCTTGTATTTCTCAGTCTTATTTGTCTGGTTTTGCCAACATCCGGTTTCTATGCTAAATTTAGAGGATATATCAGTATTATAAACATATGCGGCATGGTTAAATAAAGGAGAGCATTCAACTCATGTATTTGGCGTGGATCATATAGGCGGATTTACTGTGGGATGGATTCCCAAAGGTTCTTCTGACCTTGCCTCGGAGTAGTGCGCTTAGCGTGGGAAAGATCCTCTTTACGGCGAAGGTAGGCAATCGATCGGAGGCTAGGGAGCGGATAAATTCCTTTGACCCCTTGTTTCGAGCCTTCCATTTTTCGAATTGCTAAACAAGATCGGATGATGCCTAAGTCTGTTGATTAAGTCTCTTTTGTTTGGTTTTGAATATTTTATCCATCCTATAATATTGTTAAGATGCTTATAATTAATCTTTAGACGATGAATTTTTTGTTTAAAGATTTTAATTTTTTTCAATTTTATTTTTTCTTGTAAAAACCCCAATGATTTCTTTTTGCAAGAGATTGTATTTATGGATTTGAAAACATAATTCTGTTTTAAATTTTTGAAATTCTCATTGTGGGGAAAAGAAAGAAATTTTAATTTAACAGGTTCATCTATGTGTAATTATCGCATCATACTCTGTTGTGAAAGGATACAACAAAGAAATGAATGGTAAACCTAAAATTATTTTATACGTCATTTTTTTACCAAGATAAATGATGTCTTAAAACATACATTATCTTGAAAAATATGAATTTTGGGGATTTCATAATTAATATGCATTCATGTGCCATTGGCTGAAGACAAAGATTCTTTCGTCTTCTTGAAGTACTTCGGAAGAACTAGTCCTTTCTACTCCTGAATCTACAAGAGCCATTGCCGTAAAATCAAAATCTTGAATAATTATTCTAATCATTATGTGTCATTTCTTGATTTTGATGTAATTGAGGATTTGGATGAAGTGTTCATTATTGTCATGACAGTTAATAGGTTCTTCAACATCATTATCCGAAATTAGTAATTTACCAGGTTCACTCAATTCTTGTTTGTTAATTAGATTTTTTATTTTTAAAAGATTTAATTCCTCTTTTATTTCAGTGTTTGAATTCTTCAAATCTTTTATTTCAATTTTAATATCTTTAATTTCCTTTTGAAATTAATATAAGGTAACTTCATTTTCTTTCCCTTTTACCTTATAGAGTTTTTCAAAGGTTTGTGAAAAACTTGCAGTATTATTATTATTAGACTTAACACTTTCTTTCTTTAGAACTACTTTTTAAGTCTTTCAAGGTATTCTTGTTTTAATTCTGGATTTTTACTTTTGTAAATTAAATCTAACAAAAGGATTTATATAAACTTTGTAGATAAAAATTCAACATATTATATAAACTTTATAGAAAAAAATTTAAAATTTCGCTAAGGCACGTGGGGAGATGTTTTTGGCACGAGATTTGTTCTTTTCTTCGAATTTAGATGACTATTTTTTATTTTTCTTTCATCCTTGATTATTTTTTATTTTTTATTTTTAAATTAACACTCTCTTGATGATCTATTACATATCTATACTCTAAGCTGTAACTGCCTTAAATAGAAAGCTCTGCAGCATCCAATACAAAATTGACAAATATTTGTTTGTTTGCGTCCCAAATACGGATCAAAAGTGATGTTTGAAAAATATCTTCCTAGACACTTTCTATTGCTTGGCTGAAACACATTCATGTAACAAAAACAACATAAGAATGGCACGAGGACTCAAGCTGATCTAATTTTTAACTTTAGGCAGCTACAATTCAAATTAACTTGTCGGAAATCAACAACATTATCACTTGACGTTTTTCACAGCCTCCAAACAAAAATTTGTGACAATAAAAATCCTCTTCAACTAAAAAATTACATGAAAATTCAAATTCAAGAATCGACGTCATCAAGAAACATACGAAATGCCTCGACGATACAGCACAATGCTTGCTGAATTATAAATAGCAGAAACAAAGACAACCCACCAAGCCATGAACAATGGCACTTGTTTCACAACAATGTTGCAAGGCAGTAGATTGCGTACCAAATGGATTTTTTCAAAGGAGTTGCAATCAATCTGAGATAAGCCGACTAACAGCAGTATAATGGCCGGTGGTGAAAAGAACTGCAAAAGTGAGAGACACAAGTAGTGGTTGTGAAGAAAAACCTTTGCTCTACTAAAATCCAAGTCCGGAACCTTCCCAGCGTGCAATCTTTGATACCAAGACAACAAAGCCTCGTTCAAATACATTTGCAAATTCGGGCGTAGTGCCATAATTTGCAAGAAAGCAGACAGTAACAAGCACCAAAGCCTAAGATTGGCAAAATCTGACTCTAAAAATCCGAGATTTCCAACTACTGTATTAGCATCTCTGAATTCACTAGTCAAATCTGCTCCTTTGTGGTCCGAGATTTTCTTCCTAACAAGAATCTCCGCTAATGGACTAAACCAAAGTAATGGCGTAAAAGTACTGAAGATAGAGCTAGCAAATAAAATCATTCGAGCAAACCATCCACAGGAAACCATTTCTAATTTGCATTGAAGCTGATCTGTGCCCAACCAAAATGCCCGTGCACTCTTTGTGGCTGGCAAGAACAAAAAACCTGCTAAACAGCCCATCGAAGTAGCAACCAAGAAGGTTCCAAATCCATCAATTGCACCAAAATCAAAATCCAATATCGAAGGTCTAATAGAGAAAATAGTAAGCCCTAAAACAAACCCAAAAAGCCCTAGCAGCAAGCTCAATTGTTTGTCCAACCTCCTTGATGCAGATTTCTCAAATGAAACCTTAGCAAGTGATACAAGTACCTTATTAATAGCCAATAGTCCAAAAAGAACTGGAACAAAAATCCCACTTTCCAAAACCCCAGCTTTTTCGGATACGGCCAAGTAACTTTGCAGCAATAAACAAGAAATACCCACGAATGAGAAAGTAAAAGCATTGCAGTACTCTTTGAAATAGATCCGGGTTTGAAGATGGTTCTCATCTAGCTTCAGCCTGAAAATCTGAGCATTCTGTTCATCGAAATCAAACTTTTCCTTTGACTTGGTCCTTTTTCTGACCTCAGAGACTGTCTTTGATGACAAGTTCTGGTATCCATCTAGCCCAGAACCTGACTTCGAGCTTTCAGGTCTTCTAATAGCGGCTCTGACACCACTGTTGACGTTATCTGGGTGAATGTAGGTGTATAAGCCATAGAGCAAAAAAGTTGGGATTTTAAGAAAGGTGAGGAAGAGAGTGAGAGAGACGCAGAGTGAGCTTTGGAGGATTAGATTCTTGTATATTAGCAAAATCTGTAGTACCATGACGGTGATTGTAGGCTACCACCTTCCTCCTGTTCTTGGACCACGCTCAATTAGAAATCAACCAAATTAACCCCTTCCAGTTGCAATCACTCGTTTCCTGCATTTGGTCATGACCAACATTGAGTTGCAGTCACTTCAGAGTTAATCCTCAACAAGTCATACATTTGTCAATAATATGTTCACTTTCTCTAGTATGCCAACCACCCATCTCAACAGCTTGAATAAACTATCTTAATTAGTTAATTATATCTATGATTAGAAAAACGAAACTGTAATGGATACTTGCAATAGTATCCGACTAACTGATACCTGCAACATCATCTTAAAGCGTGTAATTATATACAAAAACAATGATCACTTGGGGCCCTTTCTTAGGAATTATCAGAACCAAAACTAGACATTCTTGACCATTATTCCTTTAAAATCTAAACCCATGTTTTCAACAGGAAAAAGTAACTAAGAATTGAATTATTTACTAATCCCTACGTCTATAAGCACCATAATATTGTGTCATAGTGCAATGGTCCATTCAGAATCATATGTTATCATTGGCATTAAGTGGTTTAGTAAATTGTTAAAAAAATGGGTAGTTTAATAAAGGGTTAAATGTGAAAACATTCCATAAGCTTTCTCTATTTTGCAATCGCACTACCTACACAATTTATTTGGCCAATTTAGTACCCACACTTCAAAATTTTCAATCACATATTGACAGACCAAAAGTTAATCTAACCAAAATATTATATGAATTTTATTACATGAGTTACTCATTCGAAGATGGTAAATAGGTTGAATAAGGAAATCTGTGGGAATGTTATGCGTAAATACGCTCAATTTAATAGATTTTGTGTAACAAGCTGTTTAATTGCACATATTTTTTTATCAGTGGCTTGATTGCAGAAACTTTAAAGTGCAACTACTAAATTAGCTAAAATATGGGAAAAGGGTGTGATTACAAAACAGCCAAAGTCTAGGGGTGTGTCCTCACATTTAGCCTTTTCACAAATGTTTCAACCTCACTCTCATGGCATTTCAAAACCATAAGTGTGAAACTTTCAGTTTTTGTTTAAACCTTGAAGACAAGGCAAAGGAATTTCTGAATCACAATACATAACATACAATATTTTGGAAGACAAGAGGTCCTATTCAACAGGTAAAGAGCTTCAATTAGACTGAAATCACAAATATCTCACATTTCCCCCCCTTGAGCTAAGGTGCACACAATGCATTACAATATTAACTTGATACCAAACATTTTAACAACTAGTGAAAATTTCAACTATAAAGAAGATGCTTGTTATCGACAGTAAAAACTCTCCAAAATCAAACTACCACGATAGATTTCTACTAGAATAAACACTTCAAGTTGGCGGTTCAGCTAAGTAAAAAAATAATGTATTTTTTAGGGGGAAAAATGACAAACGCTTGCAGAATTGATTGTTAGATCCATGACAACATATCAACCCAGCTGAATTGGAAAAAGAAATAGAGAAGCATTGAACGACAGATTTACTAGGTCCAAGTAGCAGTAGCACTCACTCCACTTTGCGAGGTTGTCTGCCTACTCATATACCAAAAGTACCAAAAGTGCCAGGCACTTGACCTTATTGGAACAATAAAAAAATAGAACTCATTAATTTAACTTGAAAAATTTCGAATGGATGATCAATAACATGGTAATGCAGCTGATCAATAGCATGATCACTTAAAACCTACATTAGAATTGGGGGGGAGGGAGGGGATGGGGGGATTGGAACCAGAACAGATCATATACAATAACAATAATCCAAAAATCCACAGATGAAAGTCAGTATTGAGATTCTCGCATTTGCAATTGGATATACCAAAATGAGAATGCTAAAACTAGCACTAGCTCCATTTGGTTGCTATGAAGAATAGACAAGAAGAAATGAAAGAAAAGAAGTCTTATTATTGAATACCACAAATTCAATACAACTACGAACGTTGAAATCCAATTTCATTTGCGCTTCTTATGTTCACATTTCAGGATTTATCGGGAATCAAATGGAGCATTTAGAAAAATTGCATCATAAGAAAAAGGAAAGCTAAAATCCAATTTGCAAATAGCAGAGAAGTGATTATTCATCGCCCAAAGATCGAAACTGTAGCATAAATAAGAGTTAAAGAGCCTCACAACCTTTTCCTAATACACAGAACTGAAGACACAACTCTAAACATCAAACACAAACAACAAAAACTCGAAAAAATCTACTAAAATGTAAAGGTGGAATTCTAAATCTAGCTAATTAGATCCTTCGAGCTCCGTTAGATGCTGAAAATATGCAAGAACTCAAGTTGGAAGAAAGTAAAGCCTAGTTGAACGAACCGTGACTTTCAGTAGTCGAACACTTACAGTTCTCAAAATTCTAAAACTTCATCTCTAACCTGTTTCTGTTCACTTCGGCGGAGTAAACTTGGGGAACTCTATACTCTATAGTTGCATCACAAATAAAAATCTATTACCATTCTTCAAGAAATAAACTTTCTCTATTCCGGAAATACCCTTATGAGAATGAATAAAGACAAGCGATCCTGCGTTAACACAAACATCGTTACAACGTGATAATAAACCTGCACGAAACTATTTATACACAACGCGGTTTTACACTATTTTATTATTGCATGCTCATTTATCATCTATAAGATCAAACTCCATGCAATTGAGCACCATGGTACATCTTACTTAATGTTTTTTTGTGTATGTGATTGTCTGTGCTAGCGTACAAGTGTCTTGATTAATCCTATGAGATTTGNACAAGAAAGTGGTCTTGGCTTGCATTAGAAATGCCATTAAAGGTAGATTTTTGAGTCTTAAAGGGTTCTCTGAGACTGAAGATAACAAAACCATTCAGCTTGCCTGGGGATTGAATGCCTCTATTTTTGACAATTAATCTTGGTTCTTCTGTTTCTTTAGGATGTTATCTCTTGTAATCTTCTGCTAGTGTTTGGGTGCCTCCAGCTTGTGTGTTGGCTGGTTCCTTTTTATTTGTGTCTTTTTTCCTGGGGTATGCCCCTTGTATATTTGTTTGTTTCTTCTTCGGTTTATACAATTTTTTATTTTACCGAAAAAAAAAAAGCACAAATCATCCATGTTTAGCCAAGTTCGTCTTGTTTGGGCCTAAAGACGTCCCATTCGGTCTTTTTGACTGTGAATAGCACTAAAAGCACCTAAAATGACCAAAACACTCCAAATTCTTATCCCAAACGTGTATTGTGCCAAAAGTCTGTTCAAGTTCATGCCATGCCCAAAAGATCCATGTTTAGCCAAGTTTGTCTAGTTTGGGCCTAAACACGTCCCATTGGGTCTTTTCGACCGCAACAATCCAAATTCTTATACCAAATGTGTATTGCGTGTCAAAAGTGAGTTCGAGTACATGTCATGCCTAAAAGATCCAAGTTTAGCCAAGTTGATCTAGTCTCCCATTGGGTTACTAGGAAGAGCTAAAATGACAACAACACTTCAAATTCTTATCCCAAACATGTATTGGGTGTCAAAAGCCAGTTCGAGTACATGCCATATTTAAAACAATCAAGTTTAGCCAAGTTTATCTAGTTTGGGCCTAATCACATCACATTAAGTCTTTTTAACTTCGTAACGCACTAGAAATACCTAAAATGAACACTTAGTTCGAGTACATGCCAAGCCCAAAAGATGAAATTTTAGCCAACTTCATCTAGTTTGGGACTAAGCATGTCCCATTGGGTCTTTTTGACTATGTATGGCACTAGAAGCATCTCAAAATTCCAAAAAACTCCATATGGTTATCTCAAACATGTATTGGGTATCAAAAGTCAGTTAGAGTACATGTCATGCCCAAAAGATTCATGTTTAGCCAAGTTCATTTAATTTGGGCCCAAACACGTCGAATTGGATCTTTTTGACTCTGTATGGCCCTAGATGCACCTAAAACGAACATAACAGCACAAATTCTTATCCCAAACATTTATTGGGAGTCAAAAGTCAGTTCGAGTACATGCCATGCCCAAAAGATCCAAGTTCAGCCATGTTCGTGTAGTTTGGGTCTAAACATGTCCCATTGGGTCTTTTGACTCTAAATGGCACTAGAAGCACATAAAACAGCCATAACACTCCAAATTCTTATCCGAACATAAATTGGGTGATTAGGCCCAAACTAGATAAACTTGGAGTGTTTTGGTCATTTTAGGTGCTTTTAGTGCTATTCACAGTCAAAAAGACCGAATGGGACGTCTTTNTGTTAAAATTATAATTGCAATATAATTCAAGATTATTTAATTTTATGTTACAATTTAATTATAAATTAGAATTATTTATAAATTAAATTTACGTTCTAATTTAAAAATTATTTTAAATAAATATGATAATTTAATTATAAGATAATTACAAATATAATAATTCGTAAATGCAACGTACTGATACGGGAGAATGTGCTATTTAAATCGTTCAAAGACGGACAAGTCGAGCTGCGCTAGCCCTGAGCCCCTTTGCTGTGCTTGCACTACAAAGATGGTTTGCCACGAGATCAACGAGGGTTAACCGTCGATCTGTTTGACTCTTTCTGCTATCAAAAAAATTTGCCCATGTAGAAGACTGCTTCGGCCAGTGGAATCGAGTGGGGAGGACATTTTTGTTCCAAAGTGATACGAAGCAGTAAGCACCACCACGCCCATCGCAGGGGGAAAGGTGGTTGCAGAATTATTTGGAGGAAAACCATTTATTTTTCCGTTTCTTCGTAAGATAAGAGCTCTTATTTGTAGGAGGAGCAGCAAAAACCAGCAGTAGTCATCTCCAAACAATCTCTCTTCGAGTACGAATCTGAATTTCCTAATTCCTGCGGATTTTATCGTTGTCAATTGGTAAAGGGATCTGGCTAAATATTTATTTATAGACAACTACGATCTAATTGCTCTGATCTGTGATCTTTTCAACCACAGTTATGGTTTTAAGGAAGAAATTCAACTGGGTACCTCCCAGAGAGCAATTCGTTTATAATAATATGATTCTGGGTCGAGTTATTTTTCTGGATTTTGAAGAACCAATTTCTTGATATTTTATTTTGTAAGTGTATGATCTGATCTTTATTACTGCATTTATTGTTGTTCGAGGTGCTGATCGTTCTCAAAATGTGATTAATTTGAAGAAGATTGTTCACATAAGTTATTTCTTAAAACTGGTATTTATGCAGTTTTCGACTAATGCATAATTTGGCAATTGGGGTAATTCTAGTTGTATATTAATGAGGATACTAATTGATTGGGAAAGGAGGTGCTTACTTTTTATCATAGATTCTCAAGAATGAGAGTAGTGATGCTTTATGAATCTAATTTTTGAGAATACAAGAAAAGAAACTAGGTTGTTAAAATCTTGCAGTTTGGACAGATTTTAATGTGAATGACGAAGGACCTCCCGGAGTGAAATCATTTTTTTTTGTAGTTGCTGCCTTTAGAAGAACAGTAAGGCTGAAATAAGTTTACCAGTAGCAATTAAACATGAGTTGAAGTTTCTTTAACTAGTTTAATACGGGAAATTGGCATGGCAAAGTTGTGCAGTTTAGGTCAATGAAGTACTAATATTCTTACTTGTTGTATGTTATATTTGGATTTGCACTTCTGCCTAGGCTGCATCTACCCTTTAGGGCTTTTCGTGAGTAACACAATTAAAAGCAGAAAATAATTATATGTGGATTTGCCTCTCCGGTGTTTTACCTCATCATCAAAATCCAAAATAATTATAACTAGGTATGAAGTTTGAGGTGGTCCGATGTCGCATGGAGTGGGATATCTGTTTTCTTTTTTTCATAATTCTTCTCCAGTGATCGATTTGTCTAATAAGAATAACTAATTACAGTCCTTTTAGCATTACTGGATCTGGATTAACAGCCTGAGCTGCTATTTCTTCGATCTCGCTTTGTAAAGTTCCTAAGTGATAGTTTCCGAGTGATTTTTTGTATACAGTAAAAGCATCTATCAAAAAAAATCCTATCAAAAAAATTTAGCGTTGGAAAGACCAACAGCTATCTTGTTGAATTTTAGAACTTATTACAGATCCTGCATTTATCACACAATTACCACGTGTTCCTTGCCAGTAGATCCAAACTAGTATCTTTCTTACGATCATCGAATTGGGTCTTTAGACTTTTAACAATGCCAGAGATAGTAGAATACAATAGTAAGAATAATTGATCATATAAACTAAAAGTTAGATCAGATAGTGTGTGATCAAAAGGGATGATCCTCAACCCCTTTATCTAGAGTGTGTGTTTATCTTTATTAACTAGTCAACTTGACCAATTTTAATCTGTTTTTGTATTGCAGAATCATAATCTTAAGGATTACCGAGTGGGACACTATGAAATTTACGCTACAAGGTTAATTGCAAAAGTTGCTAAAGAAAAACAAAAGAAGAAAGAAGAGATGTTTTCATTGTTTTATGGACTCTGGAAGTATATGTTTAGTAAGACAGAGTTTCATGTTCTCGTTCTTGGAATTGACAAAGCTGGGAAAACAGTAATTCATCTTCTTCCTTACCAAACATAGTTATCATGTTTTCGAAAATAAATCTCATCATCTACGTCAATAATTTTGTAGTTTCACATCTTTCATCATTTGATGAGAATTTTTTAACTCAATTCTCATCTATTAATATGCAGACTTTTCTGGAGAAGTTAAAGTCTGTTTACTCAAACTCAGAAGGGATACCCCCTGATCGAATCGTACCAACCGTGGGACTCAATATTGGTCGTATTGAAGTGTCAAATGCTAAACTTGTTTTCTGGGATCTGGGAGGCCAGGTATGCTTGGTCAACCACTGAAGCTAACAAATTGAGATTTCTATTTGTGTGTTATAGTAGGTTTTTTTTCCACTTATATGGTTAAGTCAAGTCAAGTCAAGTTCAAATTGTTTCCTGCAATCACACTAGTAGCGATCCATGTCATTCTGCTGCTATGAATGTGATTTATTAGAAATGATAACATAGCATCATATAACGTTGGATATCTGAATAACAGCCAAGTAAGCGAGACCTAATGATCATTTACATCCACTTTTATAGTGATCCATGATTTGGGGATAGACCTCTTATGCATCCAATTCGCTTTGACATTGTTACAGATTACTTGTCAGTTATCAGAGGTTCATGGAGTTATCTCTTTTCTTAGAACCCTAGTGATTGGGAGGTGACGTACATGAATATGATACTGTTGAACAGTTGTGGTGTGACAATGTTATTCAGTGTAACCTTTCTTCCTCAGGGACTTTTCCTTATGTTAAGTCCTCTTTCCAGATTAATAGGAGTTTGTCTTTTCCCTTGAAAAAACACATGGAAGTCAAAAGGCCCAATTGATAGTAGAGTTCTTTACTTGAAAAGCTGCCCAAGAGCTGATTCTTTAGATAATTTGAATAATAGGATAACTTGTGGAAAAAAGCTTATGTGTTGTTTATGGGTGTTGAAGTGTAAAAAAGCTTTCGTTGTTAAGTGGGCACTGTATTTCAAACTACGCTTATGATGTTTTGACAGTGGATGATGCCAATGCTATTTGTTGGAAAAGCTTTAGAACTTTAGGCTTTTAGCTTCCCTGGTAGAGCTTGGGGCTTGGTCCCTTTTCTACATCTTTTGTTTTATTGGTGAAAAGAAATGCTAGAGCCTTTGATGGTCATGGATGTTCTCGAGTTTGTGGTCTCGATGTTGAACAGAACTGGTATTTTGGCTGGACGACACTGAATTGGTTTCTGGTTCCTGGTTTTTTTATGTCAGCTGTCTCTTGATAGTCTTTGCCAGGTTGTGTCCTGGTAAAGTTGTTTGGTAGAATTTTATAATTCTATCCTGTACCAATGCAATTACCCCTATTATGTGATTCGTTTAATACAATTACTTCTGGAAACTTAAAAATTTGTATTAATTATGTCATATGACATAATTTTCCCATTACTCAAAAGCCTCTGTTCTCCGTCTTTCTTTCCTTAACGTGCAGCATATCATCCATGATTTAACAACTTTCATTTTGTCAGCCTGGTCTTCGCTCGATTTGGGAGAAGTATTACGAAGAGGCACATGCTGTGATTTATGTCATTGATGCTGCTTGTCCATCAAAGTTTGAAGATTCAAAATCTGCACTAGGTGGGTGATGTTGAATTGAAACATCAAATCCAGTAAATATATGGTACTAACTGCTACTGTGGTGGCTACTGCTTTCATATTTGTGATGAAGTTAAATGTTAAGTACAGTGAATTACGAGATGCTAATATCTTTAATTTCTTTCCCAGAAAAAGTTCTTCGACATGAGGATTTGCAGGGAGCCCCTCTGTTGGTATTAGCAAATAAGCAGGTGAAATCTGTTTTTTCCATTTCACGTGCTGCATAATGCTGATCTTGCTTTATGAGAAAAAATAAACAAAGAAATTTTACCAACTGAAGGCATTTTTCATTACGATTTTGCGAATCCAGTTTTCTTTAATCTTAACTTAGTTGAGTCATACATTTTCTGGTAGGATCTTGCCGAAGCTGAATCAGCCGAAGAACTCGCACGTTATCTCGATCTTAAAAAATTGGATGAAAGGGTATATGTGTTTGAAGCTGTTTCAGCATATGATGGGTAAGTATATACACTATACCCTTTGTTTCCCTCCGAAGAAACGGGTAGTTTGGGAAGAGAAGTAGTTAGTTTTTCCAGAAAAAATGTCTTTTAGTCCCGAAATCTTCGTGTTTGTTTAAAATAGTCCCATCTCTGCAGTGACTTTCAGAAAATGCCCACAAAGTTGATACCCACATTCTGGACTTTTTTTATTGCAGGATGGGAATTAAAGAAAGTGTAGAATGGCTGGTGGATGTAATGGAAAGAAGCAAAAGAACTGATATGTTGAGAGCACGAGCAGGGGTAATGGGTCCAGCTGCTGCTTAAACTTGGATCAAAATGTAGTTGGCTTACGCTGCTTATTTGATTTTGTAAATAAATTAGTATCCAAAATGATGGACCCACGTGATTAAGAGATGAGTCAATTTTTTTAGTCGAAGTTGATGAGCATTCTTTTTTCTTTTTCTCCTTTTTTTAAAGGAATTGCTTGGGGTGGTGGAATTATGTAGTACTTATTTATCAGTTGCATTAGAAAATTGGAAAAAGGTTATGCATTATCCTCTGGTATAAGTAACTTGATTTTCTTAATTTTGATACTTTGATTTAGTGGAAGATTATCTTAATTTTGATTATTGAAATTGCTTAGGACAAACCATGACTATAAACCGGAATAAGGCTTGTATTTTTCTAACCCATTATAGGATATCATCTTGATGGCACAAAAAGAAAGACCGACAAGTTTGGAATATGTGAATAGCATAACTAAGTTGATTGCATTAGCACTACAAAATAACAAAAGTACATTAATAGCATGAGTGAACTACTAAAGTTAAATTATTAGAGAGTTTTCCAATTACAACAGTGGAAAGGCAGTAGTAAGAGTGTTGAGATGAAATTATGCAGATCCAACAAATTCTGGACCAATGTATCGAGTGTAGGTCTCCTCAAAATGGCAAAATGGCTTGCCCGAGATGCGTTCTAACTTCCATCTAACTGATGCTTGCCTGCCTGACTGCCTACCCCTACCTTTACTAAAACTGTACAATGAAGTCTATCAGTACAATGTACTATTATTTGTACATTGCTTATCTTTGGAACTCATTGCTTCTATTCCCACCATGTTGGAACACACCGGTTCCAACAGAACTTTGGAAGCTGACATTTCTGATACATGGTCGGGGCTCCATCACAGAATGGTGTTTGAATACAGGCTTCTCCAACACAGTCTGGCACAGGTGATTCAAATCCTCAGTTTTCACTGTTGACACGCTACTACCACTACTGCCTTGGTTTCTAGATGAACTTGCTTGTTTCTGAAAACAATCCTCATTTTCTGGTTTATACGTCAACGGAATTTCACCAGTAAGCATTTTAATAGCAAACTCAATGCACGGGTCTGACCATAACTCTTCAAACGGCTTCTCCATGGAACACGACTTATCATCATCCTTATCACCATTGGTTTCAACGTTTCCCACTCCGGAATTCTCTTTTACATCGGTCAAGTACCCAGAAGGACGGTTGACATCATCGAACCCAGGCAAGGCTTCTGAACTATTGGAAATGTCAAAAGTAGTTGCAGTGAGAGTTTTTATTGCAAATGCAATGCATGGATCAGTCAGCAACTCCTCCAACGGCGACTCAAGAAGGGATCCTGGTTTATTATCAGCCTTATTCTCAGTTCTCACATGCTCTTCCATAGAATCTCGATTCTCCTGAGGTAAAACAGGTACATCTTGTCGTTTCTCATGATCTATATTCTCAGCTTTGACCTTTTTAAGATGCTCTACTGGAGTGACAAAGTTACCACAGTTCTTTCTCTTACTTGTATCTAATGGTACATTAGGGCTTGCGGTACTGTGGATTCCGCTCTTCTTTACTTGCTTAGCCTCAAGCCTTTCAGGGCATTGGGATCCCTTATAAGCCCAACTACCAGAAGTTTCAGTTGAGTTGGCTACTTGCTTATCCATGTCTGCTATTCGATAAGCCCGGTCACTTGCTCCCACTTCCGGTTCAGGATCAACTTTCGATCCAGCAAGACGTTTTGAAGCTCGGCGAGGCATATTCAGCTCTTTATTTTTCCTGGATTTGCGTACAGGTGGTTTATGCATGGGGTCTCTATCTGTATTAGATGAAACAGACACAATTTCAGAAGAATCACGCTCCCCAACTTAATTCCCCGAATGCTTGACTTGAAAGTACCAATATATAAGATTTCCACAAAATAAAATTTGTTGTTTGGCGTTTCTACCATAAGAAAATTAAAACAGCGAGAGTGATATACAGCTTAAATTGATAAAAACAAAACCTTGAGTAAAAAAATATACCAGGATCAGATGTTTGATTTGCAGTAGTAGTAGGTCTAGTAATATTCTTTATTAACTCATTCATGTCCGAGGATATTGGATCAGAACTCTGCTCAGTTGCCACCATGCAATCTCCACTACTAGTAGGTTTATCGAACTCTTCTTTCTTTACTATCTCGTTGCCATCTGCGGATTTTTTATCCCATACAATCTGTCTCTTTGCTTTGCTTACTGATATCATCTCTTTCTTGGCAGCAGCGAGTGACTAAGAGAGAAGGACAAAAACACATTAAGGAAAGAAAAGTCATAACATTAATGACAATACAAATGCAGGTTCTATTGACATTGATCTTGCAGTAAAAAAAGAACAAAATTGCATGCAGCTCTTTCTCTCTCTGGTCTATTGTGTTAGATACTACTCTTAAGTTTATAGTGCGACCTTCATTTGCTTGTCTTTTTTTCTGTGAAGAATGAAGATAACAGTGGCAAATAGATGGAGGATGTTCTCAGTCTAGTTCAGGTGGCCATGTATACGTGTTGTTGCCATTATTTGGTTATGGTTTCTGTTCTTTACCCAGATGAATGTGTATAGTTTTCTTTACGAATATTTTCTTTCATTTGTTCACAGAATACAAAAGGTAACCCAATCAAAATTACTTCCATACTAGGAAAGATATGCTTTGAGATTTGATCTATGCTCTACCTAGTACTTACAGTCCAGCCACAGTTGTTATTGTTCCCAAATTTTTCGGGTAGAAGTTTCCAGTGATGTGTAAAATGTACAAAGAAGTTCGGTGGATAAGAAATCCAACCGACAAAAGGACCAAAATCACCCTATACAAGCAGCTAGCCAATCTGCATTAATAAAAAAACGGTGCACAAAGAGAGAAAAAATGGATCTTGTTCCACAGGGCACAGAGAAGATGTCCTCGAAAGACTCATCATAAATCCGAAGATAGATTAAAAAAATAGATCAAAATATTCGCTAGACAATCACTGACAATCTAAAAATTCAAACAGAACAGAGCACGTACTGAGATATTGTATGCTTCCAACTCAACATCAGTATTTTCTTTGTCCTTTGGCTTGTATGCAAGCCTTCCTATCTTTCCAGATTTAAGATACCGATGTGCATCCTTCATAGAGCGGAACACATATCCACTTACAGGATCAGTGTAGTACTGCAGATATAAATGGGTATAAACTTCACTGGTGGTTCCCAAAGAAAATGTGAAGTCCAAAAGGAAAGCAAGAAAATAAGAAAAGGCAAAGTTGATGAAGTACCGCATCTCTTCTCATAATTTTATTACCCTTCTTTTTCACTCTCACTTCTTTTGTCCATCCTGGGGGTAACTCTTCCGCTACACTTTTCTCAATTGCCACCTAGATTGCTTGAATAATCAACATTTTTAAACCTAAATTAATAAAAGTTTATGACCTGAAAAAAAGTAATGAAAAACAAAAAGAAAATAATGCAGTGAAACAATAAAGGGCCGATTGTGCCAACAGACATCGTCTTCAGATTGATTCATGGAGCCTCCACTTGTTTCATGTTTAGAATGGATGATTCCTGCAGTTTTGAGATGGCGAAAAACCTCTACCCGAGAATTGAATCTCCGTACCCCAGAGGAATCAAAGAAGTACTGCACGAGCACGACCAATATTTCAAGTCAAGTAGAATACTTGTACCTTTTAATTGGAACTATCACACTGTTCTATTCTTCAATTACAACCGGATAATCCAAGTCAAGAAGAGAAAGAATCAAATTGCTGATGATAAACAATTATAAACCCACAAAAGATACTGAAAGTACATGTAGGTGATGTTGCTCTGCGTACAAGTCGATTTACAATCCCATATTCCAAACAAGGTAACTATTCCAATCTATGGCTGACAAAAAAAAAAGAGTTTCCACAAGAAGAGCTTACTTTCATCTTATGGAGGTCTGAGAAAACCTCTTGAGAGTTTCATGTTTTGTTCAAAAAGAATAATCATCTAAGCAAGGGAGCAGTCCATTGATAATTCTACAGTTTCTTGGCCTTAATCAGGTTCATAAGCAAAAGCAATATTAATAAATCAATAAATTGAAGTCTTCGTTTATCTCCTAAAAAGGCAAACACTTTATCATGTCACATCCAGGATCCATGCAATTGCACATAATCGTAGACGAGTTTCTTAATAAGTATATACCATTTACAACATTTCCCAGTTCTGAAATCTCATAAGCTATACAGAACCTATAAAATTCCCCATAACCAGCTTCTATCAGACCCAAGCTCCCACCATTCTAATTTTGCAATAATTTCCTCAAAGACTCAAAACCCCAGATTCCCTTAATACATCTCTAATCAGCCACAGCAAACATGCACAAGCAAACCCATAATATTTTCCCCACTAGCTCTCAAAAGAAAAGGAAAAAAAACCTACATACCCTTCATTCTCCCATAATCCACACTGCACCAGAACCCTCTTTATCAGAGCTCGCAATTAAAAGATTTAACGAATCTACTTCTTACCAAATTTAGCAAAAAGAGTGAAAGGATCATATGTATAAAAACATTCAGTGGTGATGTGAGAAAATTTAGAAACAAACACCTAGCGATCTAACACTTCTAAGCTCATAAGCATTTGCAATTAAAAATAAAAAAGGGTAAATATAAATGATCTTACCTTGTCTTTTTTACCATTCTTCCTAACTTTCTCCTTCACAGTCCAGCCAGTTGGTAACCAATCGTCAGAATTCCGGCCACTCATCTCGCCGTGATCTCAATTTCCCCAACGAAATCCCCCGAAAATTCTCCCTTTCTCTCTCTAAACTCGAAAGTTAAGACTATGGTGTCTGACTCAGAAGCAGTCGAGAAATGAAAATGGAGGATCCAGACAAGTATTAATAGGAGACCACGTGTTACATTAGCTCTTTGCGAGGCCCCAAACGTGTCAGAAACTATACTTTTATTTTTCACCATCTTTATCTGCTACTTCTCCCTCTTCTTTCCATTTTTCTACATTTTCTGAGACCTATGGGTTTTCACTCAGTCCTTTTCATCTTGAAAAGCCCCTGAAAGGGGTAGTTTGAGGTTTTTACCGTCCATTAGTTTTTTTCAAAGAAATGGATAGGAGGAGTCGACCCATTAACCGACAAGAAATATTGTGCAGGATTATTAGTGTGTTGATGTTTCCTTCATCATACGTATATTAGATTGAAGTATGAAGATAATTAAATTGGATTGAAATTTAAAGATACTCGACTGGTGAGTGATCCACGAGATTGAAATTTTTATGGAAAGACCCGACCGTCCATTAATATACACTAGATTTTTACGATTTGATTTTCCATCCCACAAGTTTATACCTATTTTAAATTCAAGAAATGATAATCAGGAGAGTGATCCACGAGAAATATGTTCATCCTCTGAGACTAAGATGGTAGACCCTTTGAACACTGTTGTTAGTGCTAGTAGAGCTTGAAGTGATTTTTCTGCAGCAAATAACAAAGTATTGAATACTACTCCTGCTTTTGCTGTCCAAATAACAGAAACTAGGGAGGAAGATATATATTGGAATACACCTTTAGAAGGGACTATCAAAGTGAGTTGTGATAAAACTTTTAATTCTGAGGGAGCCGTGGGAGTCCTTGTTAGAGACTCAGACAATACTGAGAAAAAAGTGAGCTCAAGGCCATTGAGGAAGCTTTGAAAAGGGTTGTTAATGCTGGGTTGAGGAAGGTGGAGATTGAAAAACTGATGCTTAAAAGATGCCCAAATGGTTGAAAGGCAATTCTTGTTCAGATTGGAAGTTATGGATCTGGTTTTGAAGGAACCAGGATGCTGAGTTTGATATTTGTTAGGTAACTAGAAAGTATAATCATGTTACCGATATCATAGCTAAATACAGTAATAATCAGAATAAGAACGAGTTCGATACATTTGTTTTGCCTAGTAGTATTGTGAAGTAATGAAATCTGACTTGATAGAAAAAAAAGCCACTTTCAAGGAATTTTTTTTTCATTTATGGTTTTTTTCGTAACATATATATCCAGACTTACACCAAACTAATTATTAAACGGACCATGAAGTTGAAGGCCGAAAATCTCCAGTTACACTAGCACTAACAACAGTTAATCTGCATCCCAACTATTCAGTTATGGCCAATGCAAATGGGAAACTCAATTCTAGTTGAAATTCTCGAAATTTGTGGAGATCTCATCTAGACTACTTAAAACAACAATATTCGGTCAAACTGAAGTGAACAAGATCCAAAGAAGATATGATCTAATGCAAATGGCAATTCCAATAATCTCAAAACAAGCATTTCTATATGTATAGCAAGATTAGGCTGTGTTCAGACTCGAAAGACTGAGTCATGCTTCGATACTCTTGTAGTTTGTACATATGTATAAACTACAAGAGTGGACACGGGGCAAACCTTGTTTGTACATATGTATATTGATTCTCACATATGCATCTAAAGTTTAAAGATGAGTAACAAGTCAGAGCTTTTGATCCCCAGAAGTTCACCAACACTTATTTTAACATACTAAAACATTAAAAACAAGTATTCATAGCATTAAATATCCTAAAAACTAGAATTTAACTTACATATCTCAAGAAAGTTACGATCAAATGCTCACATAGACCACAAATTCCTTCTCCGAATCTACTGTATGCAAACTTACTCTTTCTCAGGTGTTTCCTCACTTTTAACAGCAGGGCTTTCAGATGGGCCATCTTCAGCAGGCTTGGCAGTCTCACTGTTGTTTATGGTTTCTGTTGGCTCACCCGTTGATGCCTCGTCTGTGACTGGAACTGTCTTCTTTAGGGTTCCGACCTTAACGTATTTGCTCATGAACTTGTATTCCCAGTCCTGCAAGGCCTCGAGTTCCAATGGACCAAGACCAGATATATCCCCTGTAAGATCGGCATCTTCAAAAGACATCTTTGCAAGAGCCCTGCTGGGGTCTTTTCCTGCAAATAGGGCATAAGGCCCACCGGGTCCGTAAAACATCCTGCAAAAGAAGATGGTTTGAGTTTTGAACATTTTTTTCCGTTTTTTAGCTCGATATCGTATAGAAGAATCATCAACGATCCCCGAAAGGGTAACTATAAGTGAACACTGGAGTATAAACTAACAATCCCGATAGGCCAAAAGAGTAGAGCGAAAAAAATAATGACACTACTGCACGAACCCTAATTTTAACCCGAGAATGGGATTCTTCAATCTTGTTGAAGACTCAGTAGGATCAAGCACTTACTATAGAACTAAAAACTATAGTTTATAGTTAAGACACAACTTTATTTTTCTTATTTTTTTCAACTGTGACTTGACCCCACCAAGCCTCCACCACATGGCAGGACGTTGTCCCACCCTGCCAACAAACTCCCCTTTATTTTCTTCAAATTAACCAAATAACTACGGCGTGCCATATCCAAGCTTCGCCAGTCAAACAAGAGCCACTCATCTGAGATAAGGAATTGGTAATACACGGTGAATAAGAATAGAACCAGAAACAAGAAGCAAAAGTTCACCATCACTATGGGAAGTGAAATAGGGAGATGGCTCTAGAAGATTTCTGAAGTCTTTGCACGTGTAACATCTGATCAGGTATCAAAAACTAAGAGAGACCACATGATTCACATGGAAAGGACAATGAATAAATTAATAACCCATGATTCACGTGGAAGAGTTGTGGGGCTTCAAACTGCTTGAAAACACCCATATATGCAGTTTCACAACAAAGAAAACAAGTCAAAAGCAAACTTTTGTATCATATTCATTTAATCACCAATTTTTCCATAAGGCAACAAATTAAATCTTTGAATGCAGTAATCATGGGTTAGAAATAGATATTATCTTCTAACATAATAGTTTCTTGAATAACTAGTTTTACAATCTAAAAAGAATATCACTAGCAAACTGTATAAGATGCTTAATTGATGGCTCTACCAATGACAACAAACTATGGAGGCGACGACATCCAGCAGTACTAGCAGTATACAGTATACTGTAACTGATCATGGAGATAATCTTTTCAAGAAACAGCATAGATTATGAAGCTGACTACCAGTGTACAGCCGTTATCATCTGGACCATTGGGAGTGCATATGACTAGAAACACTTTTATATCTTGAAATAACACTACTTCTGTTAAAAAATTATGATATATTCATCTTTGTATGAAGGTATATTGGTAATCACGTTTATTTGTGATTGGCAGCATTTCAGGAAACAGGATATGTGTTTCTTGTGGAAGTGTTCAAAATACCAAAATATGCCTCAAGCAACATTTGTCAAATAAATGTGATTTATAGTGTTTATGAATTCAATTAAGTACTTTTAAACAAAACACTCTCAAACTTATTCTGACTCTCTCCCAAGCTAAGTTTTGTATCTCATCATAATTCCTAAAACTATAAAGCTATTAGCTTCCATTTGTTTGGAAGAATGGCAACCATTCTGTAGTAAGTTCTAAGTGAGACTGAGACATATCCAGCATCACATAATGTAAATCGCCCACGCATCTTCTTAGTTAGAAAGCTCCATGAACAAAAAACAAAAAGGTCTTATTTCCTAAGGTTTGGTGTTGCTGGAAGGTCCCATCTTCATTTAAGTAAGAGTCTCATCAATTGCTGAAAAATTATCAATAAATTCATATACAATAACACTAAATTTCTCTTCTTTTCAGACGGAAACTCTAAACAGTTTAAAGTTAACATCTGAAGAATTCTTAACAAAAAAAAAGTTCTAGAAGCCACCAGGACAGTTAATTTGAAGCGAACCAACAAAGTTAGTGATTCTAATAACTTGAGGAGCAGTTAAAAATCAGGATTGTCAAATACTTACATACTAAAATAAATGTTTTTATAGAGGGGGGGGGGGGGGGGGGG